>SJYX01016731.1:62415-115978 GCA_006410675.1 Oreotragus oreotragus | reverse complement strand
CCTCTCTCCTTTTCACAGCTATTTGTAAGGCCTACCTAGACAGCCATTTTGCTTTTTTGCATTTCTTTTCCATGAGGATGGTCTTGATCCCTGTCTCCTGTACAGTGTCACGAACCTCATTCCATAGTTCATCAGGCACTCTATCTATCAGATCTAGGCCCTTAAATCTGTTTCTCACTTCCACTGTATAATCATAAGGGATTTGATTTAGGTCACACCTGAATGGTCTAGAGGTTTTCCCTACTTTTTTCAATTTAAGTCTGAATTTGGTAATAAGAAGTTCATGATCTGAGCCACAGTCAGCTCCTGGTCTTGTTTTTGCTGACTGTGTAGAGCTTCTCCATCTTTGGCTGCAAAGAACATAATCAATCTGATTTCAGTCATGTCCAACTCTTGGCAACCCCTCAGAGTGCAGCCGGCCAGGCTCCTCCACCCGTGGGATTCTCCAAGTAAGAATATTGGAATGGGTGGCCATTTCTTTCTCCAGGGGATCTTCCCAACCCAGGGATCAAACTAATTTCTTTTGTCTTCTGCACTGGCAGGGGGGTTCTTTACCACTAGCACCACCTGGGAAGCCCACCCATTGGTTCATGGTGTACGGTCAGTAAATATCTAGTAGCCAACTGAATAATAAGATTTCTATAGTTTTTTAGTCTCATCGAGAAATTACTATTCTTTTAATTAAGAATTATTATATTTCAATACCAAGATGATTTGTGTTTGTGTGTGTGTATGATAACTAATTTTATAATTTGGAAGATTTTAAGGGGAAAGGAAAAACCATCCCATGAATGTGTTTTATAATTATATATTTTATATTTATATTTACTTATAGTATATATATTTATATATATTTATGTTATATATAATTTTATATTTATATTTTATAAGGCTGAATCTGCTTAAGAAACATTGATGATAAAAAAAAGTATAACTTAGAATTAAGACAACATCATTATAACTATTTAAAAATGAGGAAGACACTTTCCCCAAACTCTGAAGGAAGCTAGTGGTAGAAACTGATGTTTAAACTGCTGGTGTCTTTTGTATTTCAGGTTAAACACCCAGGACCAGCATTATCTGGTTGTGGTACCCTTTCAAGGCTCAGAGGACAAAGGAGATACAACTCAAAACTAACTCTTGTGCTGTATCATGAAAATTTTAAAAAACTGAGCTTCAGTTGACGTAGAGGTTGAGAATAAAGGATGAAATGAATCACAAGGAAGAAAGCTTCCCTTCGGCAAATGTAGCCAGGGTGCCTAAGTACAGAGTTGGCTGGAAGTGTGAGGCTGGAGTAGATGCCTTTCAAGGTCACTTCTGTTTTTTTTTTTTTTNTGAGAATAAAGGATGAAATGAATCACAAGGAAGAAAGCTTCCCTTCGGCAAATGTAGCCAGGGTGCCTAAGTACAGAGTTGGCTGGAAGTGTGAGGCTGGAGTAGATGCCTTTCAAGGTCACTTTTTTTTTTTTTTTTTTTTTAATTGAAGTACAGTTGATTTTAAAGGCTTCCCTAGTGGCTCAGTGGTAAAGAATTTACCTGCCAATGCAGGAGACACAGGTTAGTTCCCTAGGTTAGGAAGACCCCCTGGAGAAGGAAATGGCAGCCCACTCCAGTACACTTGCCTGGGAAATGCCGTGGGCAGAGGAGCCTGGCTGGCTACAGTGCACGGGCTGCAGCAGAGTGAGACATGCCTGAGCTGCAGCAGCACAGCTGATTTACAATATCATGCTCGTTTCAGGTGTGGAGCATAGCGATACATAGACACATACATATCTTCTTCAGATTCTTTCCCCTTATAGTTCCTATGCTGTACAGCAAGTCCTTGTTAATTATCTATTTTATACATAGTAGTAGTGTGTATATGTTATTCCCAAACTCATCTGTCTACACCCACTCTCCACTTTGGTGACCACAGTTTGTTTTCTATGCCTCTTTCTGTTCCGTAACACGTGATTTTGGGTGCCAAAAGGGTACACATGCTCAGATACATCAAAACTTAGTAGACTAATTCTGGTGGTGATAATCTCCCAATATATACAGATATCATGTTGTGCACCGGAAACTAATATATTCTATGTCAATTATATTTAAAGTTAATAATGAACCACACACACACACACCCAAAAAAATTCCTTTTAATAAGTCTCCAGGGAGATAAACAGGTAAACGATCTCTTCCTTATCTTTCATGAAATTAGCACCAGAATGGGAATTAAGAGATACATGCTTCCAGTTCCAGTTCCCAATGGCTCAGTAGTAAAGAATCTGCCTGCAATGCAGGAGCCACAGGAGATGCAGTTTCAAACCCTGGGTCAGTATGATGTCCTGGAGGAGGGCATGGCAACTCATTCCAGTATTCTTGCCCGGAGAATCCCATGGACAGAGGAGCCTGGTGGGCTACAGTCCACAGCATTGCAAAGGGTTGGACATGACTGAAGCGACTTAGCATATGCATTTTCCAATCCTAGCTCCGTGCTTTTTGCAACTTTGGTGGAACTCTGAACTACGTTAATAAAACTCAGTGGGACTTACTACTCTCTGGTGATCTCCTTCCGAAATCCAAGGAGTCAAGATTGATGGCTAGGGGATTCCCGTCTGTCTCCTTTTATTTCCTCTCACCATCAGAACTTTACCAGATTCATGGAGGCTGCGTTGGCACCAGAGGTGTTGGTCTTGCAGCCTTATAAAACCAGCTTTAGCAAAGTGAAACCTGCATGTATATACCTAGTGTTTGCATTTACAATTTGGCCTCTTTGAGCTCATTTTCTCTGTCCATCCATTACCTGCTTCACCTCAATCCTCTTGGCCCAAATCTCCCACCCTAATTTGTTTATGCAATTCATGTCTTCCATTTCCCCCATCTAAAGGCTTCTAAGAAAAAAAAAAAAAAAAAAAAGGAAGAGAGAGACTGGAAAAATGTAAAGAGCCTGCATGTTCTATCCCTTGTATGTATCATTTATGCTTTTGCAATTTTTACAGGGTTGGAAGCCTCATATTGATAGTAATGAGTTATTCAGGGCATGCAGTGTTACTAGAGCTGAGTATAATGTAAATGGAATTATTTGTTGTGAAAATACCCAGTCCAATCTCTTAGTAAATTGCAATCCCTGAAACTAAGTCCCTCTGGAAAGTGCTTAAGTAAATGTATACCTTGTTTGAGAGATTTGCAGCAATTTGAAAGACATATTGGATTCTTTCAAATATCAAAATGAATGGCCTCTATTCCATGTATCATAAAATTTAATTAGCTATCATCTATCAGAATCTGTTAATTACCTGATTGTTTATCGTTTGACAGGTTGAATCACCAAAATACTTCAAAAAGTGCAAACTATGTGTCACTTCAATATACATGTATGCACAAAGGTCAAAAATGTTATACCATTTGTATTTATGAAAAAAATAAGCAAGCTTTTGTGTTTTTCTTGGTTAGACTAAAAAATTTTTTTGAAGATTTAAAAGCAACTTTGTTAGATTTTCTTCTATGTTCAAAACTGTCCTGGATCCAAAGGCAAAGGGGTTATATGATACTGCCTTACTCTCGGGGACACGTTACAAATTAAACTGGGGACTTAAGACATATAAACGTGAACTATAAGGCTATAAGCAAGGCTATAAGCAGCCATGAATATATGTGTGTGCGTCCTAAGTCAGCTCAGTCATGTCCGACTCTCTGCGTCCCTACAGACTGTAGCCTGCCAGGCTCTTCTGTTCATGGGATTCTTCAGGCAAAAATGCTGGAGTGGGTTGCCATTCCTTCCTCCAGAGGATCGTCTCAACCCAGGGATCAAGCCCAAGTCTCCCACATCTCCTACATTGGCGGGTGGGTTCTTTACCACTAGCACCACCTGGGAAGCCCTGGAGCCATAGCTTTAATAGACTTACGGAGGGTTCCAGCATCCTCCAGTATGTTAAGAACCACTAGTTTAGTAATGCTAAGCTATAAAATTGTAAAGTGCCGCTATTTATGAATGCATTGTAATGTTCAGTATTATTCTACACATTTTATATATTTAGCTTGTTTAGTCCTCATAACAACTCTGATAGGTACTAGTTTATAGTCCTTTTAAAGATGAGTAAATCACAGCTGAGAGAAGTTAAGTAACTTTTCTAAGGACACACAGTAAGCAGCAGAAGCCAGATTCTAAAGCCAGGCAGTCTGGCTCCAGAGTCCACACTCCTAAACTACTACACATCTGTTAATTCCCAACAGACATGTGGAACAGGAGTGTGCCTCCCAGTGTGAGAGCCTAAAGTTCAAAGGACTGAAAGAGCTCACAGCTCATCTGGTTCAGTGGCTTCCTAACTTTTTCATACTCGACTGGACCCTACTCTTATTACCTGCAGTGCCACGCACACGGTACGCTGGTGCGTGAAACAGATGAGAGCTTCCGAGAAGAAAGAGCGGGAGTGCATGCAGTGGGTACGAGTGTATGTATGAATGTGTGCCTGTGTGAGAGATGTAGGGGGCCAGAGAAGGGGAAGTGTGAGTGTCTCAAAGTCCTCTTTTGCTCTCCACAGTGGCTCCAAGTTATCGCTTCAGGACCCTATGGCTTCAGAGACAGAACGTGAAGATCACTCAGCTTGCCTGCCCTTCTGTCTCCCAGCGGGTAACATGGAGCCCAAGGAGCAGGCAGCTGGGTGTGCCCCCAAATTCTTGATCCCAGCACCCAAATTGTTCATCCCAGTGCACTGTTTCCTGTCTGCTGATCTGGCTGTAACCAGGTTACTGCCCAACTCATGGCCAAAGGGCTATTACTAGTCAACAACAAACACACTCCATTATCCCTTCAAGCCTCTCCCTGGGTTGCCTGGATGTTTGAATGCTTCTAACTTAAAAGCCAACCAGTCCATCCTAAAGATCAGTCCTGGGTATTCATTGGAAGGACAGATGTTGAGGCTGAAACTCCACTACTTTGGCCACATGATGCGAAGAACTGACTCATTGGAAAAGACCCTGATGCTGGGAAAGATTGAGAGCAGGAGGAGAAGGGGACAGACAGAGGATGAGATGTTTGGATGGCATCATCGACTCAATGGACATGGGTTTGGGTGGACTCCGGGAGTTGGTGATGGACAGGGAGGCCTGGCATGCTGTGATTCATGGGATCGCAAAGAGTCGGACACGACTGAGCAACTGAACTGAACTGAACTTAAAAGCTAGCTGGGAACAATCACCAAATCACTTTCAAGGATAGGATGAATGGAAGAAAAACTCTCGAGTGCCTTGGTAATATCAGGAATGTCAATGACAGGAAAATGGTCAGCTCCAAGTGGTGGGGTAGGGGCTCACGTAAAAAGCTCCTTATATTCAAATCACATCACATTATTTGTCCACTTTGAGTGAGGTAGTCAGTGGCGAGGGAAGAAAACACCTCTCCTCCCCCAGTCCACAGACTCTGGTGAGACTCATTCTTCCAGACAGAACGTGTCTGGGATGTCAGACCTACTTACAAGACAACTCTGCTGCCCTCCCCTCCCTGCCACCTGCCTCCCCTTCTGGATTTGCCATCACAACCCTCTGTTGCCTCAGCAGTTGGCATCTGGACCTGGCTCAGTGTTGCAAGGAACAAGCTTTCAGGAGGGCTGTGGCCTGATCTAAACAGGGAGGGGAGCACCGTGGGGCAGGCTGGGACCCAGCAGCCACAGTGCTTCCCAACAAGTCCCCATGATACTGAATGACTGGGTGGAGTTTCTATGTGTAGGCAGTGGAGGCTCACCCTCCAGGAACACCGAGAGAAGGGAAGCCAGGCATCCCTTTCTGCTTACTCTCTCTTTTCACACTTGGGGTTCTAATAAGGGCTGCAGATCATCAGCTTTTCATTCCAGAGAGCATCTACAGGATGCTGGGCACGTTGCTAGATGCTGGGGGGAAATGAAGACAGACAGTCCTCATGAGGCCTCAGGTATAAAGGAGGAGGCAAACTTACATTAGATAATAGAGTCAATAATTATAATTGGTAGCAACCCTCATAAAGGAAACATAAGGAGCTAGAACATAAAATTGTGGGTTTGATTGGGGCAGGAAGAAAACGTGCCTGTGGCAGTAATATATCTGAATTGAGGTCTGCAGGGCAGGTAAAATGACTAGGAAAAAAGGTAAGAAGAATATCCAAATGGAGGGAACACCAAGTACAAAAGCATTGAGGCTATCAGACATACTTCTTATTCAGCATGAAATATCAGTGACACATCACATACACATGTATTTACATGTACACATCCTATTTACTCATCATCACCTGCTACACCACACGCTTATACTTTCTCATTTTTTTCTTTCGCGAGGTGTTAGAGGCAGACACAAATATGAAAGAGTTAGGTGAGATCAGAGATCATCTATGTGGCATGTGTGTTTGTGTTTCTGCATGCTGAGTTGTGTCTGACTCTTTGTGACCCCATGGACTGTAGCCACCAGGCTCCTTTGTCCATGGGATTTTCCAGGCAAGAATACTGAAGTGAGTTGCCATGCCCTCCTCCAGGGGATCTTCCCAACCCAGGAATCGAATCCACATCTCTGGCATTGTGGGTGGATTCTTCACCCACTGCGCCAGCTGGGAAGTCCCTCTATCTGGCATAATAGGGACATAAACGAGGGCCATAATAGCCTAGAAATTTGATGAGACAGTGGAAGTTAATGGGAGGAAAATACTATTGTCTAAGGGTACAATTTCCTACACAGATTGAATGAGGAACACAATGATATCTTAAGCAAGGGGTAAAATTAACCAAAAGATGAAAGGTAGAACACAGCCTGGTACCTATACGGGCAACTTGGAGCATTTCAGCATTACCAAGAAACACATTGCAAAGCAGAGGGGGGAAGATTAGGCAGGAAGCTTTTGTATGACATCCTTGCACGCATTTATTTTTTCAATGAATATTTATTGAGCAACTGCTACCAACTAGACCCTAGGGCTGACACTGCACAAAATCAGACTTAGTCTATTGCCTGGGAATCTGGACTCACACAGAGCAAGGACTCAATCAGATGAGAAAGACAACCCAATAAACAGACCACTGAAAGTTGGGGAGCTGACTGGGACAAGAATCTAGAAGCCAGACTCTCTAGACCCTGTTTAGAGTATTGGTCTTTATTTGCAAAGTTCTTATAGGGTTTTATTTATTTTTGGACAAGATATATCTTTCCTTTCCATAATCACTAACTGAAATATAGCATTTCTTTGAGTGTTAAATGTAGTCAACAAACCACAGAGGTATTAGCGGTCAAAAATCACAGATAATTTCATATTACACTTTGAAATTACATCTCAAAGGGTTTTAAACAGCAGTTCTAAACATGTTCAGAATAACATTTGGAGAAGATGATGCTAGGTACTGTTGGGGTGGATGCTGTCAGAGGGAGTCAACTATTCTGATTTGGACACCTTTCCCCCACCCCATCTCACGCCTGTCTGGCAACAGAAAGGAAGCTTGGAAACTACTTTTGAGCATTACCTGGCCACGCGGAAATCCTAACAGCTTCCCTAGCTCTTTGCACTTGCAGTCATCTTGGGTTACTAACCATGACGCCTTGCTGAGTGCCTCTAGGCCAACTGCAATGTCTTGGCAACAATTATATTAATATCAGAGCTAGGAATGAGCTGATGGAAAGCTGTTCATCCATGTAATGAGGTTTCAGTTGCATTTTAGAAAAGTGTCAGATAATTTACTAAGAGACCGCAGAGTTTGTACTGTTTGTCAAGCGATGGGGGAGGTGGAACTTGAACTTTCTCACATTCAGTTGCAATGTGAGAAATATCATCTGTATGTGAGACACTCAAAGCAGAAGAAACAGATGTGAAGGGAGGTGCGACAGTGAGAGGAGCCCAGGACAAGTGGGGGAGGGAAGGGAAGTGGACATAACCATCATTATCACCTAAAAATGATCAAGACCTATATCATCTTATTTAAATATGGCAGCTCTATGAGGCAGATGTTAAGCCCACTTGGTTAGTGCTCAGAGAGGTAAATTCAGCTCCCTATTTTTCTAACTCTAAAGTCTGATTTTAAAAGACCTGACAGGAACTTCCCCGATGGTCCAGTGGCCAAGATTCTGTGTTCCTAAGGCAGGGGGCCCAGGCTGGTCAGGGAAATGGAGCCCACGTGCTGCAACTGAGAGTTCACACGCGACACTGAAGGTCTCAGATGCCACAGTGGAGACGGAAGACCCCACGTGCCAAACGAAGACCTGGTACAGCCAAAGAAACGAATAAACACTAAAACAACTATCAAATAAAGAAATTAAAGACGTGACTTCATGTGCTCCACCCATGGATTAAAGAAGCCTTGTCATTGTTACGCGTCTTGATGAAAAATTATAGTCTGTTTCATATGAGGAAGAAACATCTTGCCTCTCAAGTTCAGGGGAATCTAACACTATATGTTCCTGTGTGACGTTCGCATGACCTAGACAGTCATCCTGGCCGGTGCTCTGAAGTGTGGGACACATAATGATTTCTAAGGGGCACGTGGAACCCACAATGAAGGAGACCAAACCATGTAGTAAGACTATTGGGAAAAACGAAGGGGCTAATATAGAAGCAATCACATTAAATCTGAAGTTGACAGTATTAACTGTCTCCACGGGGTGACCTGGGAGCCTTAATGAACTCCCAGGCTCAAACCTCACCTCAGAGATGTGGATTTAGTTAGTCCTGGGCCTGCCTTCTCACACTTTAATGAGCCACTGGTGAAAAGTGAACGTGCAAGCAGCAGTCGTTTAGCCCTGTCTGACTCTTTGTGATCCCATGGACTGTAGCCCGCCAGGCTCCCCTGTCCATGGAATTCCCCAGGCCAGAATACTGGAGTGGGTTGCCATTTCCTTCTCCAGGGGATCTTCCTGGCCCAGGGATCAAACCTGGGTCTCCTGCATTGAAGGCAGATTCTTTACCATCTAAGCCACGAGGGAAGGCACTGGGGACCTTGCTAAATGTAGATTTGGATTCCTCGCATCTGGGTGGCCTTGAGATCCTCTATTTCTAACAAGTTACAAGCTCACAGGGGATAACGATGCTAGGTCAGGGTACCTGACTTTGAGCAGCTGGAGTCTAGGTGGAGGCAAGGCTGAGAAGCATTGCTTTAAGGAGATAATTTCATTTTCATGCCTAGCTTTTTAAGTGTTTAAAAAAACTAGAATGAGTTATACATGCACGTGGAACACAAATCAAATAACAATGACCCTCCCTCTCTATTTCTCATTCCCTCTACAGAATCCAGTATTGATATCCTTCCAGAGGGATCATCGCATAGACAAGCCTAGATACATGTGTATATACATAATTCCTTTAAAAACAACTCAGAGATGGCAGCATTCAAGTCACACTGTTCAGCACTTTCCATTTTTCACTTAATGCATGTTGAACACTGTTTCTTATCTGTAACATAAAGAGCTGCTGAATTTTTTAACAGGTAAAAAATATATATAATAAAATTTACCATCCAGTGCATTGACATTGTTGTGTAAGCATCATCACCGCCCATCTCCAGAGTATTTCAAACTGAAACTCCACACCTATGAAATGGTGCCAGGTAATATTTAAGTCTCCTTTGAAACAAAGCAAGAACTGGTCTCAGGGCCAGAGCTTATAGAAGACAGTGATGTTTGACAAGAGTTTACTCACGGTGCTCTGCATTCAGTGTGTTTAACTATCGTTACTTTCTGTGATAAATAATACTGATTTTTGCTGGTGGCTTAGTGGAATAGAATCTGCCTGCCAAACAGGAGACCTGAGTTCAATCAGTGGGTTGGGAAGAAGATCCCCTGGAGAAGGAAATGGCAACTTGCTCCAGTATTCTTGCCTGGGAAATTCCACTGACAGAGGAGTCTGGTGGGCTATGGTCTATGGGATCACAAAGACTCAGACATGACTTAGCAACTATGCAACAGAAATAACCTTCTGTGATGAACAATATTGATTTTTCACTTAAAGTAGTTCCCTTCTAAATAAACCAAAGTTCCACTGGAATAATGAGGTCTACTGAGCTTTAGCCAAGGCTGCTCCTGGTTGTGCCCCAGATCAGAAAGTTGCAGTTCAAGAAGAACTGAAGCACAAGACACTCTTTCTGAGCTGCCACCTATGACCTTTCTCTCCACACACTAACTGGGAAATTGGTCTTCCCTTAGGGCCTCAGGTACCCAAAGGCAGTTTTTTATAGGCAATTTTGTAGCAGATCTTCCTTCTGCAAGAAAGAGGGAAACTATTCTTTTTCAGCTCAGTTAAGTCGCTCAGTCGTGTCCGACTCTTTGCAACCCCATGGACCACAGCACACCAGGCTCCCTGTCCATCACCAACTCCCGGAGTCCACACAAACCCATGTCCACTGAGTCGGTGATGCCATCCAACCATTTCGTCCTCTTTTGTCCTCTTCTCTTTCTGCTTTTAATCTTTCCCAGCATCAGGGTCTTTTCCAATGAGTCAGCTCTTCACATGAGGTGGCCGAAGTATTGGAGTTTCAGCTTCAACATCAGTCCTTCCAATGAACACCCAGGACTGATCTCCTTTAGGATGGACTGGTTGGATCTCCTTGCAGTCCAAGGGACTCTCAAGAGTCTTCTCCAGCACCACAGTTCAAAAGCATCAATTCTATGGTGCTCAGCTTTCTTCACAGTCCAACTCTCATATCCATACATGACCACTGGAAAAGCCATAGCATTACTTTGTTGGCAAAGTAATGTCTCTTTTTAATGTTCTGTCTAGGTTGCTCATAACTTTCCTTCCAAGGAGTAAGCATCAGTTATTTCATGGCTGCAATCACCATCTGCAGTGATTTTGGAGCCCTGAAAAACAAAGTCAGCCACTGTTTCCACTTTTCCCCCATCTATTTGCCATGAAGTAATGGGACCAGATGCCATGATCTTCATTTTCTGAATGCTGAGCTTTAAGGCAACTTTTTCACTCTCCAGTTTCACTTTCATCAAGAGGCTCTTTAGTTCTTCTTTACTTTCTGCCATAAGGGTGGTGTCATCTGCATATCTGATGTTATTATTTTGATTCTAGCTTGTGCTTCATCCAGCCCAGTGTTCTTTTTAATGGCTGAGTAACATTCCATGGTATATATATGCACCCCAATTTCTCACAGACTGCGAGAACTAACTTATGGTTACCAGGGGGAAGGGTTGGGAGGAGAAATAGTAGGAATTTGGAATGTACATGTATGCACTGCTATATTTGAAATAGGTAACTAATAAGGACCTACTACACTGTGCAGAGAATTGTGCACAACCTAAATGAGAAAAGAATTTGAAAAAGAATAATACATATATATGTATAGCTGAATCAGTTTGCTGTATACCTGAAACACAACACTGTCAGTCAATTATACCCCAATATAACACACACAGTTTTAAAAAAGGAAGCAAACAGGGAACACGACCCCAGGCTCCTTACACTAAAGCAATAGGAGTTTGCCCTACTAGAATTTAGTGCCATTTTCTCTTCCCAGGTGGCACTATTGGTAAAGAATCCACCTGCCAATTTCAGAGACACAGAGGACTCGGGCCCAGTCCCAGGGTTGGGAAGATCCCCTGGAGTAGGAAATTGCAACCCACTCTAGTATTCTTGCCTGGGTAATTCCATGGACAGGAGCCTGGTGGGCTGCAGTACATAGGGTTGCAAAGAGTCAGACACAGCTGAGCACACACACAGAGCCAGTTTCTGTCTGCAGAGAAGTCAGAGAAGGACCAGCATCTGTTTCACATGGTAGGGTGCCTAACAGACTATGGCTGAAGGCAGGGGTGCATCCACTGTACAGCCCATGGTGGAAAGAGCTCAGATTGGGTACTCACAGTCCTGGCATGGAGGTCAGGGCTCACCAGCCACCAGCACTGTGACCTCCAGCAGGTCAGTTCACCTTGTCAGGGGCAGGGTTTTGTTCAGTGCAATAAGGTGAGGCAGAGGTCTTGTGACAGTGAAATGAGAAGTAGGGAGGTGTTTTGGCTTAGCTGGTCAAGAATCCATCTGCAATGAGGGAGATTTGGGTTCGACCCTTGGGTTGGGAAGATCTCCTGGAGAAGGGAAAGGCTACTTACTCCAGTATTCTGGCCTGGAGAATTCCATGAAGCACAGTCCGTAGGGTTGCAAAGTGTTGGACATAACTGAGTGACTTTCATTTTTGCTTTTCAGGGAGGTGTTTAGCACTGAGCCTGGCACATTGTTAGCACTCAATACCCAGAAAGCTTATCATCCTGGACTCTTCCTAAAGAGGAACTAAAGGAGATGTGGGGAAGACTGGGGCCTAGGGACACTCACGTGGTCACCGCTCAGCCAGGCTTCCACCTGTGATGGAAAGAGGTGGAGTGTGTGTGACAGGCCTCCCAGTGTAGCCGTGAGGGATAAATGGCATCATTGGGTGGGATGGAAATGATAAGCTCCACTCCCAAATACAGTCCAGACTAACTCAAAAAGTAGCTGAGCAGAGAAACACTCCGAGAAGCTGAGAGATGAAAACATGTTCCCAAATGTAGTCATTCCATTGACCCAACGCTTAACCTTCTCCCTTCTTTGTTTCTTCTTAAGCGAAGGAACTGGCAACCCACCATATTCTTGCCTAAAAAACTCCCTGGGCAGAAGAGCCTGGCAGGCTACAGTCTAAAGGGTCGCAAAGAGTAGGGCATGACTGAGTGCTAAGCACCCATACAAGCAAAGCAAACAAGTGTCTGAAATAAACATGTACTTTTTTTCCCTGAAGCTAACACAGTGATTCAGGGAATAAACGCTTATGTGCCTGGAACGGCACTGGGTCCTGGGGAAGAGCAACACACAGGATGGAGCCCCTGCACTGACAGGCATACATCCTGCTGGGTTCACTCCCAGCCCCAGCTCTGGGGCCCATTCAGTTTGCCCACACACACACCCTGCTTCTCTCTGAGTGTCTTGGAAAGGCAGTGGGATCTGGGGGCTCCTTCTGCCGTGCAGAGAAAGGAAAAATGGATGGCTTTTCAGAGGTAACCACAAGTAGTTGTTTGGAAGCTCTCTCAAATGTTAAGAAACTGAAAAGATGTACGCTTATCGATGAGATATCTTTCTGTGGTGGGGAGAGCAGACAGAGGAGCAGGGGTAATGAGTGATGGCCGGGCTTGGGCTGCAGCCACATGGGTCACTGATCGGGAGGTTGGCAGATGAGGAGCGGTGTCATGAGATGGGGCCTGGAAAAAGTCCTTAGCATGAGCTGCAAAAGCAGACTGCATGCAAGAGAAAGACTTAGGCATGCTTTCATGGCAGGAAAGGAAGAATTTAATATCGCACCATCAACCAGTGGCATTATCCTGGTCTGGGGGATGAAAGTGAAAGTGTTAATCACTCAGTCATGTCTGACTCTTTGCAACCCTATGGACTGTAGCCTGCCAGGCTCCTCTGTCCATGGGATTTCCCTGGCAAGGATACTGGAGTGAGTAGCCAAGTCTGGGGGACAGATTCTGACATTAATGGAAACTTTTACACTACCATATGTAAAATAGCCACTAGGAATGGGAATTGCTGTATTACTGGGGGAACTCAAACCAGAGGTCTGTGACAACCTAGAGAGGTGGGATGGGACATATGTGTACATATGGCTGATTCATGTTGATGCATGGCAGAAACCAAATCAACATTGTAAAGCAATTATCCTTCAATCAAAAATAAATCTAAAAAAGAGAAAGAACTGGTTCAGTCCCCACCTCCACCACTTTGTTAATAGGTACTTAACCTTACAAACCTGAGTTTCCTAATCTGTAAAGTGATGTTCACACTATTTAACTCATTAGGTTGATGGAGTGGATTAAGGGAAATGGTACACATAAAGGGGTCAGTATAACGCCTGGGACACTGTAGAAATCTCATTACTAGATGTAGGCAGAGCTGAGCAAAACGAAAGCAGTGTTATGCTACTGCAGAAAATAACTAATTTGTGCAAGATCACATGGATAGCAAAAGGTCACGATGTCTAAGATTTAACTAGATTTCCCAGCTCCTTCCTGCACCTACTCCTTTTTTAACAGCCCAGCTGTACAAGCACCACTTTCGAGGGATGACACTTCCTTCACAGGCAGCCACTGCACAGCCTACTGTTTTGTCTGCTTTTGTAAATAACACAATTCACAGGCTGGTCCTCAGGCTAAGATGCCAATTACTGAGTTACCTTGCTGCACTGAAAATATGCTTTATAATCGATCCAATTCGGCTTGCTCTTAAACCAAGCTGAAAAGTGAACAAAGAAGGACAAAAAAGTTAGAACAGCTCAGAAGGTTTACTCTTCAAAAGGATAGGTACTGAGGGGGACTGGCAGACAGAGAAACTCCACTCCCATTCTTTCCTACTGTGATATTCCAGTGACTACAGAGTTATGAACCCCAGGTGGCACAGTGGAAAAGAACCTGCCTGCCAATGCAGGATATGCAAGAGATATGGGTTTGATGCCTGGGTTGGGAAGATCCGTTGGAGTAGGAAATGGTACCCTGCACCAATATTCTTGCCTGGAAGATTTTGTGGATGGAAGAGCCCAGTGAGCTACAGTCCGTGGGACTGCAGAGAGTCAGATGTGACTGAGGGCGCACACGCACACGCACACACGCATACACACACACACACACACACACACACACGAGGAGAAAGGTGCTCAACTGTGTCTGAAGAAGATGCAGCAAAAAGAGCAGGCTCATGGCCCAGGGAAACCCGGTGAGGTGGGTTTGTCTATATACCCCGTGGGGTTGGCCCAGCAGGACTGGTTTTTCCATAGCTAATGGGGAATGTGTTATCACAGCATCTCAGAGAGGGTGACTCAGGCAGGAGGAGTTTGGGGTTGACGAGCACAGAGGTGAAGAGCACGTGTTCAGTCATACAGGTTTGGGGGCACATCCTGGTGGCACCATTCAGTTGGATGCCCTTGATCAAGGCATTCCCTTGATGTCATCTTCCACTTCCCTAAAATAGGATAATACTGGAACCTGCTTGAGAGTATTGTAAGATTCCGTGAACTCTCACATAGCAAGTACTCAATGAAAGGAAGCTGTTCATTATTAATGACAGTCATACACACACACGAGGAGAAAGGTGCTCAACTGTGTCTGAAGAAGATGCAGCAAAAAGAGCAGGCTCATGGCCCAGGGAAACCCGGTGAGGTGGCTTTGTCTATATACCCCGTGGGGTTGGCCCAGCAGGACTGGTTTTTCCATAGCTAATGGGGAATGTGTTATCACAGCATCTCAGAGAGGGTGACTCAGGCAGGAGGAGTTTGGGGTTGACGAGCACAGAGGTGAAGAGCACGTGTTCAGTCATACAGGTTTGGGGGCACATCCTGGTGGCACCATTCAGTTGGATGCCCTTGATCAAGGCATTCCCTTGATGTCATCTTCCACTTCCCTAAAATAGGATAATACTGGAACCTGCTTGAGAGTATTGTAAGATTCCGTGAACTCTCACATAGCAAGTACTCAATGAAAGGAAGCTGTTCATTATTAATGACAGTCATGATTTGGGAGGCAGGTGGGAGCCAGGCATACTCAGCGCTGGCAGTGGGAGGAGGAGGACTTCCCAGGATCTCATGCTCTCTCACTATATACTGGGACCCTGCAGAAGTGAGTCCTCACCCAGGGAGAACAAACCCATACATAACTCCAATATCCAACCGGGTACCATGGTCAAAAGGGCACAAGGGCTGGCATCTGTCTTTGACCAGCCCAGGACAGAACCCTGGACTGTTTCTTCTGGTCCCTTATGCCAACACAGATGCTGACTCAAGAGACTGTGTAGTGACAGATTTCAGCCAGCCAGCACAGAACAATGTTATCACAGAGCTGGAAGAAGGCCCCTCACTGGCCAGGTCAGCACTCTGTCTGAGGGAAGAGGAATGTCACTGATTGCCTTTAATAAGCAAACTTATCACCTCCAGGCCAGTGTGGCTGCCTGCCCAGAGACCAAATCTTGAATAGAGGAGAGAATTAATTCTGGTTGGTTTGATGATGGCCTAGAGGCAGAGCTTGAGACATCTGCAACAAGACACTTCACTCACCATCCTAAAGATGACTTAAGTAGCTACATGTATGGAGAGATGTAGGTTGCGTTTTGGAGTATGGATTCCTGTCAAAATGAGTTCCCAGAGGAACGTGTGTTTCTTTTAGGGTTTACTGAGGAAATAGGACGTAGAAAAGGGAAGGCTTGGGATAAACACAGTTGGGGGTTCAAATCCTGATTTTAGCTGTGTGACCCGACTCCTCATCAGTTTCTACACATGCAGGATGGGAGTGAGAGGATGTCACTCAAAGAAGGGCGGAGGCGAAAGCAGCTGCAACAGCAACTTGGAGAAGATATTTCACACCAAGCACCATTTCGGCCCATTACATGTATTCACTTAGACATATGCCCACAACATCTGGGGGAAAAGTTTAGTAATATCTCTGCTTATAGATGGAGAATGTGAAGCAGAGTGTTCGAGAAACTTACCTAAAGTCACACAGCTAGCAATTGACCGAGCCAGACTCCTGAAACCACAAGCCCACACCTTCCCCACTGAGGAATGCACATGCTTTAACAGGAGGAAAATGCGTCCATCAGGGCGGAGTATGAAGTAGTAGTTAATGCATATTGACTATTCTGATTTTATCATTAACTCGTAGCATAGTACATAGAATCTACAAATTCTCAAGAAGGAATATCCATAGAACATTTTTCTAAATTTTGGTAAACAAGATGTANCTGTTTAGAGTATTGGTCTTTATTTGCAAAGTTCTTATAGGGTTTTATTTATTTTTGGACAAGATATATCTTTCCTTTCCATAATCACTAACTGAAATATAGCATTTCTTTGAGTGTTAAATGTAGTCAACAAACCACAGAGGTATTAGCGGTCAAAAATCACAGATAATTTCATATTACACTTTGAAATTACATCTCAAAGGGTTTTAAACAGCAGTTCTAAACATGTTCAGAATAACATTTGGAGAAGATGATGCTAGGTACTGTTGGGGTGGATGCTGTCAGAGGGAGTCAACTATTCTGATTTGGACACCTTTCCCCCACCCCATCTCACGCCTGTCTGGCAACAGAAAGGAAGCTTGGAAACTACTTTTGAGCATTACCTGGCCACGCGGAAATCCTAACAGCTTCCCTAGCTCTTTGCACTTGCAGTCATCTTGGGTTACTAACCATGACGCCTTGCTGAGTGCCTCTAGGCCAACTGCAATGTCTTGGCAACAATTATATTAATATCAGAGCTAGGAATGAGCTGATGGAAAGCTGTTCATCCATGTAATGAGGTTTCAGTTGCATTTTAGAAAAGTGTCAGATAATTTACTAAGAGACCGCAGAGTTTGTACTGTTTGTCAAGCGATGGGGGAGGTGGAACTTGAACTTTCTCACATTCAGTTGCAATGTGAGAAATATCATCTGTATGTGAGACACTCAAAGCAGAAGAAACAGATGTGAAGGGAGGTGCGACAGTGAGAGGAGCCCAGGACAAGTGGGGGAGGGAAGGGAAGTGGACATAACCATCATTATCACCTAAAAATGATCAAGACCTATATCATCTTATTTAAATATGGCAGCTCTATGAGGCAGATGTTAAGCCCACTTGGTTAGTGCTCAGAGAGGTAAATTCAGCTCCCTATTTTTCTAACTCTAAAGTCTGATTTTAAAAGACCTGACAGGAACTTCCCCGATGGTCCAGTGGCCAAGATTCTGTGTTCCTAAGGCAGGGGGCCCAGGCTGGTCAGGGAAATGGAGCCCACGTGCTGCAACTGAGAGTTCACACGCGACACTGAAGGTCTCAGATGCCACAGTGGAGACGGAAGACCCCACGTGCCAAACGAAGACCTGGTACAGCCAAAGAAACGAATAAACACTAAAACAACTATCAAATAAAGAAATTAAAGACGTGACTTCATGTGCTCCACCCATGGATTAAAGAAGCCTTGTCATTGTTACGCGTCTTGATGAAAAATTATAGTCTGTTTCATATGAGGAAGAAACATCTTGCCTCTCAAGTTCAGGGGAATCTAACACTATATGTTCCTGTGTGACGTTCGCATGACCTAGACAGTCATCCTGGCCGGTGCTCTGAAGTGTGGGACACATAATGATTTCTAAGGGGCACGTGGAACCCACAATGAAGGAGACCAAACCATGTAGTAAGACTATTGGGAAAAACGAAGGGGCTAATATAGAAGCAATCACATTAAATCTGAAGTTGACAGTATTAACTGTCTCCACGGGGTGACCTGGGAGCCTTAATGAACTCCCAGGCTCAAACCTCACCTCAGAGATGTGGATTTAGTTAGTCCTGGGCCTGCCTTCTCACACTTTAATGAGCCACTGGTGAAAAGTGAACGTGCAAGCAGCAGTCGTTTAGCCCTGTCTGACTCTTTGTGATCCCATGGACTGTAGCCCGCCAGGCTCCCCTGTCCATGGAATTCCCCAGGCCAGAATACTGGAGTGGGTTGCCATTTCCTTCTCCAGGGGATCTTCCTGGCCCAGGGATCAAACCTGGGTCTCCTGCATTGAAGGCAGATTCTTTACCATCTAAGCCACGAGGGAAGGCACTGGGGACCTTGCTAAATGTAGACTTGGATTCCTCGCATCTGGGTGGCCTTGAGATCCTCTATTTCTAACNCAGAATACTGGAGTGGGTTGCCATTTCCTTCTCCAGGGGATCTTCCTGGCCCAGGGATCAAACCTGGGTCTCCTGCATTGAAGGCAGATTCTTTACCATCTAAGCCACGAGGGAAGGCACTGGGGACCTTGCTAAATGTAGACTTGGATTCCTCGCATCTGGGTGGCCTTGAGATCCTCTATTTCTAACAAGTTACAAGCTCACAGGGGATAACGATGCTAGGTCAGGGTACCTGACTTTGAGCAGCTGGAGTCTAGGTGGAGGCAAGGCTGAGAAGCATTGCTTTAAGGAGATAATTTCATTTTCATGCCTAGCTTTTTAAGTGTTTAAAAAAACTAGAATGAGTTATACATGCACGTGGAACACAAATCAAATAACAATGACCCTCCCTCTCTATTTCTCATTCCCTCTACAGAATCCAGTATTGATATCCTTCCAGAGGGATCATCGCATAGACAAGCCTAGATACATGTGTATATACATAATTCCTTTAAAAACAACTCAGAGATGGCAGCATTCAAGTCACACTGTTCAGCACTTTCCATTTTTCACTTAATGCATGTTGAACACTCTTTCTTATCTGTAACATAAAGAGCTGCTGAATTTTTTAACAGGTAAAAAATATATATAATAAAATTTACCATCCAGTGCATTGACATTGTTGTGTAAGCATCATCACCGCCCATCTCCAGAGTATTTCAAACTGAAACTCCACACCTATGAAATGGTGCCAGGTAATATTTAAGTCTCCTTTGAAACAAAGCAAGAACTGGTCTCAGGGCCAGAGCTTATAGAAGACAGTGATGTTTGACAAGAGTTTACTCACGGTGCTCTGCATTCAGTGTGTTTAACTATCGTTACTTTCTGTGATAAATAATACTGATTTTTGCTGGTGGCTTAGTGGAATAGAATCTGCCTGCCAAACAGGAGACCTGAGTTCAATCAGTGGGTTGGGAAGAAGATCCCCTGGAGAAGGAAATGGCAACTTGCTCCAGTATTCTTGCCTGGGAAATTCCACTGACAGAGGAGTCTGGTGGGCTATGGTCTATGGGATCACAAAGACTCAGACATGACTTAGCAACTATGCAACAGAAATAACCTTCTGTGATGAACAATATTGATTTTTCACTTAAAGTAGTTCCCTTCTAAATAAACCAAAGTTCCACTGGAATAATGAGGTCTACTGAGCTTTAGCCAAGGCTGCTCCTGGTTGTGCCCCAGATCAGAAAGTTGCAGTTCAAGAAGAACTGAAGCACAAGACACTCTTTCTGAGCTGCCACCTATGACCTTTCTCTCCACACACTAACTGGGAAATTGGTCTTCCCTTAGGGCCTCAGGTACCCAAAGGCAGTTTTTTATAGGCAATTTTGTAGCAGATCTTCCTTCTGCAAGAAAGAGGGAAACTATTCTTTTTCAGCTCAGTTAAGTCGCTCAGTCGTGTCCGACTCTTTGCAACCCCATGGACCACAGCACACCAGGCTCCCTGTCCATCACCAACTCCCGGAGTCCACTCAAACCCATGTCCACTGAGTCGGTGATGCCATCCAACCATTTCGTCCTCTTTTGTCCTCTTCTCTTTCTGCTTTTAATCGTTCCCAGCATCAGGGTCTTTTCCAATGAGTCAGCTCTTCACATGAGGTGGCCAAAGTATTGGAGTTTCAGCTTCAACATCAGTCCTTCCAATGAACACCCAGGACTGATCTCCTTTAGGATGGACTGGTTGGATCTCCTTGCAGTCCAAGGGACTCTCAAGAGTCTTCTCCAGCACCACAGTTCAAAAGCAACAATTCTTTGGTGCTCAGCTTTCTTCACAGTCCAACTCTCATATCCATACATGACCACTGGAAAAGCCATAGCATTACTTTGTTGGCAAAGTAATGTCTCTTTTTAATATTCTGTCTAGGTTGCTCATAACTTTCCTTCCAAGGAGTAAGCATCAGTTATTTCATGGCTGCAATCACCATCTGCAGTGATTTTGGAGCCCTGAAAAACAAAGTCAGCCACTGTTTCCACTTTTCCCCCATCTATTTGCCATGAAGTAATGGGACCAGATGCCATGATCTTCATTTTCTGAATGCTGAGCTTTAAGGCAACTTTTTCACTCTCCAGTTTCACTTTCATCAAGAGGCTCTTTAGTTCTTCTTTACTTTCTGCCATAAGGGTGGTGTCATCTGCATATCTGATGTTATTATTTTGATTCTAGCTTGTGCTTCATCCAGCCCAGTGTTCTTTTTAATGGCTGAGTAACATTCCATGGTATATATATGCACCCCAATTTCTCACAGACTGCGAGAACTAACTTATGGTTACCAGGGGGAAGGGTTGGGAGGAGAAATAGTAGGAATTTGGAATGTACATGTATGCACTGCTATATTTGAAATAGGTAACTAATAAGGACCTACTACACTGTGCAGAGAATTGTGCACAACCTAAATGAGAAAAGAATTTGAAAAAGAATAATACATATATATGTATAGCTGAATCAGTTTGCTGTATACCTGAAACACAACACTGTCAGTCAATTATACCCCAATATAACACACACAGTTTTAAAAAAGGAAGCAAACAGGGAACACGACCCCAGGCTCCTTACACTAAAGCAATAGGAGTTCGCCCTACTAGAATTTAGTGCCATTTTCTCTTCCCAGGTGGCACTATTGGTAAAGAATCCACCTGCCAATTTCAGAGACACAGAGGACTCGGGTCCAGTCCCTGGGTTGGGAAGATCCCCTGGAGTAGGAAATTGCAACCCACTCTAGTATTCTTGCCTGGGTAATTCCATGGACAGGAGCCTGGTGGGCTGCAGTACATAGGGTTGCAAAGAGTCAGACACAGCTGAGCACACACACAGAGCCAGTTTCTGTCTGCAGAGAAGTCAGAGAAGGACCAGCATCTGTTTCACATGGTAGGGTGCCTAACAGACTATGGCTGAAGGCAGGGGTGCATCCACTGTACAGCCCATGGTGGAAAGAGCTCAGATTGGGTACTCACAGTCCTGGCATGGAGGTCAGGGCTCACCAGCCACCAGCACTGTGACCTCCAGCAGGTCAGTTCACCTTGTCAGGGGCAGGGTTTTGTTCAGTGCAATAAGGTGAGGCAGAGGTCTTGTGACAGTGAAATGAGAAGTAGGGAGGTGTTTTGGCTTAGCTGGTCAAGAATCCATCTGCAATGAGGGAGATTTGGGTTCGACCCTTGGGTTGGGAAGATCTCCTGGAGAAGGGAAAGGCTACTTACTCCAGTATTCTGGCCTGGAGAATTCCATGAAGCACAGTCCGTAGGGTTGCAAAGTGTTGGACATAACTGAGTGACTTTCATTTTTGCTTTTCAGGGAGGTGTTTAGCACTGAGCCTGGCACATTGTTAGCACTCAATACCCAGAAAGCTTATCATCCTGGACTCTTCCTAAAGAGGAACTAAAGGAGATGTGGGGAAGACTGGGGCCTAGGGACACTCACGTGGTCACCGCTCAGCCAGGCTTCCACCTGTGATGGAAAGAGGTGGAGTGTGTGTGACAGGCCTCCCAGTGTAGCCGTGAGGGATAAATGGCATCATTGGGTGGGATGGAAATGATAAGCTCCACTCCCAAATACAGTCCAGACTAACTCAAAAAGTAGCTGAGCAGAGAAACACTCCGAGAAGCTGAGAGATGAAAACATGTTCCCAAATGTAGTCATTCCATTGACCCAACGCTTAACCTTCTCCCTTCTTTGTTTCTTCTTAAGCGAAGGAACTGGCAACCCACCATATTCTTGCCTAAAAAACTCCCTGGGCAGAAGAGCCTGGCAGGCTACAGTCTAAAGGGTCGCAAAGAGTAGGGCATGACTGAGTGCTAAGCACCCATACAAGCAAAGCAAACAAGTGTCTGAAATAAACATGTACTTTTTTTCCCTGAAGCTAACACAGTGATTCAGGGAATAAACGCTTATGTGCCTGGAATGGCACTGGGTCCTGGGGAAGAGCAACACACAGGATGGAGCCCCTGCACTGACAGGCATACATCCTGCTGGGTTCACTCCCAGCCCCAGCTCTGGGGCCCATTCAGTTTGCCCACACACACACCCTGCTTCTCTCTGAGTGTCTTGGAAAGGCAGTGGGATCTGGGGGCTCCTTCTGCCGTGCAGAGAAAGGAAAAATGGATGGCTTTTCAGAGGTAACCACAAGTAGTTGTTTGGAAGCTCTCTCAAATGTTAAGAAACTGAAAAGATGTACGCTTATCGATGAGATATCTTTCTGTGGTGGGGAGAGCAGACAGAGGAGCAGGGGTAATGAGTGATGGCCGGGCTTGGGCTGCAGCCACATGGGTCACTGATCGGGAGGTTGGCAGATGAGGAGCGGTGTCATGAGATGGGGCCTGGAAAAAGTCCTTAGCATGAGCTGCAAAAGCAGACTGCATGCAAGAGAAAGACTTAGGCATGCTTTCATGGCAGGAAAGGAAGAATTTAATATCGCACCATCAACCAGTGGCATTATCCTGGTCTGGGGGATGAAAGTGAAAGTGTTAATCACTCAGTCATGTCTGACTCTTTGCAACCCTATGGACTGTAGCCTGCCAGGCTCCTCTGTCCATGGGATTTCCCTGGCAAGGATACTGGAGTGAGTAGCCAAGTCTGGGGGACAGATTCTGACATTAATGGAAACTTTTACACTACCATATGTAAAATAGCCACTAGGAATGGGAATTGCTGTATTACTGGGGGAACTCAAACCAGAGGTCTGTGACAACCTAGAGAGGTGGGATGGGACATATGTGTACATATGGCTGATTCATGTTGATGCATGGCAGAAACCAAATCAACATTGTAAAGCAATTATCCTTCAATCAAAAATAAATCTAAAAAAGAGAAAGAACTGGTTCAGTCCCCACCTCCACCACTTTGTTAATAGGTACTTAACCTTACAAACCTGAGTTTCCTAATCTGTAAAGTGATGTTCACACTATTTAACTCATTAGGTTGATGGAGTGGATTAAGGGAAATGGTACACATAAAGGGGTCAGTATAACGCCTGGGACACTGTAGAAATCTCATTACTAGATGTAGGCAGAGCTGAGCAAAACGAAAGCAGTGTTATGCTACTGCAGAAAATAACTAATTTGTGCAAGATCACATGGATAGCAAAAGGTCACGATGTCTAAGATTTAACTAGATTTCCCAGCTCCTTCCTGCACCTACTCCTTTTTTAACAGCCCAGCTGTACAAGCACCACTTTCGAGGGATGACACTTCCTTCACAGGCAGCCACTGCACAGCCTACTGTTTTGTCTGCTTTTGTAAATAACACAATTCACAGGCTGGTCCTCAGGCTAAGATGCCAATTACTGAGTTACCTTGCCGCACTGAAAATATGCTTTATAATCGATCCAATTCGGCTTGCTCTTAAACCAAGCTGAAAAGTGAACAAAGAAGGACAAAAAAGTTAGAACAGCTCAGAAGGTTTACTCTTCAAAAGGATAGGTACTGAGGGGGACTGGCAGACAGAGAAACTCCACTCCCATTCTTTCCTACTGTGATATTCCAGTGACTACAGAGTTATGAACCCCAGGTGGCACAGTGGAAAAGAACCTGCCTGCCAATGCAGGATATGCAAGAGATATGGGTTTGATGCCTGGGTTGGGAAGATCCGTTGGAGTAGGAAATGGTACCCTGCACCAATATTCTTGCCTGGAAGATTTTGTGGATGGAAGAGCCCAGTGAGCTACAGTCCGTGGGACTGCAGAGAGTCAGATGTGACTGAGGGCGCACACGCACACGCACACACGCATACACACACACGAGGAGAAAGGTGCTCAACTGTGTCTGAAGAAGATGCAGCAAAAAGAGCAGGCTCATGGCCCAGGGAAACCCGGTGAGGTGGCTTTGTCTATATACCCCGTGGGGTTGGCCCAGCAGGACTGGTTTTTCCATAGCTAATGGGGAATGTGTTATCACAGCATCTCAGAGAGGGTGACTCAGGCAGGAGGAGTTTGGGGTTGACGAGCACAGAGGTGAAGAGCACGTGTTCAGTCATACAGGTTTGGGGGCACATCCTGGTGGCACCATTCAGTTGGATGCCCTTGATCAAGGCATTCCCTTGATGTCATCTTCCACTTCCCTAAAATAGGATAATACTGGAACCTGCTTGAGAGTATTGTAAGATTCCGTGAACTCTCACATAGCAAGTACTCAATGAAAGGAAGCTGTTCATTATTAATGACAGTCACGATTTGGGAGGCAGCTGGGAGCCAGGCATACTCAGCGCTGGCAGTGGGAGGAGGAGGACTTCCCAGGATCTCATGCTCTCTCACTATATACTGGGACCCTGCAGAAGTGAGTCCTCACCCAGGGAGAACAAACCCATACATAACTCCAATATCCAACCGGGTACCATGGTCAAAAGGGCACAAGGGCTGGCATCTGTCTTTGACCAGCCCAGGACAGAACCCTGGACTGTTTCTTCTGGTCCCTTATGCCAACACAGATGCTGACTCAAGAGACTGTGTAGTGACAGATTTCAGCCAGCCAGCACAGAACAATGTTATCACAGAGCTGGAAGAAGGCCCCTCACTGGCCAGGTCAGCACTCTGTCTGAGGGAAGAGGAATGTCACTGATTGCCTTTAATAAGCAAACTTATCACCTCCAGGCCAGTGTGGCTGCCTGCCCAGAGACCAAATCTTGAATAGAGGAGAGAATTAATTCTGGTTGGTTTGATGATGGCCTAGAGGCAGAGCTTGAGACATCTGCAACAAGACACTTCACTCACCATCCTAAAGATGACTTAAGTAGCTACATGTATGGAGAGATGTAGGTTGCGTTTTGGAGTATGGATTCCTGTCAAAATGAGTTCCCAGAGGAACGTGTGTTTCTTTTAGGGTTTACTGAGGAAATAGGACGTAGAAAAGGGAAGGCTTGGGATAAACACAGTTGGGGGTTCAAATCCTGATTTTAGCTGTGTGACCCGACTCCTCATCAGTTTCTACACATGCAGGATGGGAGTGAGAGGATGTCACTCAAAGAAGGGCGGAGGCGAAAGCAGCTGCAACAGCAACTTGGAGAAGATATTTCACACCAAGCACCATTTCGGCCCATTACATGTATTCACTTAGACATATGCCCACAACATCTGGGGGAAAAGTTTAGTAATATCTCTGCTTATAGATGGAGAATGTGAAGCAGAGTGTTCGAGAAACTTACCTAAAGTCACACAGCTAGCAATTGACCGAGCCAGACTCCTGAAACCACAAGCCCACACCTTCCCCACTGAGGAATGCACATGCTTTAACAGGAGGAAAATGCATCCATCAGGGCGGAGTATGAAGTAGTAGTTAATGCATATTGACTATTCTGATTTTATCATTAACTCGTAGCATAGTACATAGAATCTACAAATTCTCAAGAAGGAATATCCATAGAACATTTTTCTAAATTTTGGTAAACAAGATGTATGAGGAATGGTGAAATAATCCTGCATCATTTCATTAAACCTTCACTGGCATCACCTCTTTGGATGATACCCTGTGAGGACGGTAGGCCTGGGAGGGTTGCACTGTGTATAAAGATACCCAAGTAGTGTGGCTGAGTAGACAGCAAGTTACCTGGAACATAAGTGCCTGTGCCCTTAAGTCAACCAGAGTGTGTTCAGATTTGGGTTCCATCACTCCCTTGTACCCTCTGAGTCTCACCTTTCCATTTTCAAAAGCAGGGATAGTCAGCATCACCATGAAATGAGAACACCTAAAGAATCCTTTAAACATCCCCTAAGTTCTCAGGGAAAGTCCACTGCAGTCCTGCTATCATGCCCCTGCCCTCATGGTCCAAGAAGTCAGGAGAGAGTTCTAGTCCCAGTCTCTGGATACTTAATGTCATTCTCCTTCCATTACACAACTTTGCATATGGACATCTTTCTCCTCAAAAGATCCTCAGGACTCTGGCTTCACTCCTAATTCAAGCATTTATTTTCTTTTGAACAAGTCATATTTTAAAGTCTGGAAATGAAGAATTGCACAAGTGAATAGAACAAGATAAGGAGTGCGTTAAAAAATAGAATCACAGAACAACCTGAGGATCAGAAATAAAATCAGCAGTTCCTTAAATCAAGTGGGGCCAGGGCTGATGCCAGAAAGGCTTACCACACATTACAATGAAGAACACAGAAGAGCAAGATGGGACCCATAAAACCACCAGCATGTGAAATACTGCCAAGGGCTGCATGCCTGCCAAGGAGGAAGTGTCACCAGGCTGGAGTCTAATGCAACTCGCTGCAAAGCAAATCGTCTGGGTGTTAATTAAAGTGTGTAAGTCGAATCTTGAGGTAGCTGTCTGGGAGAAGGAATTCTGTAGAGAAGTCTCTTCCTCTCACAGATTTCTTTTGGAACTGTGGATTTTATGCAAGCAAAAATCTCCAAAACATACACGCCTCCCTGTGTATTCTCTGCTCCTCCTTGCTGACAGGCCCAGGTACTTGTAAAGCAAGAGATTTATGGCACATCAGTGTCCTCCAGAATCCACTACAGCCTCACGGGCAGCTATTCCCATGCCATTTTATAGAGGAAAGGCATGAGATGTGGGCGTACTAAGGGACATGCCCTCGGTGGCAGAGAGTGATAGAGCCCATAGAAACTTGAGACCCCTTGTTCCTAGGGACCTCTTCCCATCCAGCAAACGAATGACACTCCAAAATACCAAAAGGCATGTGAGACTACAGCCTCACGGGCAGCTATTCCCATGCCATTTTATAGAGGAAAGGCATGAGATGTGGGCGTACTAAGGGACATGCCCTCGGTGGCAGAGAGTGATAGAGCCCTTAGAAACTTGAGACCCCTTGTTCCTAGGGACCTCTTCCCATCCAGCAAACGAATGACACTCCAAAATAGCAAAAGGCATGTGAACAAAGGCTGGTGGCTCATTTGAGTGAAAGGCTTGATGAAGCAGGGCGGGAAGTATACACTTTCAGCTTTCTGAAATGTCATTATCCCTACAAGTACCCCAGGCAGAGCCAAGGTCAGTACCCTATGTCCAGAAGACGGCTGGGATGAGTCATAGGCAGTGAGTGCTGCTTATCAAGACTGGCCAGCAGAGCCGGCCTTGTCATACCTTGCTGTTTCACAGGGAATGAAATTCACTTGATGCCATTTATCCTTTTTCCCTCCTTTATTCCAAGAATGCCCCTTGAACACTTGAAAGCACAGATGCTATTATACTTCACCTTCTAGACCAAGAGGTTTACAACCATATGGGAGAGTGAGTCGAGGTGTTGGATAAGGAGGAGGCAATGATATCTCCTGACCCCTTGTATTATTTATTCACTCAACAAACATTAACTCAGGCCCTGTTACTGGGAGACCTAAACCCTGGGGACCCAGTGGTGTCCAGCAGGCAGAAGACACGCAAGGTCCCTACCCTCATGGAGCTCTACTGGGGAGACAGACGACAAACAAGAGAGCCAAATTTCAGACTGACATCAGTGTAATGACTGTAATCGGCACAATAAGGGAATGTACTGGGGGATGGCAGTGGCCAGTCTACTTGCCATCCTGGTATCTAGGAAGCCCTCTTAAACAGGCCAATCTGAGCTGCAGCCTTATTGAAGGGAGGGATCCAGTTACAGGAAGAGCCCAGGGGGATGTGTTCCAAGGAGAGGGAAAAACCACAGGTCCCAAGGAGGGAAAGTACAGAGGCAGACAGTGTTGCTGGCTTACCTCCAACTGATGGGCATGTAATGGGTGAAGTTTGGAAATAGGGAATGGTTGGCAACACGAGAGATGTGGTAAATTGTTTGGGGGTGGGGGTGTTAGGTTTAATTCTAAGTGGCCACAAGGCACTGGCTCTCAAATGCATTCCCGTCCTCTGGGGTTTTAAGGACCAGCTCCATTGCTCAGCTGTAGCCTCTGAACCCTTAATGACACTGACCTTCGAGATTACATATTGTTGACAGTAGGCTCTTAACAGTCTCCAAATCCACAAGACGGGGCCATTGAGGGAGGCTCAGGTCTACATTCATTCCTGAACATGGCAGCAGGAGATGGAGGCTATCAGAAGGAGGAAGCCTCTTTGCAAAGCCTCTGCAGTCGGCTGCGCCTCACTTCTGCTCATTTTGAATCTAAAAGACCTTCAGCTAAATATGACCTCATGGATAGAAGTCAAGAGCATGTACTCATTTCAGCAAACCCCGGTTTGGCTCAGGTAACCCTCCTGACCCTCAGCCTCCTCACCACCAATTGTAGATAATTACCAACACCCGCTACACGGACAGCACCAAGATGAAAAGTCTTCACCGTCATGCTTTGTAAATCATAAGCTCTCAGTAAGCTCGTACCCTATTTTTATTCATCACCATCAAAAACTCAATTCTCTCACTCTCACTCTTTCTCACACAATGCACTTCTTTCAAAACGCTGCACAATGGTTTGGTAAGCTTTCTGAAAAAGTTCCTGAAATATTACAGGTAATGACCAATGCCAGTATGTTATGGACTCTCTGTACAGGTAATTCATTCCAAGCTCTAGACAGCAAAGGCAGAGGTTGCCTGCTCATCAGAGCACGAAAAAAGCCGAGGCCACATCGAGCAACCATCATCACCATCTGCAGTTGCCCTCATGACCCAGTCAGCTGCACGCACCAGACCTTCCAGGGTGAGCAAAGAGCTCCCCAAACAAAGCACTGAGGTTCCATGGGACCCCCAGCTGCAGGTGGTTGGTGGTAGGCATGGCTGCAACACCCAGAATACAAAGGCTGAAGCCTCTGGAGCAGCCTCAGGGGGTCCCTTGGAAGCAGAATCCTAGCTCCGGGCCGGCAAGCAGGAGGGAGCACTAAGACAAGCCCCCCTGCCCCCACAGTCTTTGCATCAGCAGGGTCCTTACCTCCTCTCTGCTCGGTGCAGGTTCCACAGCTATGACAGGGGAGCTGGCATGCTTGGGCCCTTCGAGGGTTCCTCTTCTGGGGAGGGAGACTAGGCTGAGACACCTCCAATTATTCTCTCAAACGGGCATCACAGCCACCCAGAGAGCTTCCTCCTCCTCCCTGGCTGGGCTGGCAGCCTCAACCCCTTCTGAAGCCTGCCTTCGGTGGTGCACACCTGAACACAATTCCTCCACCCCATTTCCTCCTCTCCCGCCTGCTGCAGAGACCTGCTCAGCCCCGCCCTCCCCAGGCCTCGCTGCTCCTCTCCCAAGCCCTGCATCTCCACCCAGCTCTCCAGGGAGCCCTGGCAGGGCTGGTCTAACCGGCTGGGAACCCAGAGCAAACCCTGGAGAGCCTGCTAGCTGGGGGCTGGTTGGCCTGGTCCCTACCAGCCCAACTCCCACCCCTCCAATTTATTTTGAGAGAGAACCCCTGGCTTAGTTAAAGTCAGCACTTAGGACTTCGGTCTAGCTGAGGGAAAATGGGAAGTATCCATTTTCTGGTGATTAATTTTTAAACTGTAGGAATCTGAAGGTCAAATGTCAAGAGACGGGGCTTCTGTCCTGGCCAAAGATCTACTTCTCTCTGTCTGAGACTTGGCTAGATCACATCCCTACTTCCAGGGCCCAGCTTTTCCCAAATCAGGGGCAGCACCTACCTTTATTCTCGGTAGAAAAGTGAGGGAGAGGACCTGAGAACCAGGCTGAAATCTGCCATCAGGCCAAAATGAGATTTTATTTCTTCCTGTGTGAAGCATTGGGGAGATCAGCAAGGAAAGTTTAACAATGCACCCCATGTCTGTTATTAAAAAGCACTTTGTCATTCTAGTTAATTGCTATTCCACTGAATCCACAGGTGGTTTTAACATAAGGCACTAAATGATCCTTGAAAAAAAAACAGGCATCATTATTCAGGTCCTAAATCTAAGCATTTGGGATTTTATTTCCCTTCCTTGGCAAGTATTTTGTCTCTCCAGATGAGAGGTTTGCAGAATTTAGGATTCATAGGAATTATCCAAGTGTTAAAAATGCAATTTCTGCATGAAATGTTCAGATTCCAGGAAGACTCCGGAATACTTACTTAAAAATTTTATCCTGGGTAATTCTGATGTGAGTGGTCTGGCACCTGAACTTGAAGGAATGCAAGTCTAGAAGACGCCTAAGTTCTCCTATCCCAGTCTGGAATTTCTTTTAAATTCTTACATTGTATTGGAGTATAGTCGTTTATCAATTTTGTAATAGTTTCAGGTGGACTGCAGAGGGACTCAGCTATATATACACAAGGATCTATTCTCATCCAAATTCCTCTCCCATCTACCAGCCTGGAATTTCTTGGAGGTATTAAACTCAGTGTTTTCCATTGTTTCCAAATCACTCTTTCATCCCTGCAATGTGGAAGACCTGGGTTCGATCCCTAGGTTGGGAAGATCCCCTGGAGAAGCGAAAGTCTGCCCACTCCAGTACTCTGACCTGGGGAATTCCATGAACTATACAGTCCATGGGGTTGCAAAGAGCTGGACACGACTGAGCAACTTTCACTTTCACTCATGTCCTCAGAAATTTTCCAGTTGACTCCAGGCCAAGGAGCTCCTGGCTAGCAGCACAGGCAGACTCTCTGAGGTTAGTATCTTCCTCCTTCCTTTGACTCATAAATGAGCTTTGTTAGCCCCAAAGATTTTGCACCTGTGCAGGTGTGTATGTCAGGTAGCTTCAGTCATTTCTGACTCTGAGATCCCATGGGCTGTAGCCTGCCAGGCTCCCCTTTCTGTGGGATTTTTCAGACAAGAATACAGGGGATCTTCCCAACACAGGGATCCAACATGTGTCTCTTATGTCTCCTGCACTGGCAGGCAGGTTCTTTACTAGCGCCGCCTGGCAGGACCTTTGTACCTATAAGAGGCATTAGAGATGATATTGCTGGAGCCTTTATCACACCAGCAAAGACCAAAGACATTAAGCCCTAGTTTGGCCCTTTCACCCCACCAGAGGCCCAGATCTCACAGCACAACCATCTGTCCCAAAGCAAATCCCCCCATGCCAGCCCCACCCCAGGCACAGTGTCCCCAGAGCACCCCCGCATAGCACTTCTGCAGAAGCCAGGTCCATGGGCCCCACAGGCAATTCTTCTCCCTGCCCATCAGCCGACACTGTCTGTGCTGTGTGCTAAGTTGCTTCAGTCATGTCTGACTCTGTGGTCCTATGGACTATCGTCCGCCAGGCTCCTCTGTCCATGGGATTCTCCAGGCAAGAATACTGGAGTGGGTTGTCACGCCCTCCTCCAGGGGATCTTCCCAGCCCAGGGATGGCGCCCTTGTCTTCTTGTGTCTCCTGCCTCGGCAGATGAGTTCTTTTCCACTAGTACCACCTGAGAAGCCCCTTATTTCTTGAGTCAAGTTTAGTTTTAGAATGAGATTCTCACATTCCACCTGCTCTCCCAAATGGAGTTTTCATACAGGCAGGTAGATCTCCCCGATGACCGCTTTGTTCATGCCGAACATTTCAACCCTAAAGCAAGAACTACAAGGCTGTTTAATTCAAAACACATTGACTAGGCACCTAATGTGGGCAGTGGCCTGCGCTCAGCCCAGCAAGGAGTGCAAAGAGGACAACAGTGTGTGGATGGGGACTTCCCTAGTGCCCCAGTGGGTAAGAATCTGTCTTCCAGGGCAGAGGATGAGGGTTTGATCCCTGATCAGAGAACTGACGTCCCACAGCGAGGGGCGGGCAACAAAGCCCACATGTTGCGACTACTGGGGCTCATGCCCCATAACCAGAGGAGTTACTGCAACGCGAAGGCCTTATGCTGCAACAAGAGAAGAAACCCCGTGCTTCAACTAGAGAAGCCTCTGCAGACCACAGCTAGGGAAAGCCCGGACGCTGCAACCAAGACCCAGCACAGCCAAAACAAAAAAAAGGAAAGCACGCAAAATGTGTTGATGATGGTGTTACAGCTATTGGCATCCATTGTCCTACCAGTGAATTGGGCAGAGAGCACTGAATAGGAATCCATTCATGAGAGCAATGTGGGAAGGAGTGTGTGCTTTATTTGTTCAAGGGGAAATGCGTTCTGGGGGCTGGGCAATCCCACCCTATCATTAGCTTAAGTGATTCCATGTGATACAATATGAAAACTAAATAGAAATTTTTTTTTGCCTTGTCAATGAAGTTCTGTAAGGCTTTCTCAGGGCTCAGCATATTAAACAGCAGAGACAAATGTCCATATAGTCAAAGCTATGCCTTTTCCATTAGTCATGTACGAATGTGAGAGTTGGACCAAAAAGAAAGCTGAACACCAAAGAACTGATGATTTCAAACTGTGGTGCTGGAGAAGACTCTTGAGGGTCCCTTGGACTGCAAGGAGATCAAACCAATCAATCCTAAAGGAAGTCAGTCCTGAGTATTCATTGGAAGTACTGATGCTGAAGCTCCAATACTTTGGCCACCTGATGCGGAGAGCCAATTCATTGGAAAAGACTCTGATGCTGAAAATGACTGAGGACGGGAGGAGACAAAGGCGACAGAGGATGAGATATATGGATGGCATCACTGACTCAATGGATGTGAGTCTGAGCAAGCTCTGGGAGATAGCGAAGGACAGAGGAGCCTGGCATGCTGACGTCCTCGGGGTTATAAAGAGTCAGACAAAACTTGGTGACTGAACAACAGCAACATAATCTTCAGACCAAAGGGATGGTATTAGGGTCCAGTGGTTACAAACACAGACTTTGGGTTGGATTCAACTCATTCTTTACCAGCTTCCAATTACATGTTTGGGCAAAGTGCTAACCTTCCTTCTGGGATAACAGCAGTACTTATATCATAGGGCTGTTACCAAGATGATACAAACTAATATCTATAAAGTGCTTTTAACAGAAAAAGGCTTAAATATCATTATTATTATTCAGGAGATCCGGAACACTGTTAGCACATATTTATTTGCACTATTAGAAGACTCATAATTTTTCTCACCTAAAGACAAATAATCTTGCCTAAACATTTGCTTCTTTGATTTATGCTTCTCATCTCTATCTTCAAGGTTCTTTATTATTTTACTCATTATTTTTCCTTCATGTATTCATCTAAATTTTCTTTTCTTTTTTTAAAATTTAGGATATACTATGTGCCAAGAACTGATAGGTCTTGAGGATACAGTGGATGAACAGATAGTCATGATTACTGTTCTGAGGAGTTCACAGCCCATTGGCATACAGGGTGTTGACTGAACAATTACACAAAAACTGTGACATTAATATTGTGATAATTGTTAAGAGGAAACAGTGCTGAGAGTGCATGTGTGAGAAGGAATTTGACCTGGCCTAAGGGTTAGATGAGAACTTGGATGTGAAGGAAGGATGGAGTTAACCTCATGGAGTAGGGGTGGCCAGACAGAATGTTACAAATAGAGAGATGCCATGTGCCAGTTTTTGTTGCGGTAACAAATGACCTCCCTGTCTCTGTGGCTTACTTGCTTATTTTACAGGTAGGCCGTGGTTGACTCCATTTATGCCTAGGCTAGGACTCTGCTTCTCATTTAGATACTCAAACTGCAGGAACAGTCCCTGTGTGAGACATGGTATTCATGTAGCATAAAGAAAGCTCAAGAGCACTGGTGGAAACATGCCAGGACTCTAAGGGCTTCTGACCGGGTGTGGCCTTGTCCTGTGTACATTCCTTTGGCCAAAGTACAAAGCCAGGGGCACAGGAATGATGGTCCTCAACAGTGGGGACATAGCAGTTGACAGGAATGTGATCCTCCTACAGGAAAGGGATGGCAATGAAAAACTGCAAAAATAATGTAATTTACTATGTTAAGACTCTATAATAGGAAAAAGTCTGGAGGCCTGCATGGCTAGTAGTGAGAGAATTGGCTGGAACAGGAGCAATGAGGGTGGAGTGGCAGGTGGGGCCAAGCCATGCAAAGGACTCTGAACTTTATCCTGTGAGCAATAAAAACACTGATCTTTACCCATTCAATCTCTTTCCTTAGTTGTGAAAAAATACTTTTCCTGTTTTTCTGATCTCTGAAGTTATACTGTTTATTAGAGAAAGTGTGGACATGGCAGATAAACTTGTAAAAATCACCCTTAATATTACAACTCAGAACCGTCATTCACTGATATTTTGTTGAACATATTTCTAGACTTTTAGATGTTATTTTAATATACATAATTTATAGAACAAAAACTGAATCATATTCTTCATCAGTTGTTACAAATATTCTCCAAGTTATTAAATAGTCTCCTTATTGTCTGATCATATGGATGTGCCATAATTAAACCAGTTCTAAACTATTGGACATATAGGTTTTTTTCCCCCAATTTTTCCATGTTATAAAAGTCTCTAAATAACTCTGCAATGGACTTCTTTAGATTTAGCAACATCCATATTATTTTATAAATGTGATATTTTTATCTTAAAGGATGTAACAAATTTAAGACCACTGACAAAAGTTGTTAATTGTCCTTCCAGAAAAGTCATAGCAAATCACACACAACAGCAGAGCAGGATTTTCCAGCTCTGCTGATAATTATCTTATATTGCCAGTTTAATCAGTGGAATTATTTTAATTTTACATCTATTTGATTATTCAGGATGGACCTTATTCTCTATAATTCCCAGTGTTTTCAGCAGGGAAGGACTTGCCTGGTTGAAATGCTGGGCCTTTTGGATCTTCGGCTTAGAATGCACTCTGTTTCTCTTCAGCAAATTATGACTGCTTCTCACCTTATGACTCTGCAAGATTTTCTTCTGCTTCCTACAAGAAGTCTTCTCTGATTGCCTCAGTCTCTTTACTGTGGAAGCTGCCAGGAAGAATGCAGACTGTTGGTTTTATGTGCATGAAAGGATGATATGTTTCCCATACACCTCATCTCTCCAGATGAAGAGCGTGCTTCTGTGGTTAAATACTGTGCCCTCCTACAGTGACTCACTCTGTCCTCTGCATGCCTTCTAGTCCATAAACATTTCTGAATGAATGCCAAGAAAAGCCATAATGGCATAATGGGTGGGTAAATCCTGACCTGATGGATGACTCACTTGTGGAGACTGGCACGTGGCTATATCAATAAAAGATTATGGAAGAAAAGTCATTGCGAATGTCACTCAGAATTTCTTTTTAGATTGTAATTAACACCAGTTTTTCAATTTTCATAACAGAGGTTAGCAACAACACATTCTGATTTGATAGAAGCCCAATGACTTAAATCTCTCTTTCTTATATACACACTTTTCCTCCTAGCCAGAGACAAAAAATTTTTATCTATTTGATATGTGGCATGATTTCCAGTTAATTTTTAATAGAGATTGGACTTTTCTTTCCCTCTTGTTACAGATTGTGCTAATGTCTTGTCAAGCTAGTCTGACAATGTAAATTGTACCTTCATGCTCTCCTTCTCATGTTACAGAGGGGCCAAGCCTTACAACATGAAAAGGCCATTAGCAGAGCATTGGATTGTGTCTGTGGGGAATGTGGAGAAAAGGGCAACCCTTGTTGACACGGTCCTGCTTGCTGGGGTGGTAGATTAAGTGCCTGCAAGTCTCTTAGAGGCCTCAGGTGAATTGGACTTACGATGATTTATCCCTACAGTGGCATCGTCTGCACCCCTGTCTTGAAAGAGCAGGGACTAAAGCCTGTCAGTTCTTTGTTCCATCACGTCACTCCTTCTACACTCATTCTGTGCCACTGAATCCAGAAGTCAATGTAGGAGTATTATTTCACATAGCTCCATACAGCCCCCCTCAGTGACAAGAATGGTTACATGACTGACGTCAAATCTATTTGCCTTACCTACCTGCTTCAATATTACCAGATAGTGCTTGTGGTATGTGTTGTATATACTCTATAGAATACTATACACATATGATATAGAACATAGTACGTGTGTTAGCTACTCAGTGAGCCTGACTCTTTGCAACTCCATGGACTATAGCCTGCCAGGATCCTCTGTCCATGGGATTCTCCAGGCAAGAATAGTGGAGTGGATTGACATGCCCTCCTCCAGGGGATCCACCTCACTCAAGGATTGAACTCAGGTCTCTTGCATTGAAGACAGTTTCTTTACCACTAGCGCCAGTTGGGAAGTCCCGAATATCATATACAGTGTACCATATATTCTCCCTGTTGTCTCCCATCTTGCAAATATCACCTATGCCTTCAAACAAATAGATGCCCATCTCCTTCCAGAAATAGTGAGATTTTGGTTTTTAATCATTGTTTTCCAAATAAAGCCAAGGCACTCCCTGAACAGGTGTTCTCTCCATGAGTTACTTAATTAAAAGAGCTCCCCGAAGGTCACTGAAACACCGGAAGAGACTGAAGAACAGAGATTTAATTTTGAATAAATCCTTTATTAAAATGGAAGGGAAGACAATCTGGTCTATTTCAACTTGGGAGGTTACACTAAAACTCCATCAGCAAGAAATGATGCCTTGTTCCAAACCAGTGTTTTCAGAGTGTGGCGTGAGGACCGCCTATATTAGGATGATTTGGGGGAACTTGTGAAACATTTAGGTTCTTGGCTTCCCCCTAGACCTACTGAAATCACTGAGGGGCAAGTCTGCATCTGCATTTTACCATCCACCACACTGGATAAGATGGTAAAGAATCCATCTGCAAAGGTGGGAGACCCAGGTTTGATCCCTGGGTTGGGAAGAACCCCTGGAAAAAGGAATGGTTACCCACTCCAGTATTTTTGCCTGGAGAATTCCATGACCAGAGGAGCCTGGGGGGCTATAGTCTGTGGGGTTGCAAAGAATCGGACACAACTGAGCGACCAACACTTTCATTCTGGATTTCCCAAGTGTGAAGAACCTGGGAACCTAGAGGTAAATAACCCACCTGCCAATGCAGAAGACATGAGATGTGGGTTCGATCCCTGGGATGGAAAGATCACCTGGAGGAGGGCATGAAAAATATCTATAAAGTGCTTTTAACAGAAAAAGGCTTAAATATCATTATTATTATTCAGGAGATCCGGAACACTGTTAGCACATATTTATTTGCACTATTAGAAGACTCATAATTTTTCTCACCTAAAGACAAATAATCTTGCCTAAACATTTGCTTCTTTGATTTATGCTTCTCATCTCTATCTTCAAGGTTCTTTATTATTTTACTCATTATTTTTCCTTCATGTATTCATCTAAATTTTCTTTTCTTTTTTTAAAATTTAGGATATACTATGTGCCAAGAACTGATAGGTCTTGAGGATACAGTGGATGAACAGATAGTCATGATTACTGTTCTGAGGAGTTCACAGCCCATTGGCATACAGGGTGTTGACTGAACAATTACACAAAAACTGTGACATTAATATTGTGATAATTGTTAAGAGGAAACAGTGCTGAGAGTGCATGTGTGAGAAGGAATTTGACCTGGCCTAAGGGTTAGATGAGAACTTGGATGTGAAGGAAGGATGGAGTTAACCTCATGGAGTAGGGGTGGCCAGACAGAATGTTACAAATAGAGAGATGCCATGTGCCAGTTTTTGTTGCGGTAACAAATGACCTCCCTGTCTCTGTGGCTTACTTGCTTATTTTACAGGTAGGCCGTGGTTGACTCCATTTATGCCTAGGCTAGGACTCTGCTTCTCATTTAGATACTCAAACTGCAGGAACAGTCCCTGTGTGAGACATGGTATTCATGTAGCATAAAGAAAGCTCAAGAGCACTGGTGGAAACATGCCAGGACTCTAAGGGCTTCTGACCGGGTGTGGCCTTGTCCTGTGTACATTCCTTTGGCCAAAGTACAAAGCCAGGGGCACAGGAATGATGGTCCTCAACAGTGGGGACATAGCAGTTGACAGGAATGTGATCCTCCTACAGGAAAGGGATGGCAATGAAAAACTGCAAAAATAATGTAATTTACTATGTTAAGACTCTATAATAGGAAAAAGTCTGGAGGCCTGCATGGCTAGTAGTGAGAGAATTGGCTGGAACAGGAGCAATGAGGGTGGAGTGGCAGGTGGGGCCAAGCCATGCAAAGGACTCTGAACTTTATCCTGTGAGCAATAAAAACACTGATCTTTACCCATTCAATCTCTTTCCTTAGTTGTGAAAAAATACTTTTCCTGTTTTTCTGATCTCTGAAGTTATACTGTTTATTAGAGAAAGTGTGGACATGGCAGATAAACTTGTAAAAATCACCCTTAATATTACAACTCAGAACCGTCATTCACTGATATTTTGTTGAACATATTTCTAGACTTTTAGATGTTATTTTAATATACATAATTTATAGAACAAAAACTGAATCATATTCTTCATCAGTTGTTACAAATATTCTCCAAGTTATTAAATAGTCTCCTTATTGTCTGATCATATGGATGTGCCATAATTAAACCAGTTCTAAACTATTGGACATATAGGTTTTTTTCCCCCAATTTTTCCATGTTATAAAAGTCTCTAAATAACTCTGCAATGGACTTCTTTAGATTTAGCAACATCCATATTATTTTATAAATGTGATATTTTTATCTTAAAGGATGTAACAAATTTAAGACCACTGACAAAAGTTGTTAATTGTCCTTCCAGAAAAGTCATAGCAAATCACACACAACAGCAGAGCAGGATTTTCCAGCTCTGCTGATAATTATCTTATATTGCCAGTTTAATCAGTGGAATTATTTTAATTTTACATCTATTTGATTATTCAGGATGGACCTTATTCTCTATAATTCCCAGTGTTTTCAGCAGGGAAGGACTTGCCTGGTTGAAATGCTGGGCCTTTTGGATCTTCGGCTTAGAATGCACTCTGTTTCTCTTCAGCAAATTATGACTGCTTCTCACCTTATGACTCTGCAAGATTTTCTTCTGCTTCCTACAAGAAGTCTTCTCTGATTGCCTCAGTCTCTTTACTGTGGAAGCTGCCAGGAAGAATGCAGACTGTTGGTTTTATGTGCATGAAAGGATGATATGTTTCCCATACACCTCATCTCTCCAGATGAAGAGCGTGCTTCTGTGGTTAAATACTGTGCCCTCCTACAGTGACTCACTCTGTCCTCTGCATGCCTTCTAGTCCATAAACATTTCTGAATGAATGCCAAGAAAAGCCATAATGGCATAATGGGTGGGTAAATCCTGACCTGATGGATGACTCACTTGTGGAGACTGGCACGTGGCTATATCAATAAAAGATTATGGAAGAAAAGTCATTGCGAATGTCACTCAGAATTTCTTTTTAGATTGTAATTAACACCAGTTTTTCAATTTTCATAACAGAGGTTAGCAACAACACATTCTGATTTGATAGAAGCCCAATGACTTAAATCTCTCTTTCTTATATACACACTTTTCCTCCTAGCCAGAGACAAAAAATTTTTATCTATTTGATATATGGCATGATTTCCAGTTAATTTTTAATAGAGATTGGACTTTTCTTTCCCTCTTGTTACAGATTGTGCTAATGTCTTGTCAAGCTAGTCTGACAATGTAAATTGTACCTTCATGCTCTCCTTCTCATGTTACAGAGGGGCCAAGCCTTACAACATGAAAAGGCCATTAGCAGAGCATTGGATTGTGTCTGTGGGGAATGTGGAGAAAAGGGCAACCCTTGTTGACACGGTCCTGCTTGCTGGGGTGGTAGATTAAGTGCCTGCAAGTCTCTTAGAGGCCTCAGGTGAATTGGACTTACGATGATTTATCCCTACAGTGGCATCGTCTGCACCCCTGTCTTGAAAGAGCAGGGACTAAAGCCTGTCAGTTCTTTGTTCCATCACGTCACTCCTTCTACACTCATTCTGTGCCACTGAATCCAGAAGTCAATGTAGGAGTATTATTTCACATAGCTCCATACAGCCCCCCTCAGTGACAAGAATGGTTACATGACTGACGTCAAATCTATTTGCCTTACCTACCTGCTTCAATATTACCAGATAGTGCTTGTGGTATGTGTTGTATATACTCTATAGAATACTATACACATATGATATAGAACATAGTACGTGTGTTAGCTACTCAGTGAGCCTGACTCTTTGCAACTCCATGGACTATAGCCTGCCAGGATCCTCTGTCCATGGGATTCTCCAGGCAAGAATAGTGGAGTGGATTGACATGCCCTCCTCCAGGGGATCCACCTCACTCAAGGATTGAACTCAGGTCTCTTGCATTGAAGACAGTTTCTTTACCACTAGCGCCAGTTGGGAAGTCCCGAATATCATATACAGTGTACCATATATTCTCCCTGTTGTCTCCCATCTTGCAAATATCACCTATGCCTTCAAACAAATAGATGCCCATCTCCTTCCAGAAATAGTGAGATTTTGGTTTTTAATCATTGTTTTCCAAATAAAGCCAAGGCACTCCCTGAACAGGTGTTCTCTCCATGAGTTACTTAATTAAAAGAGCTCCCCGAAGGTCACTGAAACACCGGAAGAGACTGAAGAACAGAGATTTAATTTTGAATAAATCCTTTATTAAAATGGAAGGGAAGACAATCTGGTCTATTTCAACTTGGGAGGTTACACTAAAACTCCATCAGCAAGAAATGATGCCTTGTTCCAAACCAGTGTTTTCAGAGTGTGGCGTGAGGACCGCCTATATTAGGATGATTTGGGGGAACTTGTGAAACATTTAGGTTCTTGGCTTCCCCCTAGACCTACTGAAATCACTGAGGGGCAAGTCTGCATCTGCATTTTACCATCCACCACACTGGATAAGATGGTAAAGAATCCATCTGCAAAGGTGGGAGACCCAGGTTTGATCCCTGGGTTGGGAAGAACCCCTGGAAAAAGGAATGGTTACCCACTCCAGTATTTTTGCCTGGAGAATTCCATGACCAGAGGAGCCTGGGGGGCTATAGTCTGTGGGGTTGCAAAGAATCGGACACAACTGAGCGACCAACACTTTCATTCTGGATTTCCCAAGTGTGAAGAACCTGGGAACCTAGAGGTAAATAACCCACCTGCCAATGCAGAAGACATGAGATGTGGGTTCGATCCCTGGGATGGAAAGATCACCTGGAGGAGGGCATGAAAACCCACTCCAGAATTCTTGCCTGGGAAATCCCATGGACAGAGGAGCCTGGTGGGCTACAGTCCATGGGGTCACAAAGAATTGAACATGACTGAAGTGACTTAGAAGGCACGCATGCTGGGTAATTTCTTTGTACACCAAAGTTTGAGAACCAACACAGGGCTTAATGATATTCTAGAGGAGAAGTCTGAATATGATATTGTCTTCTTAAAACTCTGCATGTCAGAGCATTGTTTAATGTCTGCCTCCTCCATTAAGTTGTTAGATCTGTAATGGTAGGGACCAGTAACTTCACCCACATATCTCCAGGGCCCAGCCCAATACCTGGCCCATTTCATACCTACTGGATGAGAAACTTAAGGACTCAGGCCCATCTTTATTTTAACAAGTCCTGTAGTTGAGGCTGATTCCTGCTATAGTTTGAGAAGCCCAAGTATGAAAGAATCTTTTCGGAACAACTACTTGCTTCATAAGAGTAGCAATCTACTGCCCTTCCCCTGCACCCTCCCCTGGCCATTTCAAATGGGATACTCTTTGGTCTGTATGCTACCATATATCTCTTAAGATCAGGATATATTAGATTATAGGCACAGTTTCAAGAAAATACAATATTATTTCCACTTGACAACAGAGGAGAGTGAGGCACATTGAATGGAGGTGACTTGCATGAGGCTGAAAACGGACAGATTTGGGGTTTAATTCAAAGTCTCTTAGAAACTTATGCCACATTCTTCCTTATTTTTTTTTTTTTTACTAATTGCCTGTGTGTGTGCTTGGTCACTTCAGTTATGTCCAACTCTTTGTGACCTCATGGACTGTAGCCTGCCAGGCTCCTCTGTCCATGGGATTTATCAGGCAAGAATACTGCAGTAGGTTGCTACTCCAGGGGACCTTCCTTACCCAGGGATTGAACCTGTGTCTCCTGCACTGGTGGGCAGTTCTTCACCACTGAGCTACTTGGGAAGCCCTGCTAATTGCCTAGGTCCTGGCTTGTGTTTCATTGGTCTGCATGAGGACTCTTTGGTGAGTTTTTTAAGGGAGAAATAACACAGTCTCTTCTCTCATCACTAATAACATCACCCTGAGGATATCTGCTGTGCAGGACCAAGATCTGAGTAATTTCCTGAACAGATCATCCAGAAGTGGTCTGGAGGGATCCCTGGACTTCCAAGCTGGAGCAGCAGCCTGATTACTGTTAAACTGTCCTTTCCCACATTCACCAAATGGTCCTTAAAAGTTATGCATTTAAAAAATTCTGTTCCAGTAACAAAAATAAGTCATGTTTCTACAGACTGGAGATCTAATGGAAGAATATTCATTATGAATAAATAAACTTCTTGAAGACAGATCTGTGTTTGTTTGTTTGTTTTAATTCAGAGTAGCGAGTGAGGTAATGCTTGACTGGTCTAGAGAAAAGTAGATCACTAGTCCATATATACTCATTTTGAACTCATGGTTGCATGAGTATAAAAAACAATGCCATATCACATATAGCAAGATGATTGCCATAAGAAGCAAAGGCAAGATGAGGCAGTGAGGTTAAGACATGAAGATTTTATAGGCACTGCCAGCTGGGGAGTGTGCAGGAAGAGAAGTATAGGGAGGAGGTAAGTGTTTCTCTACATATAAAGAGTATATTTCAGAGTCAACCTATTTAGGTCTTGTAATTATATCCCAACTTATCTCTATTCTTTGGGGAATCAAACCAAAACAGAGATGTAATTGCCCAGTAATTCAAAGTCTTGGCATCCTCTTAATCTTATTTATTACCACCATCATTATTATAATACTATTATTAGAGAAAATAGGATGGCAGACTATATTAATATAACTATGGGCTCAAAACAGGGAGAATGGAAAATCCTCTTTCCTTCTTCTCAGATTAGAAACATCTGGGTTTCACGTCTGATGCCCCACTTAAAGGCACCCTGATAAACTGTAGTGTGTTCAGGAGTAGCAGAGGGGAAATATCTCATATGAGGAACATCTGAAGAACTAGAAGGCTGTGGAGAGGCAGGAGAGCTATCTTTCAACTCCAAAGTGCTATTATTATGGGAGAATTTCCCTAAGAGGTAACTCTAGGCTATCTCCCATGCAATTGTCATGGCACCCTTTAAACTGTACATCTCACTGGAGTAAGGACCCAGATGGTCTTACCACTGCTTCCTCAATGCCTAGCACATAATAGTACATAATAGATACTCAGTAGATATTTGTTGAATGAATGAATGACTGGGACAGAGGCAGCCCCAGGCCAACTGCAACTTCTAGGCTCTGTATTATTCCCACCATTTCCAAAGATGAGAACTTGGTTGTAGTCCTTTTCAACTAGAAATACAGCCCACTTTAAAGACACAAAGCTCATCACATCATTGTGTCTCGTTTCCATGGTGTATCTGCAGACAAATCCTTTAAAACACTTAACCAGTGGGTGAGATGCTATGTCTAATAGTTCTGCAGTACAGCTTGGAGAGTTTATTTTTCACAATCTGTTCTATGCATCAAAAACCAAAATATACAATTGAAATTGATGCTGAGAAAGTGACACGACTTTTTTTCAGGTCTGGGAATTGACCCCCTCTGCCTAATCTACTGATGAGTGCCCTGAAATTATGCAAGAGGAAAGAGGGGGATAAGTGGAGATTTTAATCACAGAGCTGATAGGTTCGAAGCACCCCAAGCAGTTTTCTGAGCTCCTTAAGCATCAGAGTATCCCTCCAAGAGTCTTTGGAGACCACTTAGTATAATATCTTCATTTTTATATGAGTCAACTCATCCAAAAAATAGAGTCTTTTCCCATTAAAGCATCCTAGAGCGGCACAGCAGGTGTCTTTCCTCAAAGACCTGCTTTCTCCACCATGTACTGCCACTTTCCTGCTATTCTTTCTTTTCCATCTGTGGCAAGCTCAGCATTCCTCTTCCTCTAAAAATCAAAGATGGGCTAAAACATCAAGCTGACTTTCTTCACTTTCCTCCACCAGGAATCATGTCCTTCTCAGCTACCTCTTTTCATATGCAGCCTATAGCAGATTTTCCCCCCTTATCTTCCCTTTGGGTTTTCTTTTTCACTAAAACGGTCTATTTAACAAGTAATGATCATGTTCATCTTGGCATTCTGACAGCCTATAGCAAAATAACAGATGCAGGGAAAACAAATGGAGGGGCGCACTCTAAAGATCTGGACTTTCAAAGAATAAGGAAACACTCAACTTTACTGACTTTTTGTTCAGTTTCCTAAGATGCTGCTGCTGCTGCTGCTGCTAAGTCACTTCAGTCGTGTCCGACTCTGTGTGACCCCATGGACTGCAGCCCACCAGGCTACTCCGTCCATTGGATTTTCCAGGCAAGAGTACTGGGGTGGGGTGCCATTGCCTTTCCCGGTTTCCTAAGATGAAGACATTTAAATATGTAAAATACAATACTCACCTTAGGCAGCTGCTCATTTATGAGACTTTTGGCACCAGTCATCTAGATATGAGTTTTTAAAAGTAAATGATTGATGCTGTCTTTAATCTCAGTATTTCATATTCATTGTATGAATGCTTATTCCTAACTAGATCTAGATGGTAGGTTGAATGATTTGAAGAGTAGAAAGCTTCTGCATTGAAGATTATATTTTGATTGGCCTATTAAACAATTTAGACTTTGATAGATATTCCTTTTCATGAAAGCATTTGTCTTCAGGGATCTCCTATAAAATACAACTAGGACTGGCACAACCAAGGTACCAGGAGTCATCAAATATGGAATTCTAGGTGAAGGAAACCCAGGTTTGATCCCTGGGTTGGGACGATCCCTTGGAGAAGGAAATGGCAACCCACTTCAGTATTCTCGTCTGGAGAATACCATGGACAGAGGAGCCTGGCGGGCTACAGCCCATGGGGTTGCAAAGGGTCAAATGTGACTGAAAAACTAGCACTTCACCAGTTTTTACCTTGAAAATCTGAAAATATAATACCCCTCATTAATGAGAACTAAGACAGGTAAATGTGATACATGCAAGCTTGGAACGTATGTCATACGGACAGTGAAGGAAGCAGGGAACATGGGGAGCACAGCACGGGAAACGTGACTAAGGCAAGAAGAGTAATAAATTAAAAATAAATAATAAAAAAAGAGCAAGAAATAAGTAATGTAATAAAACTTACATTTCTCCCTTATTTTGTACAGGGACAGACTAGATAGGAAAAGTCTGCATTTCTGAAAATTTTACTTCACTCATGTTTGCTTTTTATGATTTTGTTTTCGAATCATTGTCTTTTTTAACTGGAGTATGATTGCTTTACTATGTTATGTTAATTCCTTCTGTACAATGAAGCGAATCAGCTAGACATTTATTCCCTCCCTCTTGGACCACCTCTGCCCAGCACCCTACCTGCCTAGGTCATCATAGAGTACTGAGCTGAGCTCCCTCTGCTATACAGCAGCTTCCTGTTAGCTATGTACTTTATACATGGTAGTGTATATCTGTTAATCCTAATCTCCCAGTTTGTCCCACCCTCCCTTACCCCCGTGATATCCGTATGTCCGTTTTCAACATCTGTGTCTCTATTCCTACCCTGGAACTAGGTTCATCTGTATTCCCACCAGTCAGAATGACCATCGTCAAAAAATCTACAAACAATAAATGCTGGAGAGGAGGAAATTCTCTTGCACTGTTGGTGGGAATGTAAATTGGTACAGTCACTAAGGAGAACAGTATAGAGGTTCCTTAAAATATTAAAAATAGAACTACCACGTGACCCAGCAATCCCACTACTGGGTATAAACTTGAGAAAACCATAAGTTAAAAAGACATATGTGCGACATCTATTTGGTTTTTTTAACCAAACACTTCATGAACAACTAAAGTTAAGATGTGCTTACTTAGTAGCTCAGTCATGTCTGACTCTTTGAACTGTAGCCCACCAGGCTTCTCTGTCAATGGGATTTCCCAGGCAAGAATACTAGAGTGGGTTGCCATTTCCTCCTCCAGGGGATCGTCTCAATCCAGGGATCAAACCCATGTCTCCTGCATTGCAGGCAGATTCTTTACCCATTGAGCCACCCAGGAAGCCCATAAAGTTAAGATTCTTGATTCCAGAATTCAAGTTTTTAACTGTTTCATTCTGTTCTCTTCTGAAGGAGCCCCAGATGGAAACATCTGGTCCCAAAATTCTTCTGCTGGGTTTTAATGAATAAAAACCTCTCCTGCAAACAAAACAAAACCAAACCCCTCCACTAACCCTAACCTTAAGCCACTGTTTTAGCTTTATTTGAGGAATTTGATTTTTTAGTCCAATCAAGCAAGTGATGAGGTTGTATTGAGTTGAGAAGCAGCCTTATCTTGGCTTCCTGAGGTCTAATATTAGGATGAAAACTTCTCATCTAGATCAAAGCTTTCCAGAGAAGTCTGTCTCTAAGAGAGAATAGCTGCTTATCTTGAGTGAAGACTGCTTGGGGCAGGGTGTAAGCACTGTTTCCACAGGTTAGCCCTGATGGAATAGCTCCTCTTACCTTCTCTCTCAGGTTATCTTTGGTCTTCTCATCTCACTCTTCATTTGGGGTGTTTTCTTTTGTCCAAATATTTATAAGAAATTGACACTGGTTTTCTGGGCATTTGGCCCAGGTTTTCTAGAGTTTGGCTTCCTACCTCAGAGGTGATTCCAGATATCACTCTTAGAGATGAACACATTGGTGTCTGTTGTATTCATTAGTGCAAAATGTATTTCAGTTGAAGAGAAGAAGTCTTTAACTTAGGTGCCTCCAAAGATGATAGGGAAAGGGCTGCCCTAAAAACTGAGAGTGCTGAAAGATGAGACATACAAATAAATCTTTGGCATTGCCATAAAAAACCCTGTTCCTCCCATTTGCTTTGCAATAAGAGCTTGGTTTTAGTTTGAAAGCTATTCAGCCTTGATGTTTTAAATAAGAACATTTTATTTTCAAATTTGTTTACAAGTCACAAATCATACTGGTAAATATTCATGGATCATTTTCCTTTGCTTCCAAGAAAAGTATGGAGAGAAGAAAAACACCTTCTGGGGTCAGGGCTTGGAGTGTGGTGGGAGATAAGTTTGAATATCAGCAGAGTTAAGTTGGAAATAAATTTGGGTTGCCAATTGTGGATCCTGGTTGAAAAAATAACCTCAAGCACTTTTCAAGATGAATGATGCTAGGGAAAGGCAAAGCCCAACTTTATGGCCCTAGTCCAAACACACACAGGCTAGGATGCTAGAAAACTGACAGCAATGGTGCCTCATACAATATCTTCTCTTGCACCGTGTAGAGTGAGTTAGAATTTAACATCATGTGCACATACGTTTTGCTACATGCCACCATGACATGTATCATTATCCCCATCTCTCAGATGAAGGAACTGATGTTAATTTTAAATGACTTGCACATGTTTATAAGACCAATAACTAAAAAACAAACAAACAAACAAACAAAACTAGACCTGGATCCCAGATCCATTGGCTTCTGGTCTAGGATTCTTTCAGATACGTCTTATTCAGGGTTTGGATTAAGATACCTCTTCCTCTGGTAGATTTTCTGTCTACAATCCAAAACTTGGCTTGTAAACATCTCTGGGTTCCAAAAAAATATCCCATAACAGCCTGGCTGTCATCACAGTGACTTGTAATGAATTATTACCTTGATTTTATTTTTCACTGGACAGTAAACTCCAGGAGAAAAGTGACTAGTTTACCATAGCAATTACAACACACTGGGCCTGGTAGGAAAATGTTTCCTAAGTCTCTGTGAATTGAACTGAAGTCCAGCAGTTATTTTGCCAAAACTGGAAGGATAGTAAAGATCTGACTTTTTGACTGACAAGTTCCAAGTCTGTTTTGAATGGGTTTTTTCAAGGAAAGGTGCTGCCCTCTTGAAAATCTCATTACAGATACCCAAGAGAGGACTGGAAAATTCTTCCTAACAGAGACCATGGCCTTAGGAATTACTGCCATTTCAGTCTCATTTGAAGGGTATTTCTGCCCCGTTGTAAATGCCAGATGGCAAAGGAATGAGAAATCCTAAAAGTTCTCTGGGTACACAGAACCTTTACTGTTGTTTTCTCACCAGTGCCCATACACCTGCAGATGAAGATCTGCAAGTCTGACTCTCTAGAGAAGCTGGATCTGTTTTCCAAAGCAGCCATCCTCTGCCAGGCAGATAACTGTGATGATAAGGTTGACAGGGCTACCAAATGATGTCTCATCATTCCAGGTAAGAAGGAGCAAACACTAAGGGAAAATAAACAGTGAAAAGGCCCATTTAAAACCCATAACCTGTGTAATTCAAAATTGGAAGTGGGACTTAGGATCTCACTCTCCTTTGAAAATTTGTAAACTCTGCCCTACTTCTGTGAGATTCTCCAACATGCTGGCATAGCCAGAGTTGGCTAGACTCCCAGGTGCAACGCAGAGTCCATCTGTTCGGTCACTGTGTCTGATGTGGATTTAGAGAGTGAATTGTGTGTATGGGATACGTTCCAGATAAGTCTGAATTTCCTAAATATATTGAAAATGTGGTTGTGAGTTCTAAGAGAGATTCCCACTGTACTTGGTCCCCACCACTCAATTTTTTCAGATCATATACAACAGAGGTTTAAAGGAACATGGAATGTACTCTGCTGTAAGGCTGATGAATCTAGTCTAGCAAAATGCCTGGCTTAGAGAAGGTACTTAATAACCATTTCTTTAATAATAATACTAATAGTATAGCTTTACTATTTCTATGTATCAGGTGATATGTTAAGTACTATCTTTCCCCTCTCTCCTCTCTCTCACTCTCCCCAATCCTTCCTTCCCTTTTTTGTATTTCCACTAATATTCATGGAGTTCCCTGTACATATCAGGTATGCTTCTAAGAGCTAGGGCTATATTAGTGAACAAGTGACATCATGTACCTTAAATTCTATTTGGAGGGATACTAATAATAATCAAGTGAACAAACAACTTCAGAGAGTGATACAGAACAGGGTAATATGAGATAGTGACCTGGGGATGAAAGATTACTTTCCTTTGCATGTACATGAAAAACTTCTCTATGGGGGAGACATTTTAACTGACATTCTTTCAACAGGTAAGAAAGAATTTTCCATGAAACAATCTGCGGTGGAAGTTTTCTAGGCAAACATTTCTAGAACATTTCAAGACAAATGTCCCAAATGATCCAGTCTTGTTTGTGGGACAGAAAAAAGCCAGCAGCTCTAGAGCAAGATGCACAAGGGTCATTTGGACACAAGGCTGGAGAGGAAGGCAGATGGCAGGTCGCTGTAGAGATGTGGCGTGTGTGTATGTGTGCTCCGTGCTCGGTCGTGTCTCACTCTTTGTGACTCCATGTTCCATAGGCTTTCCAGCCCCTCTGTCCAGGGAATTTCCCAGGAAAGAATACTGAAGTGGGTTGCCATGCCTTCCTCTGGGGGATCAAACCCATGTCTTCTGTGTCTCATGCATTGGCAGACAGATTCTTAGCAGAGCCAAACAAACCCAGCTTAAGTGCTATTTGTAACCCCACTGCACCACCTGGGAAGCCTTGAAGAGATGGTGTAGGCCATGGCAAAGAACACTTCAATGCATTATCTTCTTCAACCGCCACAATGACCCTACAATGCTGTTTGTATCCCCATTTCAAGAAGAGAATAGTGAGACATAGACAGCTGATGTAGCACAATCGGGGTCACATTATTGGCAAGTGGCGGAGTCTATATTTGAAACTAGGCAACCTGGCTCCAAAACTCAAAGCACAAGTCCCAACATAAATCCAGACATATTCACCATCATCTTAGAATCGTCGCCTTCCCCACATCCAACTACTCATCAATGCAAGTTCAGATCAGCCTCACAGAACACTCAGTACTGGCATGGATACACAAATCAGAGCCAAACAAACCCAGCTTAAGATCTCAGCTCTGCTTTGATGGGCAATGTAACTTGGGAAAGTCATCCAGTTAGATATGGCTTTTGTTTTCATCTGTGAAATGAGGCTAATAATAGTAGTTTCCTCCAAGATCCCCTGGAGGAGGGCATGGCAACCCACTCCAGTATTTTTGCCTGGAGACTCAGACACAATTGATGCAACTTAGCCTGCACACACACATCCACTTCTTAGGGTATTGTGAGAATACAGTGATATCATAACTGCACAGTCTAAGTCTTCAATAAGTTCTTAACCTCAAACCAAACCAAATCCCTACCACATGTATCAGTTCAGTTCAGTTCAGTCGCTCAGTCATGTCTGACTCTTTGCAACCCCATGAATCGCAGCATGCCAGGCCTACCTATCCATCACCAACTCCTGGAGTTCACTCAGACTCACATCCATCATTTACCATAATTCATATGTCCTTTCTCTCTCCTTCCCCGCTGTTACCCTAGTTGCAGATCACTGCTATTACCATCTAGCCCTTCTGACTCAGACTCCTCAGTTGCATTTTAACATACTCTTCAAAATTGTTTCTATGCAAACCAACGTTTAAGACCATTGAAATAGACCATCGACCAAGATACAAGTGGATCTTAGTAGATCTCAGTGTCAGACTCAGACACTGCAACTGTATTTGCAAATATTCAGTGTTAGGGTTAAATGGGATTTGAGGTCTTTGTTGATGCATTTTGATGATATGACAGAGTTTTGGTAGTATATGAATACTGCCCTGCTTGCACCCATTTCCCATGTTCTCCTGCTCTTTCAATATTCCCATGTGAATTATATGCAAGAGGTAAGAGCCAAATGGTATTTAAAGTACAATATGTAACATCTCTCAGCACACATTTACGGTAAAGGTTAATCTGATTTGCCTGTTTAGGTTCAACTACTAACAATTCAAATGTTGACATATTATTTCAAATGTAATATTTAATTTCAAATTCAATGTATAACCAAGCTTATTATTTTTCCTCTAAATTTGCTCCTTCAATAACCTTTCCCATTTTGGAAAAATCATATCTATCCTTCCAATTTCTCAGATTGAAAACTTGGACAAGTCAGTTCCTCTTCTTTTTCATGACCCACCATCAACAAACCGTGCTGACTTTATCTTCCAAACATACCCAGGATATGACTTTTCAGTCACTCTGCCGCCATCACCTGAAACTGAACCATCACCATCTTTGGTCTGGGGTACTACTGCAAGAGCCACCTTGCCGGTTTCGTTGTTTCCACCCTTGCAATTCCAGAACTCTCTTTTTAAGCGAGCAGCCAAAGAACCCTTTAGAAACATAAGCCAGACCAAGGTATCTGTGGCAGAGTGAACAGTGAAAAGAAAAAGAAAATGAAAGTGCTAGTTGCTCAAGCGTGTCTGACTCTTGCAACCCCATGGACTCTAGCCCACCAGGCTTCTCTGTCCATGGAATTCTTCAGGCAAGAATACTGGAGTGGGTTGCCATTCCCTTCTCCAAGGGGTCTTCCCAATCCAGGGATCGAACTCAAGTCTCCTGCATCACAGGCAGATTCTTTACTGTCTGAGCCACCAGGAAAGCCCAGAGAGAGAGAGATGGTGGCTTCCCACGTATGGCCAGACCCTAACCCCCAGAACCTATGTGTGTGACCTTATATGGCAAAAGAGATGCCACAGGTACAAGTAAGTTGAAGATTTTGAGATGAGATTATCTCGGGGAGGAGGTCTGATGTAACTACATGGGTCCTTATAAGTGGATGCTTGAACAGAGTTAAAGGAGAAACGTGTGATGGTGAAAGCAGAGATTGCAACAACATGCTTTGAAGAGGAATTAGGGGCCAGAAGTAAAGGAATGCAGGTGACTCCTAGACCCTGAGAAAGGCCATGAAACAAAGTCTCTTCTCCCAGCCTCCAGAAGGAATCTTCCCACTGACATCTTGACCTTAGTCCAGGGAAACCAACTGCAGACTTCTGACTTCCAGAATTACAAGAGAATAAGTTTGGGTTGTTTCAAGCTGTTAAACTCATGGTCATTTGTAACCGGAGCAACAGGAACTGAAGACAGCACCCTCTTCATTTCCTCGCATCCCGAGTCAAATCCAAAGTCATCAAAAGGACCTATAGGGTCCCACACCATCTGTTCCCCACTCTCCACCTTGTGACTCAGACCTCACCTCCTATGAGCCTCCCTTTTGCTCACTCTTTCCAGCCACTTGACCTCCTTGCTTCAAACACTGGGACATGCCCTCTCCTCTTTGCCTTTATCTTTTACATATGTGGCCTGCTCTTTTCCCAAAATAATCGCATGATTTGATCCTCTCTTCCTTGGGTGTCATTCACTTGTCTCCTTCTCAGTGGGCCTTTCCTGACCACACTACTTGAAATCAGAATGCATCTCCTTGGAACCCTTCTATTCCTTATGTCACTTGCCTCCTTTATTTTTTCCAAAGAACTTACAACCATCTGGTGAACTCTAGTTTTACTCACTTATTTACTAGAATGAAAGGTCTATTTTTCATTGTTCTGTGCAACACTACAAGCCCATGACGTCCATAATGCTTGCATATAGTAGGCACTATTTAGTTAATTGAAAGAAATTTACTGAATGAGATGCTAACCCAGTGCAATGTCTGGCATGACTTGCATGCATGCACATGTGCTGGTATGCACGCAAAGTGATGGTAGGGCTCCAAGGAGAATCCTGACTCAGCTAAGGAAGTGTATTCATGAAGTTTGAGAAAAGGAAAGGCAGGTGACATGTCCTGCCAAACACAAGTCCTAGTTGACTTACAACCAACCTGTGTGTAGTGGATGGCAGTGGAGAGAGGAGCAGGATATGGGTTAAGGTCTTTTAATGCTGTGGCCCTATCCATGAATATCCATTAATAAGTCTTGATTTCTGACCAATTATGTTAGAAATTCCACCCCTACCACCCTTCCCTTGAAAGGAGACCTGGAAAGACAGTGGATAGAGACAAGAGCTAAAATTCCTTTCCCCTATATTGAGTTATTTTTAAGACAAATATACACCTATGGCCACAGGACTGGAAGAGGTCAGTTTTCATTCCAATCCCAAAGAAAGGCAATGCAAAAGAATGCTCAAACTACCACACAATTGCACTCATCTCACACGCTAGTAAAGTAATGCTCAAAATTCTCCAAACCAGGCTTCAGCAATACTTGAACTGTGAACTTCCAGATGTTTAAGCTGGTTTTAGAAAAGGCAGAGGAACCAGAGATCAAATTGCCAACA
>SJYX01016731.1:48600-61874 GCA_006410675.1 Oreotragus oreotragus | reverse complement strand
CTTGGACTGCAAGGAGATCCAACCAGTCCATTCTGAAGGAGATCAGTCCTGGGATTTCTTTGGAAGGAATGATGCTAAAGCTGAAACTCCAGTACTTTGGCCACCTCATGCGAAGAGTTGACTCATTGGAAAAGACTCTGATGCCGGGAGGGTTTGGGGGCAGGAGGAGAAGGGGACGAGAGAGGATGAGATAGCTGGATGGCATCACCAACTTGATGGACTTGAGTCTGAATGAATTCCAGAGTTGGTGATGGACAGGGAGGCCTGGCGTGCTGCGATTCATGGGGTCGCAAAGAGTCAGACACGACTGAGCGACTGAACTGAATTGAACTGAACTGAACACCCATGGCTGATTCATGTCAATGTATGGCAAAACCACCACAATATTGTAAAGTAATTAGTCTAAAATTATAATAAATATATTAATTAAAAAAAGAAAGTCTGAAGAAGTGATTTAATGAGGAAACCATCAATTTCCAAACTTTCTCTCAATGACAGACAATAATCCATGAAAAAATTTAGCTTCCTTTTCAACATAAGGATGTGTTCTGTGCAAGTTAAAAGGTCTTCAGCAGTCATCTGTTAGCAATGGCATGGTACCCTAGACTACATACACATCACACTGTATAAATGCAAGGGAAATTGACACCACTGGGACCCAAACCATGGACAAAAGTCAAAGCAGAAGCCTGGCTGGAGTGACTTCAGGGGTGGCAGATAGTCTAGCTTGCAGGCCAGTTCTAAAGTAATTGCCTGAAGCTCTAAGTTCTCTTCCAGAGCAATAGGAGAGAGTGCTGACTTAGTGACACTGGCCATGAGCATAGGAAAGTGACATATGTCACAGTCTTGCTTGCTTTCGATGAGAGAATGTATTTCAGAGTTTAGGATTTGCAAGACAAATTAAAATTCAAATGGCAACCACTGGGTACTTTCCCTTTCTCATCCTTGGATTGCCATCTCTGCCTGTGTCAGGAAGGGAGAAAGCAAGTTAGAAACAGGTTAAAGGTCTGGTTAAACTTGCACAGTTCATGTATAAAACAGTCTTAAGTCCCAAGGTTTCCAGCAACTCTGGTTATCATTAAGAAATGGCATGTGACACATTGAGGAACCGGTACTCACAGGATAGAACTGTGAGTGTGTGAAAGCTTCCATGGATGAACTAAGCCTGTTTTCCTCATCTTGATTGATCATTTCTCACCACATGTGCTATTTATCAGAAAACGCCTCACTAGCAACTTCACTTTCACTTTTCACTTTCATGCATTGGAGAAGGAAATGGCAACCCACTCCAGTATTCTTGCCTGGAGAATCCCAGGGAAGGGGGAGCCTCATGGTCTACAGTCTCTGGGGTCGCACAGAGTCGGACATGACTGAAGTGACTTAGCAGCAGCAGCAGCAGCCTCCAAATAGGTGATTGTTATTGATAAGACAAGAAAACGAAACTGGAAGGATAACAACCAGGCGTGCAGAACAGCAGGCTGCCACTCATCTCATCACCACAGTGGATCACCCGAACCGTTCTGCTATCATATCAAAGTTGGCTTTGAGTCAGCCTCCTTTGGAGACCTGCTGATTGTGTTACAAATGTGAGTTTGACATGGAGCAGGTGAGGATTTTTCAAAACACATGTTCAGTGAAGAGGGAGGTCACAGCTTAAGTGAAATCAATGTGGGCTCTTGGCCTGGCTCAGATCAAAAGACCTGGGGAGTAAAATCCCCTGGAAGGCCATGTAAATACACCTGCTGATAACCTTATTTTCCCTCATCGACCTCCAGGTCTTCAGAGGTTTCTGGTTATGTGGGCACTCCTCAGGTACTGCCATCGTCTTTCAGGGTTTTGGCCTCCTGCAGCATTCTCAAATATTTTTTATCATCCTCCCCATCATCTCTCTGCCCTGACACTGTCTTGTGGATAATTCTGGCAGCTGGCCCCACACAATGCTGCTCTTGGTAGCTGCAGAGCATTTGGAGGTAGAATTTTTTCCTGCAGCTTTTATCCCTGATGGTGGGGAGACTGTATGCCAGGTGACACCAGGTAGAACAGATGGCCTCATTTTTTGCCTGGTTCCAATTTAAAGTCAAGTTCTTTCCCTCTGATGTCATGTATATCAAAATCCATTCCTCCTAAGCAATGATATTTACTTAGATTAATTATTGTTGAACTCAGATTTGCATTGAAAGACAATTTAGATGTCACTAAAATTTTAAAATGGAGTTTTTTCTATAAATTAAAAAGGCACATGGTAAAATAAATTCTAAAACTGTCAGAAAGGCATAAAGTAAAAGGTAGTCTCTCTTCTCTCACCTCTCCTAAAGGACACTGATAAACTTTCTTGCATATCCAGTCAGAAATATATTTATTCCAATATTTATATACAGCTATACTTTTACTAATTTCCAGAACTGAAGTAACACACTATATACTGTTCCTCATTCAGCTTTCTATTTTTATTAATAATTTATCTTGGAGATAGCGTCATATAAGCAATATAATCTTATATGCTAATATTTTTACTGAAAATATATTATTTAATCACATAATGTACCAAGATTTATTTTATTAGGATCCCATAGATGGACATCTGGGTTATTTCTGGTAACTATCATTACAAAGCTATTACAGAAACTGAGGGGTGCTTCTTCCTGTACTTAGCCTGCTTCTGCTTACATCTAATAGCTTTGCAGACTCCATTCTCTTCCATGTGTGTGTGTGCTTAGTCACTCAGTGTGTCCGACTCTTTGCAATCCCAGGCTCCTCTGTCCATGGGGATTCTCCAGGCAAGAATACTGGAGTGGGTTGCTATGCCCTCCCCCAGGGGATCTTCCTAACCCAGGTCTCCCGCATTGCAGGCGAATTCTTTACCATCTGAGCCACTCTCCTCTTCCATAGCTCCTAGCAATTCTCCAGCACCTTATACCACCTTATTTTCTTTTTAGAATTTGCTGTGTCTAAGATAACCCATCTATTTCTTACACCTTATTTCCTGTCCTCCCAAAGTAGACTATTAAGTGTACTGAAAGCAGACATTGATGTCTTCTTCACTTTCGCATTACCAGCACCTAGAACAGTGCCCGGCATATAGTGGGTGCTCAACAAAAACTTAAACAAAACGAACTTGAACAAATTTAGTAGAATGAATTTTCCTGAATGGAACCAAAACCTACAATGCAAACTGAAAAAAAGGAAAAAGAAAATTTATCTCATGAACCTGGAAGCCTAGCCATGTGGCAGGTTCTTTTGATCAGTGTCTCAATAATGTCACCAAGGACCCAAATTCTTCTCTTCTTTTTATTCTGTCATCCTCAGTCTGGGCTTCATTTTACGGATGGTTATGTGCTCAAAAATGGCCACAGGATTTACAGGCATCACAGGCAGATATGATAACAGCCAGAGGAAGAAGGTAAACTATTCCTCTCTGTGTTTCATTTATTGACCGGTTAGGTCACACGCACATTTCAGAGTCACTCATCAGCTAGAGATGTGGAATATGGCCTGGCTTAGACTAATATTACACCTTGAGCGAAACCGAAGTGAAGTCATTCATAAATGTGAACTGCACTTGAGTTCTGGAGTCAGACTGAGACAAGCTGGGACCCGGGGCCCTTTGCTGCAGTGCTGCAATGCTTGTACCTGGAACTAAAAATAACTGCATGCAGGCACAGTTGCGGCAAATTCTGGACCAAAAGATACAAAAAGACAAAAAACCCAACTATCATTTCAGAGAGTTGGGAGTAACAAAAAATTGGGTGTCAGGAGCAAAAGCAGGATACTGCACATGCCCCTGGCAGTTAATACCACAAATGAGTGGGAATCTACCTATGCCATCCCTCTGGCTGAGCCCTGGACACACCCCTACCTTCACCCCATAAAAGAAACGAGCAAGGAAACCTGTTACTTGTTTTCCCTCTATCCTGCACCTGGTGCAGGAGCCCCAGTGAAGCCTTGCCTGAATTTCTTGTCTGGCATCTCATCAATTTCTACTGATTAGGGAAGGCCCTGGTCAGTACTGGAACCAATAGCCCTGGTGTTCCTGGATTATAAACCTAGCCACTGGCAAGGTAGCAGCTAGTTATACCTGAATGCAGCCATGAAATTTAAAGATGCTTGCTTCTTGGAGGAAAAGCTATGACAAACTTAGATAGTGCATTAGAAAGCAGAGACATCACTCTGCCGACAAATGTCCATATAGTCGAAGCTATGGTTTTTCCAGTAGTCATGTATGGATGTGAGAGTTGGACCATAAAGAAGGTTGACAGCTGAAGAATTGATGCTTTCAAACTGTGGTGGTGGGGAAGACTCTTGAGAGTCCCTTGTACTGCAAGGATATCGAAGCTGTCAATCCTAAAGGAAATCAACCCTGAATATACAGTGGAAGGACTGATGCTGAAGCTGAAGCTCCAATACTTTGGCCACCTGATGTGAAGGGATGACTCACTGGAAAAGACCCTGAAGCTGGGAAAGATTGAGGAGAGGAGGAAAAGGGGGCAACAGAAGAGAGATGGCTGGATAGTATCATTGACTCAATGGACATGAGTTGGCACAAACAGGGAGATAATGAAGGACAGGGAAGCCTGGTGTGCTGCAGTCTGTGAGATCATGAAGAGTTGGACATGATATAATGACTGAACAACAAACAAGTGGGACTGAAAGAGGGGCTAGAAGGATAGAACTGGGGGACTGAAGGAGCGAAATCGATCTGTAATAACAGAAACATTTTCTGTCTTGTAGTAAAGATATGTATTTTCAGACTATGTTCCTTTGGGGGACAACTTTCGTTTCAAGGTCTGGGTTTAGAAATATATGTGACTAAAATCAGTGGCTTGTTTAGGGTGAAGTGTGCATTTTTATTTGCTCAGTAGCCCTTTAGGAAGGCTGTGTGCACATGGGTTTCACGGCAGGCCAAGGCAGCTCACAGGGAAAACCAAGATCCTGCTGGTTCTAAATATGTCACATAACTGCACCAGGCTCATCACTTCCACCCATGCACATTCAGCTGGCGCTCCCTTCTTCTCCTGCCTGAACCACCACGTTACCTGTGTGGACTGCTCCTCCCAGGGTCTTGGCCTTCTCTTGTCTCCTATCAATTTGTTTTCCCCAAAGCAGCTAAGTGAGCTTTTGAAAATTAATCATCATCTCCCTGGCTCAAATGCTTACATAGCTTTTCACCTCACTCAGAATAAAACACATTGCCCTTTTGGCAAGGGATTAATTAGGAGTTTGGGGTTAATGTATATGCATTATACACACTACTATCTAAAATAGATAACCAATAATGACATGTTGTGTAGCATAGGGAACTCCACTCACTGTTTTGTGATAATCTATAAGGGGAAAGAATCTGAAAAAGAATATATATATGTGTGTGGGTGTGTTAGTCGCTCAGTCGTGCCTGACTCTTTGTGACCTCATGAAATGCAATCCACCAGGTTCCTCTGTCCATGAGATTTTCCAGGCAAGGATACTGGAGTGGGTTGCCATTTCCTTCTCCAGGGGATCTTCCCAACACAGGGATCGAACGCCGGGTCTCCTGCACTGCAGGCAAATTCTTTACTGACTGAGCTACAAGGGAAGCCCTATATATATTTATTCTATGACTGAAAACATAGATACATACACACACGTGTATATGTGTGTGTATATATATATATGTATATGTATATGACTGAATCACTTTGCTGCTGCTGCTGCTGCTGCTGCTGCTGCTAAGTCACTTCAGTCGTGTCCGACTCTGTGTGACTCCATAGGCAGCAGCCCACCAGGCTTCCCCATCCCTGGGATTCTCCAGGCAAGAACACTGGAGTGGGTTGCCATTTCCTTCTCCAGTGCATGAAAGAGAAAAGTGAAAGTGAAGTCGCTCAGTCTGTGCGACTGTTAGCGACCCCATGGACTGCAGCCCACCAGGCTACTCCGTCCATTGGATTTTCCAGGCAAGAGTACTGGGGTGGGGTGCCATTGCCTTCCCCGAATCACTCTGCTATACACCTAAAACACATTGCAATCAACTATATTTCAATAAAAAATAAAATTGCACAAACTGTAGCTATAAAAATTTTATCTAAAATATATATCTCCAAAATTTACAAAAAAAGCTCATGTGGCTCAATGTCAAAAACAACAAAAACAACACAACCCAATCAAAAAATGTGCAGAAGACCTAAATAGACATACATGTAATTCAAAACTACAGGGAGATATCATCTCATACCACTCAGAATGGCTATCATCAAAAAATCTACAAACAATAAGTGATGGAGAGGGTGTGGAGAAAACCAAACCCTTCTGTTATTGGGAATGTAAATTGGTTTAGTTACTATGGAGAAAATTATGGAGGTGCCTTAAGAAACTAAAAATATAGCTATCATATGATATAGCAATCTTGCTCCTGAGCATATATCCACAGAAAAACATGGATCAAAAGGATACATGCACCGCAATGTTCATAGCAGCACTATTTATAATAGCCAAGACATGGAAGCAAACTAAATGTCTGCCTGGCAGAAGATGGCTGCTTTGGAAAATAGACACAGCTTCTCTAGAAAGTCAGACCTTCCTCTTCTGCAGGTGTGTGGGTATTGAGGAGGAAACAGCAAGAAAGTTTCTCTGTGTCCAGAGAACTTTTAGGATTTTTCACTCCTTCATCATCTTGAATTTGCAACTGAGCCAAAATGTCCTTCAAATGAGACTGAAACAGGGGCAAGTCCCAGAGCAGAACCACTGTGTATTAGAAAGAATTTTCAAGCCCTCTCTTAGTCATCTGCGTTTTCAAGAGAGCAGCACCAGTAAAACTGGCTCTTCCCTGAAAATAAGATGTGGTATATATACACACACATACACACACACACACACACACACACACACACACTGGAATATTACTAAGCCATAAAAAGGAATGAAATAATGCCATTTGCAGCAACATGGATGGACCTAGGCATTGTCATACTGAGTGAAGTGAGTTAGACAGAGAAAAACAAATATCACATGATACCACTTACATATGGAACCTAAAAGATATGATACAAACAAACTTACTTATAGAACAGAAAGAGACTCACAGACTTAGAGAATGAACTTTTTAATGGTTACCAGGGAAGAGTTGGCCGGAGGGCTAAATTTGGAGTTTGGGACTGACATGTACACACTGCTGTATTTAAAATAGATAACCAACAGTGATCTACTGTATAGCACAGGGAACACTGCTCAATATTTTGTCATAACCTAAATAAGAAAAGAATTTGAAAAAGAGTAGATGCTGTATATGTATAACTGAATCAGCTTGCTGTATGCCCGAAACTAATACAACATTGCAAATCAAGTATACTTCAGTAAAATTAAAAACTAAGTAAAATGCACCATCCATTTAATGATAGTTTTGAAAGGCTAAAGATAAATGTTCTATTTACTATTTAAAGAACGAAAACAACAAAAAACCATGCTCTCCTTACCTTACATCCTTGACCCCTCCACCATGAGGTGATACGCCAGTGGCCTTGCCCTCATTTGCTTAATTCCAGCCCCATGTGATGCTGTTCTTTACCCTTGAACATGCCAGGCTGTCTCTTTCTGAAGGGCTTTGCCCTGGACTTCCGGTTGGTCACAAGGCTGCCACTTTCAGCTTATTCAGGTCTCACCTTTAATATTACATTCTCCCTAGGCCACCTTGAGCTGTAGCAAAAGTGACTCAACCCCCACGTCCTAGTAACTCTTTATCTCATGGTTTATTTTTGTTTGTTCAGAATTTTATTACTATGTAATATCTTACATATTTCTTTGTTTACTAATTAATATTCAGTGTCTCACAGTCAGAAGGTATTCTCTTAGGGTTTTATTTGGCACTTAATCCCCAGTGCCTAGAACAATGACTGGCTTAATTAATATTGGATTGTTTAATACTTGATAACAACAATGGCAACGTCTGTTCTTTTAATCAACCCCTTCTATCAATACATATTATTTTCACATCATATGTTGCATATGAAGGCTCAGAAAAGAAATGACTCCCTAACAGGCATGACTTTCTGGAGGATAGAAAAGAGAGTGGGTACCGGCTTATACTATGCTTTTAAAGCTATGGTTTTCCCAGTAGTCATGTATGGGCTTCCCTGATAGCTCAGTCAGTAAAGAGTCTGCTTGCTTGCAGGAGACCTGGGTTTGATCCCTGGGTCGGGAAGATCCCCCAGAGAAGGAAATGGCAAACCACTGCAGTATCCTTGCCTGGAAAATTCTGTGAATAGGGAAGCCTAGTGGGCTGCAGTCCAAGGGATCGCTAAGAGTTGGGCATGACTGAGAAACTAACACACACACAGTCTTGTAACCCTTGAGTCAAATAGTAAAGCACTGTCTGTCATGTGGAGGAGGGACTCCAAGGGCAAGCCACTTTGACAGGGCCAGTAAATAGGTATTAGGAGATACTAACATAGGCTTACAAAAACTACAAAAGAGAAGCCCCAAATTGCCATCAATCTTTCCCTCTTATAAAACGAATGATGCCCTCTTGCTGAGAGAGGTGCTAAGTCAGTCTATAAAACACACATCTTGGGGAGAAAGGGCAATGGAAGATGGAAGAAAAGGAAAGCTGTAATAGTGGTAACAGAGGAGAAATGTTTCAGGGTTGGATGGTGATGCAACAGCAGCTGCACACTGAGGGAGAAGGATGGGAGATGAAAGACATTTCTTAGGTCTGGATGGATAACGTGTCCAGCTGCTGCTGCTAAGTCACGTCAGTCGTGTCCGACTCTGTGCGACCCCATAGACGGCAGCCCACCAGACTCCCCAGTCCCTGGGATTCTCCAGGCAAGAACACTGGAGTGGGTTGCCATTTCCTTCTCCAGTGCATGAAAGTGAAAAGTGGAAGTGAAGTCGCTCAGTCGTGTCCGACTCTTAGCGACCCCATGGACTGCAACCTACCCAGCTCCTCTGCCCATGGGATTTTCCAGGCAAGAGTACTGGAGTGGGTTGCCATTCCCTTCTCCAATTGGGTCACTTTTAATGCTGTTGAGTGGAGAATAGAATTCCTTTCTCATTACTTTTTTTGCCAGTTTGTGGCATGTGGAATCTTTGTTCCCCAACCAGGGATTGAACCCACATCCCCTGTAGTGGGGCAGAGTCTTAACCACTGAAGCACCAGGGAAGTCTGTTGCTCATTGCTTCTGGATATTGATTATATTCATAGTTTTTAACATAAAGTCCCTCTGTGACTGAACCACTTGAGTCCCTGAATTATAATGCTTACATTAAAAATACAACTTTAAAACAGCTGACTGAGAATGGAGAATTTTTTTTTTCTTCCATTAGTAGCTTGTCATTTGAAATTTAAGCAGAACCAAAAGACTGTTTGCTGGAGACTAAAGTATAAGTTATTTGTTAAAGTCTGATTCAACTCTCACCAATCCTTGACTCTAGTCTACTGCCAGGGAGAAAGAGCTTCTGGGAGGAGAACAGAAGGGACCTTTACATGTTCTTACAGACTCTGGGAGGAAAGGTGGCCAGTTTGGGTATGGAAATAGGTACAGAAATAAGACACTGTTTCTGTTTTCCCATCTAGAATTTCCTGCTGAATGAGCTGCAGGGTGAAGAAAATGGAGGTGCAAGGAGAGATGAGGAGCATGGGATCCGTTCTGGCCAGGCTTGGCTGTGTGACCTCAGGACTTGTCATTTGAAATTTAAGCAGAACCAAAAGACTGTTTGCTGGAGACTAAAGTATAAGTTATTTGTTAAAGTCTGATTCAACTCTCACCAATCCTTGACTCTAGTCTACTGCCAGGGAGAAAGAGCTTCTGGGAGGAGAACAGAAGGGACCTTTACATGTTCTTACAGACTCTGGGAGGAAAGGTGGCCAGTTTGGGTATGGAAATAGGTACAGCAATAAGACACTGTTTCTGTTTTCCCATCTAGAATTTCCTGCTGAATGAGCTGCAGGGTGAAGAAAATGGAGGTGCAAGGAGAGATGAGGAGCATGGGATCCGTTCTGGCCAGGCTTGGCTGTGTGACCTCAGGTTGGCCTGTGTGCATGCTATCCTGTCGCCTGCATGCAGGGGAGTGATACTTTCTGTATGTACAAAAAAGATAATCTGTTTGTAGATTTTAACCTCAGCAAAAATGGTCCCTGGAATGAACTGAGCAGGCAAACAGGTGATGAACCAAATGCAGTGAACAGACGAGAAGGGCACTGGATTGCAGAGGTGCCTTGTGACCTTGTGAGTGTCCCTTCCCTCTCTGGACCTCACTACATTTATATGTGAACAACATTCAGCCAGCTTTCCTCCCTTGGATATTCTTCTGGTTAGCAAAACTGCAGGTGAGTATGCTTTTGCTGTTGCATAATCCTCAGAAACTTGAAACTTAGAATAAAATTGGAATACAGAAATAAGGCAGAAGACAGCAGCAAAAGAGAAACAAAAAGAACTGGACAAGAAAGATACCAATTAGAGTATGGAAAATCATTAACTTGCTCAGGGAAAGAAAGTATTATTAAAAAAAAAAAACTTAGCAGATTTTCTTCTGCTAACAAACATTTCTGAGAGGTGAGGAACTGTAGATGAGAAATCTCTTTTTTCCCCTTTACTTCTTACTCTTCACGGCTAGTCTGAAAATCGGACCTTCTTTAATGACACACAAGGCTCTCCACGATCTGCCCTGTCTTTGCTACTTTATCTCTCCATAATCCTTGCTGATCTTCCATTACCATGGCCATTTCAGACTCTCTCACTTTGCACTTTGCTATCTGTATTAGTTTCCTCAGGCTGCTATAGCAAAATACCACAGCCTGGGTGGCTTAAACAACAGAAATTTATTCCTCACAGTTCTAGAGCTTAAGATGCTGACTGCCCAAGATGAAGGTGCACGCAGGTTTGGCTTCTCCTGAGACTTTTCTCCCTAGCTTGCAGATGGCTGCCCTCTCACTGTGTCCTCAGGAGACCTTTTCTCAGTACACAGGAATCCCTGGCATCTCTCCCTCTTCTTATAAGGACACCACTCATGTCAGATCAGAACCCCACCTTAGTGGCCTCATGTAACTTGATCATCTCTTTAAAGGCCCTGTCTCCGATATAGTCACATTCTGAGGTACAGGAGATTAGAGCTTCAGTATATGAATTTCGGGACATGATTCAGCCCCTTTTGCCATCTCATGGACTTAGTTCAAGTTTCTGCCTCCTGAAGTGAAGTAGCTCAGTCATGTCCGACTCTTTCCGACCCTGTGGACTGTAGCCTACCAGGCTCTTCCCTCCATGGGATTCTCCAGGCAAGAATACTGGAGTGGGTTGCCATTTCCTTCTCCCGGGGATCTTCCCAACTCAGAGATCGAACCTGGAGCTCCCGCTTTGCAGGCAGACGCTTTAACCTAGAATGTCATATCCCCTTTTCTTTCTGTTAGGTAGGCAGAACAGAAAAAAGGAGTCCAAAATGGCGGAGGCTGCAGACAAGGAAGGGAAAAGCCCACAAAAATGAAACAAAAGAAGGTCCGAGGACCGGAGTGAAGACCTCAGGTAAAACAAACAACACTCCTGGCTGGCCCAATTTACCTAGGACAGGCCCAGGGAGAGATAAACATGTAAACAGAGGAGCCAGAGCCAGCTCTCTCTGTCTCTCCCACATGCTGGGGCACTCTTCTCCTTGTGTCTTTAGATCGATGTGCCCTCACACCTCAAAGATGGATTTTCCTATCTTCTAAATAAAATAGAGCTGTAACACTGAGCTGTAACACTGATTTGTCCAAGAGCTATAACATGGTCCATTGGAGACCTGAGAGCTATAACAAGGTCTATCCAAGACCTGAAAACTGTGACACGCCGAGGGGGCTTTAATGTCCATCACTCCAAATCTTTGTTGTGATGAGACAAAGACTCGAGGAACATACATTCGCGTGACATTTCAAAATCCTATATATCTTTTAATTCCATCTCAAAACACTTTCCTCTTTTCCTTTTTTCACTTATCACCCCCTCCCTCTGTAACTAGCTTTTCTTTTAATTGAAGAAGTAATGCTTGTATACAGTATGCTAACTACTGTGGGCAGGAATCCCTCAGAAGAAATGGAGTAGCCATCATGGTCAACAAAAGAGTCCAAAATGCAGTACTTGGATGCAGTCTCAAAAATGACAGAATGATCTCTGTTCATCTCCAAGGCAAACCATTCAATATCACAGTTATCCAAGTCTATGCCCCAACCAGTTATGCTGAAGAAGCTGAAGTTGAATGGTTTTATGAAGACCTACAAGACCTTTTACAACTAAACCCAAAAAAGATGTCCTTTTCATTATAGGGGACTGGAATACTAAAGTAGGAAGTCAAGAAACACCTGGAGTAACAGGCAAATTTGGCCTTGGAATGTGGAGTGAAGCAGGGCAAAGACTAACAGAGTTTTGCCAAGAAAATGCACTGATCATAGCAAATACCCTCTTCCAAAAAAACAAGAGAAGACTCTACACATGGACATCACCAGATGGTCAACACTGAAATCAGATTGATTATATTCTTTGCAGCCAAAGATGGAGAAGCTCTATACAATCAGCAAAAACAAGACCAGGAGCTGACTGTGACTCAGATCATGAACTCCTTATTACCAAATTCGGATGCAGGATGCTTGGGGCTGGTGTATGGGGATGATCCGGAGGGATGATGTGGGGTGGGAGGTGGAGTGCGGGGGTTCATGTTTGGGAGTTCATGTACACCCATGACGGATTCATGTCAATGTATGCCAAAACCAATACAGTACTGTAAAGTAAAATAAAGTAAAAATAAAAATTTTAAAAATAATAATAAATAAATAAATAAATTGAAGAAAGTAGGGAAAACCACTAGACCATTCAGGCATGACCTAAATCAAATCCCTTATGATTATACAGTGGAAGTGAGAAAGAGATTTAAGGGCCTAGATCTGATAGATAGAGTGCCTGATGAACTATGGAATGAGGTTTGTGACACTGTACAGGAGACAGGGATCAAGACCATCCCCATGGAAAAGAAATGCAAAAAAGCACAATGGCTGTCTGAGGAGGCCTTACAAATAGCTGTAAAAAGAAGAGAGGCGAAAAGCAAAGGAGAAAAGGAAAGATATAAGCATCTGAATGCAGAGGTCCAAAGAATAGCAAGAAGAGAAAAGAAAGCCTTCTTCAGCGATCAATGCAAAGAAAGAGGAAAACAACAGAATGGGAAAGACTAGGGATCTCTTCAAGAAAATTAGAGATACCAAAGGAACATTTCACGCAAAGATGGGCTCGATAAAGGACAGAAATGGTATGGACCTAACAGAAGCAGAAGATATTAAGAAGAGGTGG
>SJYX01016731.1:33424-47924 GCA_006410675.1 Oreotragus oreotragus | reverse complement strand
TGTATGGATGTGAGAGTTGGACTGTGAAGAAAGCTGAGTGCCGAAGAATTGATGCTTTTGAACTGTGGTGTTGGAGAAGACTCTTGAGAGTCCCTTGGACTGCAAGGAGATCCAACCAGTCCATTCTGAAGGAGATCAACCCTGGGATTTCTTTGAAAGGAATGATGCTAAAGCTGAAACTCCAGTACTTTGGCCACCTCATGTGAAGAGTTGACTCATTGGAAAAGACTCTGATGCTGGGAGGGATTGGGGGCAGGAAGAAAAGGGGACAACAGAGAATGAGATGGCTGGATGGCATCATGGACTCGATGGACGTGAGTCTGAGTATACTCCGGGAGATGGTGATTAACAGGGAGGCCTGGCGTGCTGCGATTCATGGGGTCACAAAGAGTCGGACACGACTGAGCGACTGAACTGAACTGAACAAAAACATAAAAGTGCTATCCTGTAGGTGATAAAACTCTCACACCCCAAGTTCCCCATCCAGAGTGCCCCTCTGCAAGCAAACGGTTAATACAAGTTTGGAGAGTCTCTTATCCCATCCCTGATACCCACATCCTGGCCATTAGACTACACTGCTTAGAGGGAAGAGATAATTCTAAGTGAGGGGTGGGCAAGGACATCAGAGACTGCTGAATATCCTCTTATATAAGGTCCTTCTCTATCCCCGATGATTAGATCTGCCCATGAGCAGTGAGACTGAGAGCAGCCTGGAGCTTCATAATTCATGCAGACATATATTTGAATACAAGCACTAGAATTTACAAGTTGCATACTTTGGACAGTGTTTCCATCCCTTCAGGCCTCTATTTGCTTGACTATAAAGTAGGGACAATCATTATACCTTCTCTACCTGTGGGATAGAGAAAGAGATTGCTTCTGGAATGCCGTGTGAATGGCCAGCAGCAATGCTGCAGAAATGGCCTTTCTTTCCATTGACCTCTGTGCCTCTGCAGGACTCCATGACTTCACCATGGCTTCTGTAGGCTGACTGCTCTCAGCCAGTCCCATGGTTCCAGGGTCCAGGTAGGTATAGATTTACATCTTTGAAGACCCCACTGATTCTATGTACCCATTTAGGCAGTAAATAAACATTCAAATCAATTAAAAACGGAATCTGTCTGGAACACAGAAAGCAAAGTGCTCTGTTCTGTGGCAGAAAGACGTGGGAGAGTAACCCAGTTCTGTCATCTAATTGAGCTGTGGCCTCAGGCAAGTCATTTAAGCCGCTTTCAGCCCTACGTTTCTTATCTGTAGAGTGTGGGTGGCCATCTCTAGCTCATGGGGCCTGTGGGAGGGAAACAGAGAAGCCCAGAGCTGCTGCAGGACAATCATAGAATGAGGAGGACCGTTCTTACCAGTTTTTGCTTTCCCTTCCCTGTGAAATTCCCCCTTTAGGTACACAGCATCCCTGTGCCCCCTATTTGTGCCCCTCCTTATCCTGAGAGCTCACCGGGCTGGAGGGAAGATAAGAAACTAAAGTGTGTGCAAATATTGTCAGAGTTACTCTTTCCCAAAGTTCTGACAGTTTGAAACTGCCTTGCTGAAATTTTCTGTTGCATCGTCAAATTGACTTGCGTGAATCATCTCTACAGTAATCATTAGAGAAAGTCTCACACGATAATTTATTTAATGATGGAATCCACATCATTCTGCTGTCTTCCTAATACACAGTCAGCAACTGAGCAGCAGGACATGAGTCAATTTGTGATTCTTTTGGGTCCACTCAGCATCTTCTGTGCCGTTTTTAACTATAGCGTCCAGTTGTCTGTCACCTAATTTGATATTCCAGAACCTCCCATTTGGGATTTTAACTGAGATCTATTAAGGATATAGGGGCTTCTGGTTCGGTGGTAAAGAATCCACCTACCAATGCAGGAGACATGGGTTTGACCCCTGAGTCAGGAAGATTCCCTGGAGAAGGAAATGGCAACCCACTGAGTACTCTTGCCTGGGAAATTCCATGGATGAAGGAGCCTGGTAGGGAAAGCACCTTGGACAGCAAGAAGATCAAAGTAGTCAATCCTAAAGGAAATCAACCCTGACTATTCGTAGGAAGGGCTGATGTTGAAGCTGAAGCTCCAGTACTTTGGCCATCTGATGCAAAGAGCTGTATCACTGGAAAAGACCCTGATGCTGGATAAGATTGAGGGCAGGAGAGAAAGGAGGTGACAGAGGATGAGATGGTTGGATGGCATCACCAACTCAGCGGACATGAGTTTGAGCAAACTGGGAGATCGTGAAGGACAGGGAAGCCTGGCAAGCTACAGTCCACGGGGTTAGATATGAGAAAGAGTCAGATATGACTGAATGGCTGAGCAGCAACAACAAATGGCAAAGCATGCCACGCACTTACTATCTGACCCCATTGCATGCACCCGTCTCCCAGATTATATTCTGAATTATCATTGTTGTTTAGTCACTAAGTCACGTCCGACTCTTTACAACTCCAGGGACTATAGCAAGCCAGGCTCCTCCATCCATGGAATTTCCCAGGCAAGAATACTCAAATGGGTTGCCATTTCCTTCTCCAGGGGATCTTCCTGCTTCAGGGATCAAACCCATGTCTCCTGCATTGGTAGGTGGATTCTTTGCCACTGAGCCACCTGGGCAGCCCCTATATCCCGACTAGATCTCAGTTAAGAAGCGGGAGATCAACCTTGAAGTACTAGCCAGGCAGGCCACCAGGCAGCCCTGCGGTAAGTGTGTGAGCCGGCAGATAGGTTTACAAGGAGGAGACAAAGTTTTTCCAGGACAGTGGTTCTCAGACATTGTAGTCTCAGGATTTCTTCATATTTGTAAAAATTATTGTTCATGTGGGTTATATATACCAATAGTTATCACATTAGAAATTGTATAAAGAAGTTAAATTGTGTTTGTTTAAAAATAGCAATAATAAGCTGTTAACATCAGCACATTAATAATGCAAATCATGTGGCCTCTGGAAAACTCCATTTTACATTTAAGAAAGAATAAAAGTGAAAAGTCAGTTAATGCCAGTATTATTATAAAAGGTTGATCTCATGAACCTCCAAAATGGGTTTTGAGGACCTCTGTGAGCCACTGGTCCAGACAAGGACACTGGAGGTTAAAGGGCTGAGAGAGAGGGAAAGAGAGAATGTGTGAGCAAGTAACCTGTAAGATTTAGGGATTTTCCAGACCAACTGAAAGGTTATCTCTTATCTCTGTTATTTGTGACTCACAGACCCTGACCTGGAGGGTTTGTAACTTACAGACCCTGACCTGGAAGGTTTGACTTTCCAGAGAGTCAGAAAAACAAGTTGTGTAAACTGTGTGTTATCCGCAGAATTATATCGCCAGACCCTCACGAGCCTATCCTTGTAAAGGTCAGCAGTATTGTGACCAATCATGATATATCTATACCTCCTCGCCCAATGTGGTTTTTTGTGCTTAAAAACTGTTCTGTAACTGTCATCGGGGTTCGCTCCTTGCTTAAGGAGGACAGAACCCCGGCGCGCCAGTTCAATAAATCCTCTTGCTATTTGCATCGATCCTGTGTCTTGGTGGTCTTGGGCGACGGACTCCAGGGCGGAACCTTGCGGTTCAACATTTGGGGGCTCGTCCGGGATCTCCATTCGGCCCCAGACCCCCAGGCATCAGGTTTCGGAGGTACGCTCGAGCTTTGGCTTTGTGCGTTTTGTGTGTCCCTACTAATTGTTGCTTTGTTGTCAGTCATTATTGTCGTTGGTTGGTTCGCCGCGGCTTCCTTCAGTTTTCTGGTTCCTGTCTGGGTGACAGGTTTATGACGAAACCTGGGGACGCCCAGGACGTCTATCTGGAAGAGGGACTTGATTCAGTCCCTCTTCGTCCGAATCAGGTGGAGCCTTTAAGGAGACTCCCGTCTGTATTTCTGTTGGTTTTGTGGAAGACGCGCGGCGGCCGGCTCTGTCTCACCACTCTGCTGATTGTCTGGATTCTGTTAGTTGTTCTCCTTGTCTTCCCTTTACGTGACAAAGACGACATGGGACAGACTGTGACTACTCCTCTCTCTCTGACATTAAGCCATTGGTCTGAGGTTAAAACTAGAGCTCATAATCTCTCAGTAGATATAAGGAAGGGAAAGTGGCGAACTCTGTGTTCCACAGAGTGGCCCACCTTCCAAACAGGGTGGCCACCCGAAGGTAGTTTTTCCTTGCATCATGTCAAGCAGGTAAAATCAGTGGTTTTTCTCCCTGAGCCCCAAGGACACCCAGATCAGGTACCCTATGTCATTGTATGGGAAGACCTCATCCTTTCCCCACCGTCGTGGGTACGGCCTTTTGTTCCCTCCACAGGAATACCCACGGAAGGAACCCTGGGAATTTACGCCCTCAAACCTGCGACAGAAGGAGCCAAAACCGCGACCTCAGAAAGAAAAAGGATCTACCCTGACACCCAGACTGACCTCCTCCTTTTGGATTCACCCCCGCCCTACCCGGCGGCGATGGCCCCCCCGCCGGGCCCATCCCCCGTGACTCCGGCGGCTCGATCAATAGCGCCGCCGGAGTCAGGAGAACCAGGAGCGGGCCCGGCGGCGGGGACACGGAGTCGCCGGGCTGGTACTCCTGACTCTACTGTCCTCCCTCTCCGGGAATATGCCCCCCCGGATGACCGAGGAAACCGGCATCTCCAGTATTGGCCCTTTTCCGCCTCTGATCTGTATAACTGGAAAACCCATAACCCCTCTTTCTCTGAAAACCCACAGGCCCTAACTTCCTTAATTGAGTCGCTCGTATTCTCACATCAGCCCACCTGGGACGATTGTCAGCAGCTGCTGCAAACGCTCCTCACGACTGAGGAGCGACAGCGCGTATTGCTGGAAGCCCGGAAAAATGTTCCGGGAGATGACGGACGTCCCACGGCATTGCCTAATGAGATAGACGCTGGCTTCCCGCTGACCAGACCTCATTGGGATTACAATACGCCCGCAGGTAGGGAGCGCCTGAGAGTCTATCGCCAGGCTCTGGTGGCGGGTCTCCGAGGGGCCGCAAGACGCCCTACAAATTTGGCAGAGGTAAGAAAGATTACCCAGGGACCTTCCGAGTCACCCACGGTATTCCTAGATAGGCTCATGGAGGCATTCAGGAGATTTACCCCATATAACCCTGAGTCTGAAGAACATAAAGCCACCATAGCTATGGCTTTCATTGACCAGGCAGCTTCGGACATTAGGAAAAAGCTGCAGCGGCTGGACGGATTACAGGGATTCTCCCTCCAAGATCTAGTTAGAGAGGCAGATAAGGTATTTAACAAGAGAGAGACAGAGGAAGAAAAGGAAGAGAGAAGGAAGAGAGAACAGGACGAGCGAGAGTTGAAACGAGAAAGGAGACAAGAGAAAAATCTAGCCAAAATCCTGACCACTGTAATAAGAGAAAAAGATAAGAGTGACCAGGGAAAGGTCAGACCGACAACTAAACTGACCTTAGACAAGGACCAATGCGCTTACTGTAAAGAGAAAGGACATTGGTTGAGGGATTGCCCCAAGAAGAAGAGGGGAAAAACTCCCTCCCAAAAGGTTTTGGCCTTAGAGGAAGAAGATTAGGGAAGTCAGGGCTCGGAGCCCCTCCCCGAGCCTCGGGTAACTCTAAAAGTGGAGGGGAAGCCAGTGCAGTTTCTGGTGGATACTGGAGCCCAACATTCGGTCCTGTTACAACCGGGGGGAGCAATCACCACCAAGAGAGCCTGGGTACAGGGGGCTACCGGGAATAAACCATATTCATGGACTACCCGAAGAACAGTGGACCTTGGCGTGGGCCGGGTATCCCACTCGTTCCTGGTGATTCCTGAATGCCCCTATCCCCTGCTGGGACGGGACTTGCTTACAAAAGTTGGGGCTCAGATTCATTTCGGTCCTGAAGGGGCCGCAGTGACTGACAAAGAGGGGAGACCTCTGCAGGTCTTAACTTTAAAATTGGAAGACGAACATCGCCTGTTCGAGGGTCTCCCTGCCTCAGCAGCCGGGATGGAAAAATGGATAACGAAAATTCCCCTGGCATGGGCCGAGACATCTGGCGTGGGGCTAGCAAAACATCAACCTCCAATAGTAGTTGAGGTAAAGGCCTCTGCTACCCCCATATCCGTCCGCCAGTACCCCATGGGCAAGGAGGCCCGAGATGGGATCCGCCCCCATATACGGCGGCTCTTTGAACTAGGAATACTGATAAAATGCCAGTCAGCCTGGAACACCCCCTTGCTCCCGGTTCGAAAGCCTGATTCAGGTGACTATCGGCCTGTGCAGGACCTGAGAGAGGTGAACAAGCGGGTGGCAGACTTACACTCAACTGTGCCCAACCCCTACAACCTGTTGAGCACTCTTCCCCCCGAACGGAAATGGTATACGGTATTGGACCTTAAAGATGCTTTCTTTTGTCTGAGACTTAGTTCCATAAGCCAGCCCATCTTTGCTTTTGAATGGAGGGACCCGGTTCTGGGGATTTCGGGACAGCTGACATGGACTCGACTGCCCCAGGGATTCAAAAACTCTCCAACGATTTTCGACGAGGCACTCCACCAGGACCTTGCGCATTTCCGTGCCACCAACCCCCAGGTAACTCTGTTGCAGTATGTAGATGACTTGCTCCTGGCGGCGAACTCGGAGGAAGAATGCCTTAAAGGGACCGAAGCCTTATTGATCGAGCTCGGCTCCCTAGGATATCGGGTCTCGGCAAAAAAGGCACAGATCTGCCAGCAACAGGTTAGTTACTTGGGGTACTTAATCGAAGATGGAAAGCGATGGCTTTCGGAGGCAAGGAAAGAGACAGTGATCAAGATACCACCTCCGAAAAATCCCCGTCAGGTCAGGGAATTTCTGGGGACAGCCGGATTCTGTAGGCTTTGGATACCTGGGTTTGCAGACATGGCAGCCCCCCTGTATCCCTTGACTAAAGAAAAAGGGCCCTTCATATGGGGGAAAAAGGAGCAAGCGGCGTTTGACAACATTAAGCAGGCTCTACTGTCTGCCCCTGCCCTGGGACTCCCAGATGTTGACAAGCCTTTCCACCTTTTTGTGGCAGAAGGGAATGGCATAGCAAAGGGAGTCCTCACCCAGAAACTGGGGCCTTGGAACAGACCAGTAGCATACTTGTCTAAGAAACTAGACCCTGTAGCCGCCGGCTGGCCCAGTTGCTTGCGAATAGTAGCCGCTGCTGCCGTCCTTGTCAAGGACGCAGACAAGTTGACTTTGGGACAAAACCTTACTATCACTGCTCCTCATGCCCTGGAGAGTGTGGTCCGGCAACCCCCCGAAAGATGGCTCACCAATGCCCGGATGACCCACTATCAAACTCTGCTTCTGAATTCGGACCGAATAAGATTCATGCCAGCCACTGGACTCAACCCTGCATCGCTGCTCCCTGATCCCGATCAATCCAGCGTGATGCACGACTGCCAACAGGTGTTAGCTGAAGCCCATGGGACCCGCAAAGACCTCTCCGACCTCCCACTCCCGGATGCAGAGGTGACATGGTATACGGACGGGAGTAGCTTCTTAGAAGGAGGTAAGAGGCGAGCGGGGGCGGCAATAGTGGATGGGACTAACGTGATCTGGGCAGCTCCCTTACCTCAAGGGACTTCCGCCCAGAAGGCTGAACTGATTGCCCTGACTAAAGCTCTCGAGCTTTCCCAAGGAAAGAAGGTCAACATTTATACCGATAGTCGGTATGCTTTTGCCACGGCACATGTCCATGGAGCAATCTACCAACAGAGAGGGCTCTTAACTTCAGCAGGCAAGGAAATTAAGAACAAGGATGAGATTTTGGCCTTACTAGCTGCCCTCATGCTACCCAAAAAGGTTAGCATAATCCACTGCCTCGGGCACCAGAAAGATCAGTCCCCGGTCACTAGAGGAAACAACTTGGCCGATAAGACTGCCCGAGAAGTGGCTAGTCAAGAGATAGTACCAGAAGTGCTGGTGGCTGACACACCCATCTCACTTGAGAATAGCAGAAGCTTATCAGAGGCCCGCAAGATATTAGACCAGATGCACCGGTGGACTCATTTGGGAGCCAGGAAGCTGACTTCCTTGCTAGTCAAGGATGGGTGGGAACTCCCTGGACTTCTCAAAATAGCTGAGCAAGTGGTTCAAACCTGTGTACCCTGTCAGAAGGTAAATGCCGGTCATAATAGAACAGAGCCTGGAAAGAGATTACGTGGAGACCGACCGGGAACATACTGGGAAGTAGATTTTACAGAGGTACGTCCTGCTAGATATGGCAACAAATACTTGCTCGTATTCATAGACACCTTCTCGGGCTGGGTAGAGGCTTTTCCAACTAAGCATGAGACTGCGCTCGTAGTCGCCAAGAAGATTTTAGAGGAAATCTTTCCCCGATTTGGAGCGCCAAAGATGATAGGGTCAGATAATGGACCAGCTTTTGTCGCCCAAGTGAGCCAGGAAGTAGCAAAATTTCTGGGGACCGATTGGAAGTTACATTGTGCTTATAGACCCCAGAGCTCAGGACAGGTAGAAAGGATGAATCGGACTTTAAAGGAGACCCTTACTAAATTGTCCTTGGAGACTGGCGTTACAGACTGGACGGTGCTCCTTCCCTTGGCATTGTTCCGAGTTCGGAACACCCCCTCCCGCTTCAATCTCTCCCCTTTTGAGATCCTGTATGGGGCACCTCCCCCTATACTGTCCGTACAGGAGGGATTTGACCCTGGCAAGTTTAATAACGGTGATTTATATGCTAGGCTGAAAGGAATCCAGCTGGTGCAGAGGGAGATATGGGAACAGCTCGCTGAAGCCTATCAGCCCGGGACACCCGGAGAAGCTCACCCATTCCAGGTGGGAGACTCTGTCTACGTTCGCCGGCACCGACAGCAGACCCTTGAAGCCCGTTGGAAAGGACCGTACATCGTCCTGCTCACCACCCCAACTGCTGTAAAGGTTGACGGCGTCCCCTCCTGGATTCACGCTTCTCATGTCAAAGCTGCTCCGGAGCCCCCAGCCCAATGGAAAGTACAACTAACCTCGAACCCTTTAAAACTCAGACTCTGTCGTTCCTCATCCTGTCAATCCCCCTCCTGGTCCCGCCAACCCAAGGGTCGTTCAACCCCCACCAGCCCATGCAATTGACGTGGCAAGTAGTTTCTCAGGTGGGAGATACTGTATGGAACGTCTCTAAAATCACCCATCCCTACACCTGGTGGCCTACCCTGTACCCTGACCTCTGCAAGCTGGCAATTGGGGCCCCAGCTAATTGGGATCTTGAAAGTTACGCCAACTTCCAGCAGGCCCCTCAGGCGCCACTTTCCCACGATCGATGGGGACTAGACCCTTGGGGGGGTTGTGCAGCAAGGGACAGGAGAAGTATGCTGAGAGCCCTCACTTTCTATGTATGCCCAGGATACCACCGGGGCCGCCACCTTAACTATTGTGGAGGTAAAGATGTTTTCTACTGCAGGCATTGGGGTTGTGAAACTACGGGGGACGCCTACTGGCATCCATCCTCTAACTGGGACTATATACAAGTTTTGGCCAACTACACCCACCAAAAGATGGGAAACCAGGGGAACCCAGGATGGACAAATGAAGTTGAATGTAATAATTGGTGCCACCCTCTCCAAATCAGTTTCACGGAGAGTGGTAAAAAGATAAAAACCTGGGTAAAAGGCCACTCATGGGGTCTGAGGCTTTATAAAGAACGTTATGATGACGGCCTCACGTTCACTGTGAGGCTAAAAATAGAGTCACCGCCAGCTACCGGTGTGGGACCTAACCCCATCCTGCAACCACAGGGACTGACCCCCATTAATAAGAACACAGAAACCCACGCCCCCGAAGAGACCCACGCCTCCATTCAGAGACCAGAACTTGAGTCTGAGACCCACGCTTCCAGAGAGACAGAAACCCATGCCCCTGAAGAAACCCCTCCAGACCCTCCGCGGCCACCGGTCCCTCCGAAATCTACCGACCCCCCTGTAAGCAAAACTTCTACCCAGGACAGGATGTTGACCTTATTGACCAGTGCCTTCCAGGTTTTAAATGACACCAACCCAAGTGTGACTGAATCCTGCTGGCTTTGTTATGAAGCTGCACCCCCATATTATGAGGCTTTAGCCGAGACCCCAGCTGAGCCAGTGGATATCTCCCAGACCCACTCTGATAGTATATGCCGATGGCATCAGGAACCAACTGCCAGACTTACCCTAGCAGCTGTAACAGGAAAAGGATTATGTATAGGTACCCCATCCCCGGCTCATACGCATCTCTGTAATTCCACTATTAAAGAGGTCAACCAGGCTGGGTATCTTCCACCACCCGGGAACAAATGGTGGGCTTGTGACACGGGATTAACGCCTTGTATATCCCTTGCAGTATTTGATGTTTCTGTCAATTTCTGTGTACTAGTGCAGCTGGTACCTCGACTGATTTATCACCCCGATGCCTCCTTCTTAGAAGCTTATGAAAAAGGACATCGATCAAAAAGGGAACCAGTGACTATGACCCTGGCTGTTCTGTTAGGGCTTGGAGTAGCCGCAGGAGTCGGGACCGGTACTACTGCCCTCCTCCAACAGCCCCACTATTACGCTAGCCTGCAGCAGGCTATTGATGCAGATCTTCGGGTCTTGGAAGATTCCATTACCAAACTGAAGGAGTCCCTGACCTCCCTATCTGAGGTAGTTATGCAAAACCGTCGGGGCTTAGATCTTTTGTTTCTGAAAGAAGGAGGAATATGTGCGGCCCTTAAAGAAGAATGCTGCTTCTATGTAGATCACTCAGGGGTCATAACGGACTCCATGAATAAATTAAGAGAAAGGCTAGCAGCCAGACAGAAAGAAAGAGAGAATGCCCAAGGGTGGTTCGAGTCCTGGTTCAATAAAACCCCATGGTTTGCCACTTTGATATCCACCCTGATAGGGCCCTTGCTTATTTTACTGCTTCTCTTAACCCTAGGGCCCTGCGTTCTAAACAAGTTGCTAGAATTTATCCGGGACCGAGTGAGCTCAGTACAGGTACTAATGCTGAGGCAACAGTACACCACCCTTCCCCAGGGGGATCCCGACCATTGATTTCAAGATTGAAATTAGGAACAAGAAGAAGAGGGGAATGTGAGGAAGTAACCTGTAAGATTTAGGGATTTTCCAGACCAACTGAAAGGTTATCTCTTATCTCTGTTATTTGTGACTCACAGACCCTGACCTGGAGGGTTTGTAACTTACAGACCCTGACCTGGAAGGTTTGACTTTCCAGAGAGTCAGAAAAACAAGTTGTGTAAACTGTGTGTTATCCGCAGAATTATATCGCCAGACCCTCACGAGCCTATCCTTGTAAAGGTCAGCAGTATTGTGACCAATCATGATATATCTATACCTCCTCGCCCAATGTGGTTTTTTGTGCTTAAAAACTGTTCTGTAACTGTCATCGGGGTTCGCTCCTTGCTTAAGGAGGACAGAACCCCGGCGCGCCGGTTCAATAAATCCTCTTGCTATTTGCATCGATCCTGTGTCTTGGTGGTCTTGGGCGACGGACTCCAGGGCGGAACCTTGCGGTTCAACAAATGTGTTTCTGTGTTTATGTGATATACACGAATCTTTCTTTCTTTTGGTAATAATGATAGCACATTGTTTACTTTGAATTAGATACTATGCTAATTCACAGCTATTATTTCATTTAATCCCCATAACAACTCATAAGAGGCAATACTATTATCACATGGATTTTAGAGCCTAGAAGCAAGACAGATTTTAGAGAGGTTAAAACTCAAAGTGAGGCCAAATTTTCGTGACAAATATCAGAAAAGAACAAATCAGGTTTCTAATGCAAACCTCTGTGAGGTATATGCTAAAGCATGTAGATAGAAAACAGAAAGACTTGAGGAGTACTCTCCTACAAAAACTTCCAGGTTAAAGGTTATTTAACCCTGGAGGATGACAAGAATAACTTCCTGGTTAGGTTCTAGGGAGATGGGGGGAGTAGTGGATGCTGTCATGTGCTGTCCACAGCCTCCTCAGAGCCAAGTCACCCAGTATTAACTGCTGACTGCTGTCAGTGAGTTCCTCTCTGGGAATGATTCTCAAAAAGAGGGCTGTTGACTATGGTAGTACGGAGAGTCCTCAAAAAACTAGGAATAAAACTACCATATGACCCCATAGTCCCACTATTAGGCCTATTCCCAGAGGAAACCAAAATTGAAAAAGGTGCAAAGATACCCCAATGTTCATTGCAGCACTATTTACAATAGCTAGGACATGGAAGTAACCTAGATGCCCACTGATAGATAAATGGATAAAGAAACAGGTACATATATACTAATGGAATATTAGTCATAAAATGGAGCACATCTGAGTCAGTTCTAATGAGGTAGATGAACCTAGAGCCTATTATACAAAGTGAAGTAAGTCAGAAAGAGAAAAACAAACATTGTATATTAACACACATATGTGTAGATATATATATATATCTGTGTGTATATATATGGAATCTAGAAAGATGGTCCTGATGAACCTATTTGCAGGCCAGCAATGGAGACACAGACATAGAGAACAGGCTTATGGACAAGGGTGCAGGGAAGGAAGGAGTGGGTGAGGCGAATGGAGAGAGTAACATGGAAACATATATGCTACCATATATAAAATAGATAGCCAATGGAAATTTGCTATAAGACTCAGAGCCAATACAGTACTGTAAAGTAAAATAAAGTAAAAAAAAAAAAAAAAAAAGACTCAGAGAACTCAAACCGGAGCTCTGCAACATCCTAGAAGGGTAGAAAGGAGTGTGAGGTGGGAGGGAAGTTTAAGGAGGGAACATATGTGTACCCGTGACTGACTCCTGTTGATATATAGCAGAAACCAACACAATACTGCAAAGTAATTATTCTTCAATGAAAAATAAATAAATTTACATGTATCTATAAAAAGAGGGCTGTTAGTCCAAGGTCACATCGATTCCCCTGGGGCAGTCCAAAGCCAGGGCTAATTAGCAGTTATATAAAAGCCCTTACCACAAGGCAGGACAATTCTGAAAGGCCATCCAATTGCAGATATCCCCAGAAGATCTGAGGGGGCCTTTCCTGCTTGTGCATTACTGTCCAATACCTCCCTTGGCCCAGGCCTGCTGCCTTCATTCCCCTGAAGGTGGTCCTGAGGGCACTTCTCAATCAATATCCTGCCACCAAATCTCCTTTTCAGAGTCTATTAACCAGAGAACTAATCTGAGACAAATTCCTGAGTCTTCCACCATTCAGAATAGTTCACTCCAATTCCTTTTAAGTATTGGGTCTCTGTAGGGTTAATATTAAGCCTCTTTAAACTCCACAACCAATAGAATAGTCCTGATTTATGCTTATCCATCCTTCCAGCCATAGCCTTTTCATTTCAAGTTGGACACTTTAGATTTCGACAGTTCTTTCTATGAGTGGAAATCAGCCTGCCTGATATCCATGCACTCTTATTAGTTTATCGTGTGGAACTTCTCAGATCCACCCATTCATTCTTGCATGATGGGCTGCACACACATTATAGTCTGGCTGGATATATGAGAACCTCGTCAGTCAGCAAGCTAGAAGAGACAGCATTTTAGGTGCTTCCTCAGCCCAAGGTTTTCTGATTTTAGGAAAGTTTTTCTGGTACGCTGTTCATGATAGACAGTCCCCCCACCTTCCAATCTCTACCTTCCATGCAGACTTGGATGCCTCATGCCATGGCGAGGTGATAGCCTAACAAACTTCCTCCTGACTCTTCTGTTTTCTGTTATAGTCCAACAGGGCTTGGAGATATAAGGCCACTTAGTTTCATGGTTTTCAGTTTGACCTCAGATACCGTCTTTCTTGTGAACCAACTTACTTTTGTGCAGTCTCATCTTCCCTGCTGTGCCCTGGAAGTGGGACAATTTTCAGTGTTATTTTTAATCACATAGCACTCAGGGAGATAATGATATTGATTAAAATATGAGTCTAAGAAAGGTAATGCGCTTGGAGAAGGATGTATGGAAGAACTGTGTCTTAACTCCAAAACTCCACTAGGTGGCATTTCATTAAAGCAGTACTGCTACTGTGCTTATTAGAGGTAATGTGCATGATATTATTCTTAAAGGGATACTAGTAAACTCCTCAAAGATTTGAATGTCCACATTTCCATAGTAGAGTGAGGATTCTAAAACAAAAGCGTGTCTTATTTTTTAAGATAAAATACCCAGATCCATGCCTGGCAAATTTAGTACGGCCTGAGAGTCCCTTGGACTGCAAGGAGATCCAACCAGTCCATTCTGAAGGAGATCAGCCCTGGGATTTCTTTGGAAAGAATGATGGTAAAGCTGAAACTCCAGCACTTTGGCCACCTCATGCGAAGAGTTGACTCATTGGAAAAGACTCTGATGCTGGGAGGGATTGGGGGCAAGAGGAGAAAGGGACGACCAAGGATGAGATGGCTGGATGGCATCACTGACTCAATGGATGTGAGTCTGAGTGAACTCCGGGAGTTGGTGATGGACAGGGAGGCCTGGCGTGCTGCGATTCATGGAGTCACAAAGAGTCGGACATGACTGAGCAACTGAACTGAA
>SJYX01016731.1:17953-33343 GCA_006410675.1 Oreotragus oreotragus | reverse complement strand
AGAGAATGGAGACTCAAGATTTTTAACCTGGATTCCAATATTAATTTATTTATGTGACCTTGTGCAAGTTTGGAGAAGGCAGTGGCACCCCACTCCAGTACTCTTGCCTGGAAAATCCCATGGACGGAGGAGCTTGGTAGGCTGCAGCGCATGGGGTTGCTAAGAGTTAGACAAGACCGAGTGACTTCACTTTCACTTCTCACTTTCATGAATTGGAGAAGGAAATGGCAATCCACTCCAGTGTTCTTCCCTGGAGAATCCCAGGGACGGGGAGCCTGGTGGGCTTCCGCGACTTAGCAGCAGCAGCAGCAGCAGCAGCAGCAGCAGCAGCAGCGGTGCAAGTTATTTTCCCTCTCTGGGCTGATTTTTTCTGTTATATAAGGGGAGAGAGAAAACCAGACCATCTTCTAAGGTCTTTTTATTTCTACTACTCATAATTCAATTTCATTCACTAATGTGTTTAAAGGATAAACTTAATCACCCTAATGAAGATAAAATTTAACTGTTGATTTGTTTATAAAATACTTACTATGAAACATTATTGTGATTTTAGGCAATTCTAATTTTTATTGTTGAAGAAGACCTGTTAGAGGCAGTTTTTCCTCACATTGAGTTTCAGAATCTTTTATTTCAAGCCAAACAGTTTCAGTGGTCAACAACATTTTTTTTCTACCCTTTCAAGCCATTGTGGAACAAGCATCTTTGAAACTTAGAGAAACTCATCTCTGAGAGCAAGAGAGATCTTCACAGATTATTATCAGCATTAGACAGAAGTGCACTCAGTCTTGTCCAGTTCTCCCAAAGAACCCTCTTTAAAGTTTCCATTTTCCAGACTGCTTTTACCTAAATTATAGCAGATGCCACTAAACAGAGGCTTATAATATTATACAATGTCATATAATTTTTTCTCCATCTTTCTACCTCTAAGCCTTAATAAAACAGAAGGGACAGTGTCTTCAGAACCTAAGCTCCTATGGACCTGTGGATTGCATCTCAGAGGAAGGCAGTTTTAACTCTTTGAGAGGATTACTGCTCTCCTATGGACATTGAATAATGCTGCATTGATTCCATGGTTTGAAATCCGTATCTTCCTCACTTTCACTGCTCCCTTACCCCAGAGTCACAGAACTTAGGGCTATTGAGGTCAGAAAGAACTGGGCTGGTTGCCTGGCTTATGTTTTTCAATGGGTGTTCCATGAAACAAGAGCCATTGTGGGGGGGAGGAAAAAAAAAAAAGGCTTTTTGTTTTTTTTCAAATAAGCTTCAGGAAGGTTGCAAAGAATTGTTATAGAGTATATCAGCATTTTAACTCTCTGGGGTTTTCTACAGTAAAGGGATTTGTTCATAGAACCCTTTGTTTGGCAAACCTATGAAATGCCTTTTTACAGCTTCCCAGGTGGTACTAGTTAATGGTAAAGGACCTGCCTGGCAATGCAGGTTGGACTTAAGAGACTCTGATCTGGTCCCTGAGTTGCGAGGATCCCTTGGAAGAGGGCACAGCAACCCGCTCCATGGACAGAGGAGCCTGGCAGGCTGAAGTCCTTAGGACTGCACAGAGTCGGACACGACTGAAGTGACAGCATACGACATAAAATGCTTTGGAGAGACAGAGCTAATTTAACCATTCTATGTTATGAATAATGAAGAAAGAGTTCTGTCAAGAATAACGTCAAAGAGAAAACTCTAACTTTAAAAGATACAAGCACCCCAATGTTAATCGCAACAATATTTACAAAAGTCAAGACATGCAAGCAACCTAAATGTTCATTGACAGATGAATGGATAAAGATGTGGTACATACATGCAACAGAATACTACTCAGTAATAAAAAAGAATGAAACTATACCATCTGCCACAACATTGAGATTATCATACTAAGTGAAATAAGTCAGAGAAAGAGAAATATCTTCTGATATCACTTATATGTGGAATCCAAGAAATGATACAAATGAATCCTTTACAAAACAGAAATTGACTCACAGGCACCAAGCTTATGGTTACCAAAGGGGAAAGGAATAAATTGGAATTTGAGATTAACACATACAGACTACTATATATAAAACAGATAAACAATAAGGACCTACTGTATAGCACAAGGACCTATATTCAATATCTTGTAATAACCTACAATGGAAAAAATCTGAAAAAGAATATATATATATATAAACTAAATCACTTTGCTGTAATGTGAAACACTGTAAATCAACAATATTTCAGTTAAAAAATAAACACTAAAAAAGAATAACATGGAAAGTTCCATTACCATATGTAAAACAGATAGCCAGTGGGAATTTGCTGTATGGCTCGGGAAACAAACAGCAGCTCTATTATCAACCTAGAGGGGTGGGATGGGGAGGGAAATGAGAGGGAGGTTCCCAAGCGAGGGGACATATGTATACCTATGGCTGATTCATGCTGAGGTTTGACAGAAAACAACACAATTCTGTAAAGCAATTATCCTTCAATAAATAAATAATAATAATAAAAAAAGGATAAAGTCAAGAATTTAGTCACACTAAAAAAGTAGGGGAAGCATTGGACTCAGAACACTGGCTTTCAGCTCTGTTATTTTTCCCCATACATTTCAATTGCAGATCCAAATCTAGAAAGTCCTCTACAGCTTTTCAGAATGAAATATGAATTGCACACATTTTAAAACAAAAATGGCTCCAGACAATGTTACTTACTGTTATTTTACTAGTGAGAAAAGAAAGAGAGGTTACGTGAGAGGCTGGGTGACCTTCTCAAGATCATACAACTAAGTACAAGCAGAACTAGAGACAAGAGGTGAATTTGCTTAACGTCTGTCTAGCTGTGGTACGCATGCTTATGTCTTTTGTCCACATTAACCTGTGCCTCTGAATTAAGAATGACCATTATGTCTGTCATTCTGTACGTGTGTTATTATCAACCATTAAAAAATTCAGTCCTTTTGCTTTAGTGGAAGGTGACAAAAGTACAGATATGTTTTGATGGCACTATTTTGACAGGGAAGAACTAATCAAAATCAAAATGAAAAATGTCAAATGCATAACTTTGAACTCATGTTCTTTAAAGTTTGGCTTGGCTTATACCAACCAAAATAGTGAGAAATTGTGTTCTTAAAATTAAAAAAAAAAAATCTAATTATAGCCCTGGGTAGCAGTGACAAAGGGCCCAAATATTAAAGCTAATAATAATTATAGAAATACAGGCAGATAACATTCACTAAGGGTTTGTGCAGTTCCAGACACTATGCTAAGGACCCATATACATATAACCTTTGCAATAACTCTACAAGGTAGGCATGCTCATTTCATGGATGTTCAAGCTAAAGCTCAGGAAGGTTAACAGGTTGGTAAAAGGTCACACTGTAGCAAGTGGGAGAAATAGGATCTGAGCTTATGAAGTCAGTTTCTAGAGTCAATGTCCTTAACTAATTTACAATTTTTATGCCACACTGAAAAGCAAATCTGAAAATATCATACGGAAATGTCTTCCTTCATTGAGAGCCCTCTTGCTCAGCAGGAAATGTGAATCCCTATCCTTCCCTCCATTTGTGTTAGTGAGTTCATTGCTGGCCACTCCCTAGATAAGACTGTACTGCCTTTTATTTTGAGAACCTCTTAAAGAATGAATATAAGCAGAGACATCACTTTGCCCACAAAGATCCGTACAGTCAAAGCTATGATTTTTCTAGTAGTCATGTATGGATGTGAGAGATGGACCATAAAGAAGGTTGGGAGCTGAAGACTTGATGCTTTCCAATTGCAGTGCTGAGGAAGACTCTTGAGATTTCCTTGGACAAGAAGAAGATCAAACCAGTCAATTTTGAATACAATCAACCCTGAATATTCATTGGAAGGACTGATGCTGAAGCTGAAGCTCCAATACTCTGGCCACCTGATGTGAAGAGCTGACTCATTGTAAAAGACTCTGATGCTGGGAAAGATTGAGGGCAGGAAGAGAAGGGGATAATAGAGGATGAGATGGTTGGATGGCATCACTGACTCAATGGTCATGAGTTTGAGCAAACTCTGAGAGACAGTGGAAGACAAGGAAGCCTGGCACACTGATGTTGATGAGGTCAGAAAGAATCAGACACAACTGGGTGAATGAAAGACAAAGCATTTCTAGTTTCATATATAGTGGAATTACATGGCTTGGACAAGGAACTGGGCTGAAAGCAAATTTCCATGCTCTGAGAAGAAAGAGTTTGCCAAAAAAGGAAAAAAAAAAAAAAAANCTGGGTGAATGAAAGACAAAGCATTTCTAGTTTCATATATAGTGGAATTACATGGCTTGGACAAGGAACTGGGCTGAAAGCAAATTTCCATGCTCTGAGAAGAAAGAGTTTGCCAAAAAAGAAAAAAAAAAAAAAAAAGATGTTGATATAACGACCTTAAGTGTAGTTTGCATAAGAAAACTGGTCTATCAAAAAGTATTTGTCTGATTTCATTTGTACAAGCTACCTTGAATAGTCAAATTCATAGAGTTAGAATGTATACTGGGAGATATCAGTGGGGATGAGGAGCTAGTGTTTAATGTGGACAGAGTTTCAGTTTGCGAAGGTGAAAATTCAGGAGATGATTATGAGAATTGCACCACAAAGAGAGTGCACTCAGTGCCACTGAACTGTATAATTAAAATAACATGTTTTATATTATGTGACTTTTACTGCAATTAAAAAAAAAAACGTGGTCTACTGTAAGTTGGCATTTTCCAAATGTGCTCATATCCAGGATGCTGCTTCATCTAAACGTCCCCTGTAACAACCTTTGTTTGCTTTCTCTTATGACCAAGGTGATGATAGAAGCTCCCTTGTCTTTTGGAGAACAACCAGCCCTTGTTTAAATGGCTGGTTCCATGGCTCAGGGAAGGCTGAAGTGTCACCAAAATTTCTAGGAGTTCTCAGGAGCTTGCTTCCTCCTGGTAACTTCTGCCTTGAGGTCTGCAGGCATTGTGGCATTGGCCTATTCTCTTTCCGGGGAAATAAAGCCACTCCCATTTTGTGAGTTGGATCACCTTATCGAACGTTTGGAGGGTCAAAGGGGAAAGCATACACTGTGTCCTGCAAAGCTTTCTGCCGCCTCTGCCCTCCCCTGCCCTCCCTCCTCCCCTCCTATCTCCCCACCCTCTCCTCTTTTCCTCTTAGGAAGAAATTTCCTTTCCTGCCACTAGCAGGTTGCTCTGCCCTTCTCTGAAGGCTCTCTGTGAGCTGACATGCATTCCCCACAGCCACTCAATGACCCAAAGAGAGCCTCTCATGGCATTCTTCCAAGGTATGTGCTTTGCTCTGTAATAAATTCTGTAGCATACCCCTGAGAATAAATTTTTCTCTACTTGCTGTAACCATATGTGCTTGAAAATAGAAAAATCATGTCTTTTCTTTTAATTTCTGTGCTTTTGACTGCTCACCAAAGCACTCAACCTAATCTTCCTGCTTATTTAATGCTAATACTTTGCAAAGAAAATGTTTCTATTTTTAAAAAAATACTATGTTTCTAAGTCATCTCTTATCTCAANAAGCATAGCTTAGTCAGTAAAGAATCTGCCTGCAATGCAGGAGACCCAGGTTCAATTCCTGGATTGGGAAGATCCCCTGGAGGAGGGCATGGCAACCCACTCTGGTATTCTTTCCAGGAGAATCCCCATGGACAGAGCAGCCTAGTAGCCATGCAAGAGTCAGACATGACTTAGTGATTAAAGCACCACATTGGGTGAGTTGATATTTCCATCTTGTGGCTGAAAAAACTGACTGTGAGACATGACCTTGCCAAAGGTCACACAGAGAATAATGACAAACCAGGTTCCATAGCCTGAGCTTATATTTCTATGACCTTCAACTGTCATCAGAAGAGGTCAAAGGAAACATAAAAAAAAACAAACAAAAAGCTGTTAATATTTTGATTCCACTCTTAAGTCCTTAATTTTAATCTCTTTGACCTGAGCAGAAGAAGCTAAATGAAAAGTGAAAGCCACAGATAAGACTCCTTCTGAGTGACTGTGCGTGTAATATAAGGGGGCTCTGATCCCCCATGCTCCCCAACAAGGACAGCCATCACTGCCTAATGAGGTTACAGCTCTTGCAGGAGATGCAGAGAGCCAGGGGATTTCAGCCTCAGAGAGCTAGAGAGGCTACACATCACAACCCTTCAAAATCAGGGATCCTGCTCGTATCCATGAGATCGCTGCAAAGCGTCATAGAATTGAATTTGAGGAAGATCCAGGTGTTACTTCAGGATACAGGTACCTAGCCCTCCAAGAAGAAACTGAAACATGAGAGTTGGCTATTGGCGTCACATCAAAACCCCAGCCAGAGGACTCTCCTCTGATTGTTTCATTTGCATTGAAACAGGCATGCCTGCCAGTAGAGATTACAGCTCCAGATGTCCTCATTTGACCCACACTTGGATGGGTAGAAAGAAGCAGACCATCAGGCATCATCTGAGTTGAGACCATCAGGTTCTCAACTTTGAACATTTTAAAAAAAAAAAAAAGTCTTCATCATTTCTAGTCATCCATGGGGTTTGGTTAAGTTATCTGGGAGCAACTTTTCTTCATCCTGCAGGAGGCATGTGCTTTTAAATCTAATCAGATCATGGTTCAAGTTGAAATAGCTTCCTTTCGCTCTTGGGTCAAGATTCAAACTTCTGTACATGCCCTGGCTCTTTTTCTTCCTCACCTGAGTTTCCTGTTCCCTCCTTTGATCAACTCCAGACAGCTGGCTTCTTTGCATTTCTGCAAATAAGTCGTGCTACCTTCTGCCCCAGGCTCCTTCCACATGCTCCAGTCTCCTAGCCTAAAATTTCATCCTCTCATCCCACCTGCCACCTTTCCACCTGGTCGACTCCTTTTGGTTCTATGATTTGCATTTATTTGCCTTCTCTTTTGAAAAGCTCTTCCCACCAGCCTGTCTTGAAGACTTCCCCCCATTTTGCCCTATTTGTATTGATATTATTTTTTATAGTCACTTATTCCCATGAACCTTTGTTAAGCTCTGAGAGTAGTACTCAATGTAGTTCCTGGCACATAATAAGCTTTCAATAAATAATTCTGTATGAGTGAACGAATGAATGAGCAAAGCAGCATGGAAGATATACTTTTCTGCCTGTGCTCAGCTCGTATATTTGCCCACCGCACAAATGCCTGGTAGACTCCCCAGTCGTGCATATATTAAGGGNTTGTTAAGCTCTGAGAGTAGTACTCAATGTAGTTCCTGGCACATAATAAGCTTTCAATAAATAATTCTGTATGAGTGAACGAATGAATGAGCAAAGCAGCATGGAAGATATACTTTTCTGCCTGTGCTCAGCTCGTATATTTGCCCACCGCACAAATGCCTGGTAGACTCCCCAGTCGTGCATATATTAAGGGGAAACCAGGGTTTGTGCTGACAGAGGCCCTGCCATCTGACACTTAAAATGGAATGCAAAGTTGTCTGGGAGGCAAGTTTGGAGCACCAGAACTGAGCACAGACTTTGTCTTTGGCAAACCTTCTTATCTACCACCTCCCAGAATCTCCTTAAGGCTACCCAACACGTTCTGCGCCCAATATATCACGATGACCCTTTAAGCTGCCAGGTCAGCGGTATTAAAATGTGCATGGCGCCTCCATCCTGCTGTGGTCCCAGTGACTGCCAGACCCTGATTTTGCAATTTCTGAAAGAACTGCAAGGACTCTTTGGATTAATAGCTGAATTTAATCTGTTTGTTTGTCATGAATTGAGATGGCCAATCTGCCTATTTCCTCCTAAAAGGGAAAGCATTTTTTAAGTTATGTGTTAGAATGCTTATTCCAATTCCTCTCAACCTTAAGAGCCCACACAAGCCTGAAAAATCCCTGAACTTACCCAGTCTTACTGTTTAGTCAATCAGTTCAATCACTCAATCGTGTCCGATTCTTTGTGACCCCATGAATTTCAGCATGCAAGGCCTCCCTGTCCATCACCAACTCTGGAGTTCACTCAGACTCACATCCATTAAGTCAGTGATGCCATCCAGCCATCTCATCCTCTGTCATCCCCTTTTCCTCCTGCCCCAATCCCTCCCAGCATCAGAGTCTTTTCCAATGAGTCAACTCTTCACATGAGGTGGCCAAAGTACTGGAGATTCAGCTTTAGCATCATTCCTTTCAAAGAACACCCAGGGCTGATCTCCTTTAGAATGGACTGGTTGGATCTCCTTGCAGTCCAAAGGACTCAAAAGCATCAGTTCTTTGGTACTCAGCTTTCTTCACAGTCCAACTCTCACATCCATACATGACCACTGGAAAAACCATAGCCTTGACTAGACAGACCTTTGTTGGCAAAGTAATGTCTCTGCTTTTCAATATGCTCTCTATGCTGATCTCCTTTAGAATGGACTGGTTGGATCTCCTTGCAGTCCAAAGGACTCAAAAGCATCAGTTCTTTGGTACTCAGCTTTCTTCACAGTCCAACTCTCGCATCCATACATGACCACTGGAAAAACCATAGCCTTGACTAGACAGACCTTTGTTGGCAAAGTAATGTCTCTGCTTTTCAATATGCTCTCTACGTTGGTCATAACTTTCCTTCCAAGGAGTAAGAGTCTTTTAATTTCATGGCTACAGTCACCATCTGCAGTGACTTTGGATGTAAATAGTTTTTCTGTCTCTCATCTTGTCATGTAATCACACAAATTCACATACTGTCATGTAAACAATGTTGCATTATTATTTAGCTATTTTAGGGGGATGTTTTCTGTCTCTTTATGGTGTTCCTTGAGTGTAAGAACATATGCACTCCCTTTATAAACCCCATAGTGTTTAGCTTGGTCCCAGACATTCCTTAAGACCTCAAAGAGGTAGGTCCCATAATGATATGTCACAGTTTGGGTTCTCCAGAAGCAGACAAAGAGATGAAGTTCAGTTTGCAGGTTCACTTGCTCCTTGGAAGAAAAGTTATGACCAATCTAGACAGTATATTAAAACACAGAGACATCAGTTTGCCAACAAAGGTCCATCTAGTCAAAGCTATGATATTCCCAGTAGTAATGTATGGATGTGAGGCTATAAAGAGAGCTGAGCCCCGAAGAACTGATGTTTTTGAACTGTGATGTTGGTGAAGACTTTTGAGAGTTCCTTGGACTGCAAGGATATCCAACCAGTCAATCCTAAAGGAAATCAGTCCTAAATATTCATTGGAAGGACTGATGCTGAAGCTGAAGCACCAATATTTTAGCCACCTGATGCTAAGAACTGACTCACTGAAAAGGACCCTGATGCTGGGAAAGATTGGAGGTGGGGGGAGAAGGGGATGACAGAGGATGAGATGGATGGATGGCATCACCAACTCGATGGACATGAATTTGAGCAAACTCTGAGAGTTGGTGATGGACAGGGAAGCCTGGTGTGCTGCACTCTGTGGGGTTGCAAAGAGTCAGACATGACTGAGTGACTGAACTGAACTGAACTTGCAGGATATTTGTCAGGGATCAATGCATGTGGAAGGAAAGTGGAAGAAGAATTGGGCAGATGGAGAAGTCCAACTGAGTTGCAGACCCCACAAAGCCTCAGTGAACCCAGCCCTACAGAGCTGTTCCCCAAAGTACCAGCACAACAGGGCCTCTACATCCTCCGGCCCCTAGCTTGATCAGTCACGAGGCTGACACGAGGCTCCCTCAGAAGGGCCTGCCTTTGTGTGTCCTCTTGCACAGACATAAGGCCCAGAGCAGCTATCAGCTGAGGCTGCCTGCTGACAACTGGGGCAACATGTCTTGCCATGAAGGGAAATCTGGGTGGCACTTCACCTGTCTATAGTGAAGCAGGTCACCAAAAGCCATATGAGATTAAAGTTTAATAATTACCCGTGGAACTGAATCCTGTTGGCCAGATCTCTGACTAAAGTGAAAGACCACCCAATGAACCCAGATACTACCTAATAAGAAAAAAAGAACAATGGCACCTTGGTCTGGAAATGATATGGGGAAGATAAAGCATCCTCCTAAATTTAAAAGGTTCTTGGACACATACGAAAACTTACATTTCCAAAAACCCATCCAGGATGGTTCCTTTTCACAGACAGTTCTGAGTCAATGAGTAGAGAAATGCTCTCTGCTCAACCACATATTCAATTCAAAATATTTCCCCAGCAGGGCTTTAAATCTCTACCCTTTTAATGTGCGTGAAAACATGACATCATCTGACTCACATAAAAGCCTATGAAACAGCAACAGCTTCTCCTTACTGAAATTCCACTGTGTATTTGGCATTTTACAGATCTGTTTCTTAACATTTGTGGGGTTATGAGCCTGATCTTGTGGTAAGCCCTTTTTAGGGATCATCTCATTTAACCATATCAACAACTGTTTAATGTAAAGTCTCTTATTCCTATTTTAGAGACGGGGAAATTGCAATTTACCAAGAGGAAACAACTTGCCCCCACAAGGGGGAAACTGCAGAACCAGCATCGAATCTAAGCAGTCTGCCCCCGTGGGATTTAAAACTTTTCTTTACAACAAGGACACCACTCTCTCATTAAAGACTTTAGCCTATTTTTTGAAATTTGTTTTGCAAGTCCCTTAGGGTTTCAGAGCCTCAGGGATTTGATCGCAAGGCTTAAGAGGGTAGAAAACTATTGTGCCTAACAATGTCAAGATAAAGAACGCAAGTTCTCCAAAAGGGAATGAGAGTGACCACGTGGACTGGTCCGCCTTTGTGGATAAAGGGTTGATGAGCATCTTCACCTGTGGCAGCTCAGCTGATGCTCTTAGGAGGGAAAAAAACAAGTAACGAAAGTGGAAAAAAATCACATATGTAATAAAAACATCCTCCTCGATCTTACAAAAGCTTCAGCAAAATCCGTCTTGCTAGTGAAGAAGACACTTGTGTGAGTGGATCCTTTAGAGAAGCTGGAAGAGGTGTGAAGATGTGCTTCTGAGTGGTTGCTGGGTGATCACAGAGACAGCCCACTGAAACAAAGCCTCCCCCAAACAAGAGAACAGCTGATAACTGGGTTACCTTCTATTTAAAACAACATATTGGGTGAGTTGGGCTTCCCTCATAGCTTAGTCGGAGAAGGCACTGGCACCCCACTCCAACACTCTTGCCTGGAAAATCCCATGGGTGGAGGAGCCTGGTAGGCTGCAGTCCATGGGGTCGCTGAGAGTTGGACACGACTGAGTGACTTCACTTTCACTTTTCACTTTCATGCATTGGAGAAGGAAATGGCAACCCACTCCAGTATTCTTGCCTGGAGAATCCCAGGGACGAGGGAGCCTGGTGGGCTGCCGTCTATGGGGTCATACAGAATCGGACACGACCGAAGTGACTTAGCAGCAGCAGCAGAAGCATAGCTTAGTCAGTAAAGAATCTGCCTGCAATGCAGGAGACCCAGGTTCAATTCCTGGATTGGGAAGATCCCCTGGAGGAGGGCATGGCAACCCACTCTGGTATTCTTTCCAGGAGAATCCTCATGGACAGAGCAGCCTAGTAGCCATGCAAGAGTCAGACATGACTTAGTGACTAAAGCACCACATTGGGTGAGTTGATATTTCCATCTTGTGGCTGAAAAAACTGACTGTGAGACATGACCTTGCCAAAGGTCACACAGAGAATAATGACAAACCAGGTTCCATAGCCTGAGCTTATATTTCTATGACCTTCAACTGTCATCAGAAGAGGTCAAAGGAAACATAAAAAAAAACAAACAAAAAGCTGTTAATATTTTGATTCCACTCTTAAGTCCTTAATTTTAATCTCTTTGACCTGAGCAGAAGAAGCTAAATGAAAAGTGAAAGCCACAGATAAGACTCCTTCTGAGTGACTGTGCGTGTAATATAAGGGGGCTCTGATCCCCCATGCTCCCCAACAAGGACAGCCATCACTGCCTAATGAGGTTACAGCTCTTGCAGGAGATGCAGAGAGCCAGGGGATTTCAGCCTCAGAGAGCTAGAGAGGCTACACATCACAACCCTTCAAAATCAGGGATCCTGCTTGTATCCATGAGATCGCTGCAAAGCGTCATAGAATTGAATTTGAGGAAGATCCAGGTGTTACTTCAGGATACAGGTACCTAGCCCTCCAAGAAGAAACTGAAACATGAGAGTTGGCTATTGGCGTCACATCAAAACCCCAGCCAGAGGACTCTCCTCTGATTGTTTCATTTGCATTGAAACAGGCATGCCTGCCAGTAGAGATTACAGCTCCAGATGTCCTCATTTGACCCACACTTGGATGGGTAGAAAGAAGCAGACCATCAGGCATCATCTGAGTTGAGACCATCAGGTTCTCAACTTTGAACATTTTCTCTGTACCTGGCTGTTCCTGGTGCAGGTGACTGAACGAATAATAGACATGAGATCCTTGCTTCGGGATGCTGACAGTCTCGTGGGCAAGATGCATAGGACCATGTGAAACATAAGACAGCAGAGTAAGGGAAGTTCTCACACTCAGAAGACCAGCTCCTTGGCTACTTAAGTTTAGCTGCAAAGGGGCTTTTAGGAGGAGAAATAAGCAAAGACTTACATAGGAGAGCCATTTGTGTCTAGCCCTATGATTCATTAGGTAGGACAAGGTGAAGGGGTCGGGATAGAGTCAGGATGCCCCTGCCTCGTTCAACTCTCATGCCATGAAGACAAACAATGGTCTGGTGCCGGGAGGCCCTGGGATTTCTTCTCCCACGTTATCCATGGGAACATCCCACAAAACTTCTGTCCCTTTGGAGTCTTTCACCTTTGAAGACTTCTTTTGCAGCAGTCGTTACCCTAAACTACCCAGTGCCTTAGTCCCAAGGTACATGGGTGCATGTGAGAAGCATTTAGTGTTCTTGTCCACACGGACTTCAGCACGCTGAGCAGAAGCAACCTTCACCCTGAGAAGCCTGAGGACCCTCCTGTGGAGCATGAGGTGAGTGTGCTCCTGGAGGATCCTGTCAGGCTGCACCAAGCTCATGCCGATCACAAGGCAGGAGTCTCAGTTAAGGAAAACGGAGACATTCCATTCCTTCCAGCCAGCCGGTGGGTCCCTTCTCTTCTCCAATCTATTTCTTCTTTGCTCACTCACTCTCCGCACACTTCTTTTCACTCTGTCTTGCTTTCCCTGGCCCAGCATGTGACTGCACTGAGAGTGCTCCCACCACTGATGACTGGGCAATCCCTGGCCTGCAAAGAAGATACGCAGCCAAGCACTGGGCAGATATTAAAGGGCAGGGCCTTCCTTCCATCCAGGGGAATCATGTCATGGTCAAGTTCATAGTTCATTTCTAGTACCTTCAGGAAAATGTTCCCATCCCTGAATCACTTAACAGCTGGGCTATCTTATCGGCTGGGGAAGGTAGGGAAACTTGACCTAGGTCTGGGGTCCATTTCTGTGTTCCTACTTTTGAATTGCGTTCACATCCAAGGGCTGGAGACAGACCTCAAAGGCCCTAGAATGTGTGAAGAGATGTCCAGGCTGATGAACCTCATGCCTACTGCTTCTCCTCGTTTTGTTACAGACTTCCTCTGAAACCTTCCCTATCTCCCCTCTGCTGTTCTCCCATTTGGGAAAAGAGCACAGAGAGGGCACCGCCTTGTGCCACCATCCCACCCCCAGCTCCCCTTAGGTCTGCTGTATCCAAGAGTCGATAGCCAAGGTCACCACAAGGTGGACAGTCACGGTCCACCCACTGACCCATTTGCAGCCTCTCTGGCCTTGAGACAGGAAGTGAGGCTACATAAATGATTAACGTCTTCATTTGTGTAAAGAGGGAAATGAATCCCACTGCAGCCATCCCTAGAGCCACACACACACACACACACACACACACAGACACACACACACACACATATACATCCCTGGAAATCCAGCTCCTGCAGCGTGTGCAAGTGGGGAATTGGAAGCCACAGCTGCTCTCCACTTCACTAAGGCAGAGCAGCAGAGTGTAGTGGAACAGGGAGCTCCTGTCTCTGAGTCTTCATCGGGAAGGGAAAGGGGTCTGAGTTAAGGAGTCAGCTCTTTAACTGAGTAACACAGATTTCCCCCAACACTTTCAGACTCAGGGCCCAGCCTCCCCAGACTGCATTCTCACAAGGTGATATGTGAGATGCTTGTCTGTTACTCTTCATGGAGGATCTCCGGCCATAGCAGGCCTGTGTGGCCCTATCCACCCCGCTGCCCTGTAGAGTTCAGGAGAGCCAGGGTGTGGGGTGAAGGGCTACTTGAGCTGGCACTGGGATTGGAACTTCAATGTGTTTCTCACCCTCACAGGCTCTTGACTTTTATAATATGTCTTTGTTGTGAAACTTTTAAATGATAAATTTAAGAAAAAAATATTTTAAGGATAGAGTCTCTTGGTGATGAAAATGAAGAAACGCTGGATGGTAATGGATGTGTGATCCCACTGTCAGCTTCCCTCCAGAACGGGCTCTTCTGGAGGCAAAGCAAGTGCTCCCTTTATCAGAGCACGAGCTACCAGGACCCAAATGCAGCAGACACAGAGGCCATCACCCTCTGATTTGAACAAGCATATCTTTAAAGAACATTTTTGGGGGATAGGAAAAACAGGTTATCCTCTTCAGAGAAGGTTCTACATGGATGGAAGGAGACTTTAGGGCTCAGTGGGGAAGGTACATCCCATAATACAGAGCAGATGGTAGTGCTGACAACAGCCCGTGGGACCTGGCACCCTTGCCACCTGCTGGTGAGTCCTTATGGGAGACACAGACTCTCCAGGAGGGATGGAAGAGGACATCTTGGACACTGTCACTGGACAGCTGACACTGACCTAGTTGGTTTCAAGGCAACTTGCTATCTTTTCCCTTTTCTCCTTAGACAAATCCAACCTAGCAAAAAACTCAACCTTTTTTTGGTTTTCTTTTTTGAGCATCTTGTTCCTCAATGCAAGAACTGGGCACTAAGGTCTCTGTTGATCCCACATCCTGGGAAAGGTGGTCCATCACCTCTCTGATGAGAGAGGTCCCTCTGCCTGCTCACTGAGTTCCCTAAAGGTAATGTCCCCATCTTTCCCCCAAAGGGGAAAAACACTTTATAATTCAAAACTGATAATGTGATAAAAGTAGAAGTCTAGGGAAGTTCTGCAAACTATAGGATCTTCCAGACATGATAAGATAATATGAGATATTAGGGCTTCCCTAAGGGCTTCCCCGGAAGGAAGCAACAGTTAGAACTGGACATGGAACAACAGACTGGTTCCAAATAGGAAAAGGAGTACATCAAGGCTGTATATTGTCTCCCTGCTTATTTAACTTCTATGCAGAGTACATCATGAGAAACGCTGGGCTGGAAGAAGCACAAGCTGGAATCAAAATTGCCGGGAGAAAGATCAATAACCTCAGATATGCAGATGACACCACCCTTATGGCAGAAAGTGAAGAGGAACTAAAAAGCCTCTTGATGAAAGTGAAAGAGGAGAGTGAAAAAGTTGGCTTAAAGTTCAACATTCAGAAAAT
>SJYX01016731.1:0-17487 GCA_006410675.1 Oreotragus oreotragus | reverse complement strand
TATGGATGTGAGAGTTGGACTGTGAAGAAAGCTGAGTGCCGAAGAATTGATGCTTTTGAACTGTGGTGTTGGAGAAGACTCTTGAGAGTCCCTTGAACTGCAAGGAGATCCAACCAATCCATTCTAAAGAAGATCAGCCCTGAGTGTTCTTTGGAAGGAATGATGTTAAAGCTGAAACTCCAGTACTTTGGCCACCTCATGCGTAGAGTTGACTCATTGGAAAAGACTCTGATGCTGGGAGGGATTGGGGGCAGGAGGAAAAGGGGACAACAGAGGATGAGATGGCTGGATGGCATCACTGACTCAATGGACGTGAGTTTGAGTGAACTCTGGGAGTTGGTGATGGACAGGGAGGCCTAGTGTGCTGCAATTCATGGGGTCGCAAAGAGTCAGACACGACTGAGAGACTGAAGTGAACTGAACTGAACTGAAGGGCTTCTCAGTGGCTCAGTAACAAAGAATCTGCCTGCAATGCAGGAGACGCAGGAGACAAGGGTTTGCAGTCAAGAAGAACCACTGGAGAAGGAAATGACAACCCACTCCAGTATTCTTGCCAGGAAAATCCCATGGACAGAAGAGCCTGGGGCTAGAGTCCACGGGATCGCAAAGAGTTGGACATGACTGAAGGAACAGAGCAGCACAATATGTGATCTTAGATGGGATTCTCTCTTGGAGGAAAAACAATGCATATGAGATATTCCTGGCTAAATTGACAAGAAATGCAGTCACCAGATTAGATAGAATTTCTATATTAATGTTCAGTTCAGTGAAGTTGAGAACCATGCTGGGGTTGTAGAAAAGAATTTCCATCTTAGGAAATACACACTGAAATATTTAGGGATAAAAGGCAATTATGTATGCAATTTACTTTCCAATATTCAAGAAGAAGAGTCATTGTGTGTAGGGACAGAAAGAAGGCAAATGGAACAGAATGATAACACGAGGGGAATCTGAGTAAAGAGTACGCTCTTCACTATTCAGGAAACTTCTCTGTAAGCTGGAAATTACTTTCAAGTAAAAAGTTTGATAAAGTGATTCATGGCTCTGTCTTCTAAATGTTACCCCTTCTCTGAGATTCTCTAACTTTTGCCTTCTGCAACTGCTACCATCATACAAAGCCCCCAGAGATGTGATAACCCAACCATGAATCCTTTGTGTTAGACGCTGTCTCAAGCAAATGCTCTGGGGTACACTTATCACAACTGACATTCAAACAGTTCAAGCAGGGTTTTACAAAATACTGGGAAAGCGCAAACAACAAATGGAATAGAAAAAAATTGACACGCACAAAAAAAATACAAAATAAATGCAAAACTCCAAAGAAGGGGATGATACCTTTGAGATTTAACTTTTGCTTTAATACACACCTGGGGAAGGACATTGCATCTCATTGCTCTTCAGTTTCCTAACCCAGTATGTGGAGATAAATACATTCATTTAAGTGGTTAAAATGACAACAAGAACAGCAAAACCACAATAAATAAGCCATATGAGAAGAATTCATAAAAAGCATATCAAGAGGAAATTAACCCTGTCAGGAAAATGGAACAACCAGCTACGATAGTTGAAGCAGAATGGTACCAATTCAGAGTTGGACAGAAAAATAATGGAAAAGAACACAGTTCAGAAATCAACCTCAACTCCAAAAGACATTTTGTGTTTGAAACAGAAGGCATTTAAAATTGTTGGGAGAATGTTACAGTCAATATATTTGGTTGAGAAAAGCAAGGAGCTGAGGAGAAATGGATTTTTAGGATGCTGAAAAACAGGAAGCTGAGATGCTCAGAAACATCTAGGCACTGCCCTCACTTTTCTATCTTAAATGCTAACGTGGAGTGCAGGCAAAGAGCTTATACTGGAGAGAACTGAGAACAGCTAGACACTAGATGAGCAGGTATAGACCTGAGGTAGTGTTTATTCTTGTTTGATTTCACAGAAATGGTCAAATTTTTTGTCTGGGCTCTACATACACCTCTTCCTGTTCATATGCTTTCAGTTTAAAAGAATCAGGGTAGGCGTATGCAGCTGAAATCATGCATAAAAAAAAAGCAGCTGGATCAGGGGTAGACAAGTGTTTTTTTTTTTTTTTTTCCTGTGAAGGGCTAGATAGTAAATATTTTANACATACACCTCTTCCTGTTCATATGCTTTCAGTTTAAAAGAATCAGGGTAGGCGTATGCAGCTGAAATCATGCATAAAAAAAAAGCAGCTGGATCAGGGGTAGACAAGCGTTTTTTTTTTTTTTTTTTTTCCTGTGAAGGGCTAGATAGTAAATATTTTAGATTTTACAGATCAACAGGCAATGCTGAGGATACCATGTAGGAAGCAGGTTGAATTCTAAGACAGCACTGAAGATTCCTGCCTCTTGGTTTATAACAAGCACATACTGCCTTCTCCTTGACTAGGGTGTAGGGCCATAACTGGTTTCATTATGTGACAAAAATATTGGGATGGTCATTTCTGTGGTTATGGTATATCATATTAGACTTAGTCATAACAGACAGAGATTCTTTTAATAGCTTTGAATAAGTTCCCAAGTTGTGGTTAGGACCAGAAGGCAGCCTCTAGGATCTGAGAGGGACCTCTAGCCAGACAGTTAACAAGAAAACAAAGATTTCAGTCCTACATCCAAGGAACTGAATTCTGCCAACAATCTGAATGAGACTGGAATAGGAACTCAACTCCAAATGGTAATGTAGCCCAGCTGACACTTAGATTTCAGCCTTGTGAGACTCTGAGCAGAACTCAGTGATGCCACACTGACACTTCTGACCTGCAGAACTTTGGGACAATAAATGGGTGCTGTTGTAAGCTTCTAATTTTGTGGTAGTTTGTTATGCAGAAATAGAAAACTGATATGCTAACATAACAAGGAAGAAAACAGATTTTTGCAATGTTTTTGTTAACAAAATACAAATGTAATATTAGTTAACTCTTTTCTTTTGCAGTACAGGTCTACTAATGAAAAGAGTGGAATGGAAGGGGAACATCTCTTTTAATCGGGGTAAAAATTAGTATTTCCTATTGATAGCTTACAGTGAATGATGTCCGACTTGTGATCTCTGAAGAAGATTGAGCTTTGGGACCAGGGACCAGGCTTGATCACTCAAGAGTTTTTGTGTAGCAGAGTTTTGTTAAAGTGAAAAAGGGACAGAGAAAGCTTCTGACATAGGCATCAGAAGAGGGATGGAGAGTGCCCCACTGGCTAGTCTTAGAAAAGAGAGTTATATACTTTTTCAATTGGTTGTTACAATAAATCAAAAGAATGTCTCAAGGTTGTAAAGATCTTATTAGACCCACTCCCACAATTTATATTTTAAGATGACAGGATTAGAACTAACAATAGAAAGATTTTACCAGACCCACTCCCATAATATACATTTTAAAATAACAAGATTAATCAGAAGGTTCTTGTTAAGGAGAAGCATGTCTTCGAGCAAGATACATTGTTATATTGACTAAGACATATAGGAAAAAAAGTTTGTCCTTTTCTCCTTAAGAGCCCCAGACCCCTTTCTCTTCCTTGGGAACCCTGGACTTCTTATCAACCTGCCTAGGAATTGACTCACTATGATCAAAATTGATTGTAAATATGTATATGGTAATACTGATCTGTGACTAAAGTATATATACTTCATCTTTGAAAATTTCTTTCTGCATAAACAGGTCCTACTAAAAGTACTATCAATTTATGAACATGTAAATTTTTCAGAATTGAGGTAGAATTCAAATAACATAAAATTAACCCTTTCAACATGGCATTTAGTGCATATACAATGTTTTGAACCATTATCTCAATCTAGTTCCAAACATTTTATCATTATTAAAGGAAAGTGTACCCATTACGAACTTGTATTCCATTTCCCCCTTATCTCAGCCCCCGGCAACTACCAGACTACTTTAGGACTGTGTTCAGTTCAGTTCAGTTTAGTTGCTCAGTTGTGTCTGACTCTTTGCGACCCCATGAATCGTATCACGCCAGGCCTCCCTGTCCATCACCATCTCCCGGGGTTCACTCAGACTCACGTTCATCGAGTCCGTGANTTGCAGAAAGTATTCAAAGCTCAGGCAGTTATCCAACATTCTCCAGCCTTTACTTTCTCCTTGTGAAGACCTCACATTCAGCCATGAATAGATAGCTAAGGTCCCCCCTTGTCTCTCCTGAACAGACACATAGCCTTCTTGACCACCAGAAATTTCTGGGTTATTATCAAAACCTGTCTTATTCCATGCATTTCTCTATCACATTTCTGGCTAATCTGTTTCTTGGCTCAGTTAGTACCATGGCCTTAGGCAGAGGTGTTGTTCCTCTTCCTAGACTGATACTGAAATCTCTGTTATTTTTTTACACTGTCTCTTATACACATCTAGATGTGTATAAGAGACAGGGCATATTGAGTGCAGCACTTTCACAGAATCATCTTCCAGGATTTGAAACAGCTCAACTGGAATTCCATCACCTCCACTAGCTTTGTTCTTAGTGATGCTTTCTAAGGCCCACTTGACTTCACGTTCCAAGATGTCTGGCTCTAGATTAGTGATCATACCCTCATGATTATCTGGGTTGTGAAGACCCTTTTTGTACAGTTCTTCCATGTATTCTTGCCACCTCTTCCTAATACGTTATGCTTCTGTTAGGTCCAGACCATTTCTGTCCTTTATCGAGCCCATCTTTGCGTGAAATGTTCCCTTGATAGTTCTAATTTTCTTGAAGAGATCTCTAGTCTTTCGCATTCTGTTGTTTTCCTCTATCTGTTTGCATTGATTGCTGAAGAAGGCTTTCTTATCTCTTCTTGCTATTCTTTGAAACTCTGCATTCAGATGCTTATATCTTTCCTTTTCTCCTTTACTTTTCTCTTCTCTTCTTTTCACAGCTATTTGTAAGGTCTCCCCAGACAGCCATTTTCCTTTTTTGCATTTCTTTTCCATGGGGATGGTCTTGATCCCTGTCTCCTGTACAATGTCACGAACCTCATTCCATAGTTCATCAGGCACTCTATCTATCAGATCTAGGCCCTTAAATCTATTTCTCACTTCCACTGTATAATCATAAGGGATTTGATTTAGGTCATACCTGAATGGTCTAGCAGTTTTCCCTGCTTTCTTCAATTTAAGTCTGAATTTGATAATAAGGAGTTCATGATCTGAGCCACAGTCAGCTCCTGGTCTTGTTTTTGTTGACTGTATAGAGTTTCTCCATCTTTGGCTGCATAGAATATAACCAATCTGATTTCAGTGTTGACCACCTGGTGATGTCCATGTGTGGAATCTTCTCTTGTGTTGTTGGAAGAGGGTGTTTGCTATGACCAGTGCATTTTCTTGGCAAAACTCTATTAGTCTTGGCCCTGCTTCATTCCGCATTCCAAGGCCAAATTTGCCTGTTACTGTAGATGTTTCTTGACTTCCTACTTTAGCATTCCTGTTCCCTATAATGAAAAGGACATTTTTTTTGGATGTAGACTTCCCTATTCTGAATATTTTACTTAAGTGGAGTCACATGATATCTGACTTTCTTTGGCATATTTCACTCAGCATAATGTTTTCAAGGTTCATTCGCAGTGAGTACTGCTAAGTACCTTGTGCTGTGTGTGTATTAGTTGCTCGGTTGTGTTTGACTCTTTGGGATCCCAGGAACTGTAGCCCTCCAGGCTCCTCTGTCCATGGAACTTCCCAGGCAAGAATCCTGGATTGGTTGCCATTTCTTCCTCTAGGGGATCTTCCTGACCCAAGGATCTTTGTAAATGTATATATCATAATTTATCTTTTATGGTATATATATCTACAATGTTTCTGATGTACACTTCAGATGTTTCTGCCTTTGGCTATTGTGAATAACGCTGCTATAAATATGTATATATACATATTTGTTTGAGTACTAGCTTTCAATTGAGCGTGGGATGGTATAAACTTAGGAGTGGAATTGCTGAGTCAAAAGGTAATTTATGCTTGTCTTTCGGACAAATTTTGTCACAGTAGTTCTACCATGTCCCACTCTCATCAGCAAAGTACAAAGGTTCCACTTCCTCCACATTCTCACCGACCCTTGCTATCTTCTGGCTTCTGGTCTTTTGATAATAGCTCATCCTACTGGGTGTGAGGCAATTAAACTATTCTTCACTGTGATTTTGATGTGCATGTCCCTAATGAACAATTATCATTCCAAGTACTATGTTGTTGTTGTTTAGTTGCTAAGTTGTGTCCAACTCTCTGTGTAGCCCTCCAGGCTCCCCTGTTAAGGCTAGAACACTGGAATGGGTTGCCATTTCCTTCTCTAGAGGATCTTTCTGACCCAGGGATCAAAACCACTTCTCCTACTTGGCAGGTGGACTGTTTATCACTGAACCAGCTGGGAAGCCCTCTGTATCGTTGCTGTGCTGTGCTGTGCTGTGCTTAGTTGCTCAGTCATGTCTGACTCTTTGTGACCCCCATGGACTGTAGCCCTCCAAACCCCTCTGTCCATGAGATTCTCCAGGCAAAAATACTGGACTGGGTTGCCATTTCTTCCTCCAGGGGATCTTCCCAACCCAGGGATCAAACCAGGTCTCCCACATTGTAGGCAGATTCTTTACCTACTGAACCACTAAGGAAGTCCATATACTTGCTGGCAATTTATAAATCTCCTCTGGAGAAATCCTTTGCCCATTTTAAAACTGTATAGTTTGCTATTCTGTTTTTGGGTTGTAGGAGTTCTCCAAAGATTCTGGGTGCTAAACCCTTATCAGACATAGGGTTTACAAATATTTTCTCCCATGCTTTAGATTATATTTTCACTTTGTTGATAGGGTCCTTTGATGGATAGAAGTTTTTTATTTTAATAAAGTTTAATATATGATTTAATATATGTTATATATATGCTATTTTCTCTTGTGCCTCCAATGCGGGAGACCTGGGTTCGATCCCTGGGTCGGGAAGATCCCCTGGAGAAGGAAATGGCAATCCACTCCAGTATTCTTGCCTGGAAAATCCCATGGACGGAGAAGCCTAGTAGGTTACAGTCCATGGGGTCGCAAAGAGTCGGACACGACTGAGAGACTTCACCTTCACCTTGTGGTTTTAGGTTGAATTTAGTCAGAAATATTATGAAGTATGCAGCAACAGTTAGTTTTCAAATCCATTCAGTACTCAATATTTGCTGAGAGCAATTTTTTTTTCAGAAAAATTTCACTCTTGGCCCTCCACTCAAAAAAATTACAATAAAATTTTCCCACTGCTAAGCCATTGAACTTCTGGGTAGTAGGGAATTTATTCTGCTTATATTTCTAACTAAAATTAGTGAAATTGATGATGTTTAAGTCCAAAAGATGAATGAAGTCACTGTTGGCACTACTAATTCAATAACACATGATAGAGCCAAATATTTTCTGCAGACTACGTGACAATGAATAATGCTCTTTGTTTCTTTGTGCTGAGTCAAATTACCATTAGTGTCATTTCCTTTTAACCTGAAGGAGTTCCCTTGGGACTATTTTTAAGACATTTCTGCTAGGAATGAATATTTCCCATATTTGCTTACCTAGGAAAGCATTTCACATTCACTTTCTTAAAGGATAGTTTTGATGGATATAGAATTATTTGTCAACTTCTTTTTACAGCATGTTAAATATGTTATCCCCTTGTTTCATGTCTTCTATTGTTTCTGATCAGAAATAAGCTATGATTCTTATTGCAGCTCAAGATAATCTGTTTTTAGATTTTAATAGTGTCAACTACATATTGGCACTTACCGGAGCATTGCCAACTGTTGAACAACAGAGGCATTTGCCATCTGCCTCTATGGAGACTGAGCCCCATGCTGCTATAGCTGTTGACCTTCAACAGTCCTTGAGGGAGTTCAGCATGGAGAGGCACTCTGTGCTCCAGGGAATCTAGTGGGGCAGGTCTTTACACAGTTGGATGTTTTTAGGAGCAGATTTTATGATCTTAATCCTTGCATCTCCTCTTATCTAGAGAAGCACTAAATCCCTTCGTGGTGACATCAGACCCTCATGACCAACAAAAACCCTTTTGTAAAATGAGTGCTTCATGGTATTGAACTCACCCTTCATCAAAACTTACATATTGACTTTCCCTCACTGCTGCTTTGGAGCCGTCTCTCAGAGCTGTCTCAGATGCTGCTTCCTGGGCCGCAGTCCTCATTCTGCCCCAAATAGAACTTAACTCACGACTTTCAAGTTGTACATCTTTTTTTTTTAGTCGACAATATTTATAATATAAGGTGTCTAGATTTGATCTGTTAGTCTTTATCATACTTGAAATTTGGTGTATTTCTTGAATGTACAGATTCATTTTTTTTCATAACTTTTGGAAGTTTGTAGCTATTATTTCCTTAAATTTTTTTTGTGTCTTTTTCCTATCTTTGTTCCCTTTCTCTTCTCTTTTTCTGGAATCTCCATTATGCACATGTTGCCACTTTTGATATTGTTCCACAGGTCTCTGAGGTACTAATCATTTTTATTTTCCAGTGTTTCATTGTTTTTCAGATTGTATCATGTTTATTGCTCACTTCTCAAGTTTGCCAATTCTCCTGCTAGTTCAAAGCATCTATTGCACCTTTCTGCTGTATTATTTAAATTTTAGCGATTCATGGGGTCGCAAAGAGTCAGACATGACTGAGCGACTGAACTGAACTGAACTGATTGTACATCTAGCTCAGAATTTCAATTTTTTTCTTTTTTAAATCTCTTTACTAACACTCTATTTGATGATTCATTGTTATTACATTTTCCTTTAATTCTCTAAATGTCATCTCCTTTTTTCATTTGAATAAACTTATTACAGTAGCTGCTTTGTAGTTTTTTGTTTGTTAAACATCTGGAATCCTTCAAAGATATTTTTCATTGATGCTTTTTTTTCTGTTTATTTCCCAAACTCTATTATGTTGCATTTTTCATAGTTTCTTTAACTGAGCATTTTAGATAATATAGCTCACTGGATTCTGATTTCATCATTCCCAGGAGATGTTATGGCTTTAACTGTTTATCTGTTGAGTAACTTGGTTGGATTAATTCTGTAGGATCTACCTACCCTGCATTGTGTGACCACCGATGTATCCACTCAGGTTTTTTAAAAAATCCTTTTTTAAAAACCATTTTTAAACCTGGCTTTCCTGGGTTTGCCTCCATGTGAGCAGACCTTAATGGTTGAGAGATATCATCGATGACTCAGTGGACATGAGTTTGAGCAAACTGTGGGAGATAGTGAAGGACAGGGGAGCCTGGCGTGCTGCAGGCCATGAGGTCGCAAAGAGTCGGACACGACTTAGCAACTGAACAGAAACAACAGGGATACTGGTCAGAAGCTGTTCCTAAACACCTTGAAACTTTAACCTTTTGCTGATAGTTCTGTAAATTGCAGAAAGTATTCAAAGCTCAGGCAGTTATCCAACATTCTCCAGCCTTTACTTTCTCCTTGTGAAGACCTCACATTCAGCCATGAATAGATAGCTAAGGTCCCCCCTTGTCTCTCCTGAACAGACACATAGCCTTCTTGACCACCAGAAATTTCTGGGTTATTATCAAAACCTGTCTTATTCCATGCATTTCTCTATCACATTTCTGGCTAATCTGTTTCTTGGCTCAGTTAGTACCATGGCCTTAGGCAGAGGTGTTGTTCCTCTTCCTAGACTGATACTGAAATCTCTGTTATTTTTTTACAAAGCTCATGGGCATGTGGCTTTTCTCCACTCTTCTTCAAATCAAGCCAGCCCTCTATGGATTGTAGAGTTGTGTGTTCTCACAGTCTGCCTCAGTCATGATAGAGCTACTATGCCAGGTAGCTGGGAATGGATGCAGCCTAAATGTCACAGACTCTCATGCTCCTTATAGATGTTTAGTAGTTTTTCTTGAGTAAACACTTCACAATTTATCTTATGCCTTTGATAAATTTAGAGAGCCCTACAATGGTTGTTTTTAACAGTTTTGCTCAGTTTCTTCATTTCATTTTGGAAGGGGATTTGCCAAACCTTTTCTCTGACATTTTTTGGTTCCTTATCTAAACATATACATTTCATAAGCAAATTCTCTTACATATTTAAATACTACCTATAAATATAATCAAGTTCAAAGGCTGAATCCCAAAACCATCACGAGGTACTGTCTAGCATCTCACAGCAACATATAACCAAATTTTAATCCTTTCTTACTCACTCTGAAATTTCATAAGAAGTATACAATTTTAATAATATTAAGATCAAAAGACACAGGGAACATCTTCTTTGATTATTGGTAAGGAGAGAGATGAGGGGCAAGTCTGAGACGCATTGTATTTTCCAAGTAGCATCATTCCTAATGTGAAGAACTTATAACCTAGATGGAATAGGATAGTAGAGTTGCTGCAAACCTAAACCTCATTTATTTGATGCCCTCTTTTTATAAATGAGGAAACTGAGTCCCAGGAAGACTCAGTGTGGGAATCAATTTTGACCTGCTACTTTTTTCAGGATTTAGTAATATATGTGTAGCTATTCTTTTTTTAGCAGCAGCAGATAGAGTTGGAAGAGTTGAAAAGCTATGTGGAAGACTGATGTTGGCTACTTGGCAGGATAAAAGGACTCCCAGTAATACCTTTTACTTTGTTTCCAAGGGAAAGAATATGCTTTGTTTTGACAGCAAAGGATTCTTTCTACAAAAAAAAAGAAAAATCAATTTCTACAGCTGCCAGCTCTGTATTTTCCAGCTATGTGGTTAGAAATATGAAATTGAAATGCTGGGTTGGCAAAAAGTTCATTCATTTCTTCTGTTCTATCTTATGGGAAAATCTGAATGAGCTTTTTGGCTAACCAAATATAATGGTCAGGGATTTGTATTGGGATCCACCTGGGAAGGTATGCTGGGAGAGGATGTGATGAACTCACACTGCACTACTTCTCCACAGTTTAGAAAAAAAGACATCTATTTGGGTCACTGATATCATTGCTCAGAGTACCACCATTGCCTTTCATCTCTCATAAGATTCTAGGCTGAATTAGACTTCTGCTTTCAGAAATGGACCAGATAAGAATAAGCAGACCTCTCTAAGAGGAGCAGCGGTTTCCTGCGTTTTGTCTAAAGTCCTTACAGTCCTCTATACCTAATGGCAGCTAGTTAATTACACTTAACACCTGGCCCATTATATCAGATTCTCTGTTTGAATTTAGCCACACTTGAGTCTTGTTTTGGACCTTCTGTATCAAATATCTTGCACTGGGTGGACATATACAACCTCTGTAATCATGGAAGCAGCTTGTACATCAGACACCAGGAAAAGGGATTTTTTTTTTTTAGTCAAAATAACAAGTACCTTTTAAAGAAAGGGAAGGAGACCTAGGGGAGTGATATTTTGAGGTTTGCAGATCTCAGGATTTGAAATCATCTGATGTTACTAAGTAGCATAGGACTGTTGGTTAGAACTGCTTTCTTATTGGGATAAATACTGTTGCCTTGACCTAACACTGACCACAGGACAGGGACTTAGAAAAGACTGATGTCATGAGGAAAAAGAGAGACAGCAGGATGAAGAAAGGAGGAGAGGATAGAAAAAAGGAGGAAAAGAGGAAAGAGAAATAAGGGAACTCAGAGGAGGAGTTAGCAGAAAGGGAAAGGAAGAGAAAGGAAGAAAAAAAAATGGCAGATGAAGAAGAAAATCATGAAAGATGACAACAAAAACTCTATTACATATTATAAAACATAAGCACTGTTTTTTCTTAGGTGCCTACATAAGAGAAATCTGTTACCCTCTCTGAAAGTGAAAGTCGTTTAGTCATGTCTGACTCTTTGTGACCCCAAGGACTATACAGTCCATGGAATTCTACAGGCCTGAATACTGAAGTGGGTAGCCTTTCCCTTCTCCATGGGATCTTCCCAACCCAGGGATCAAACTCAGGTCTCCCACACTGCAGGCGGATTCTCTACCAGCTGAACCACCAGGGAAGCCCCCAAATACTGGAATGGCTAGCCTATCTCTTCTCCAGTGGATCTTTCCATCCCAGGAATTGAACCAGGGTCTCCTGCATTGCAGGCAGATTCTTTACCAGCTGAACCACCAGGGAAGCCCCAAAATACTGGAATGACTAGCCTATCCCTTCTCCAGCGGATCTTTCCATCCCAGGAATTGAACCAGGGTCTCCTGCATGACAGGTGGATTCTTTACCAGCTGACTTTTACCAGTTAGTTGCTTCCCTGATGGCTCAGACAGTAAAGTGTCTGCCTACATTGCCAGGGACCTGGGTTCAATCCCTGGGTTGGGAAGATCTCCTAGAGAAAGAAATGACACCCCACTCCAGTATTCTTGCCTGGAAAATCCCATGGGCAGAAGAGCCTGGTAGGCTACAGTCCATGGGGTCGCAAAGTCAGACATGACTAGACGACTTCACTTTCACTTTTTTTTAACCAGTTAACCTTTCTAGGCTTGTGTCATTCTACTTGTTGAGTGAATGGATTGGACCAAATGACCAATATGGTCCTTGGTGGTTTACTATCCCATGAGAATAAAACTATCCCATCATAGACTAATTGTCAGTCTGCTACGTCTCTGTGATCTTACGTGCATCTATCATTCCTCACTCACTCACTTTGTTCCAGTCATGTAGAATTTTCTGCTGTTCCTTCAACATACAGCGTCCATTCCTTATCCTCTGATGGCCCCCTCAGTCTTTTGCATTGCCATCCCCTGTTCCTGAAGTTTCTCCCACCAGGTCTTCACAAGGCATGCTCCTCTGCATTGCTTATGTTTCTGCCTAAATAGCACCTCCTGGGAGAGTTCTTCCCTGACCTTCCTACATAACAGGAGATCTCATCTGCACTCTCCATTCCTCTTTAATACATTATTCAGTTCTACTTACTTACAGTGTAACATAAATGTATGTAATTATATGTTTTTGTTTTATCTATGCCTCTATGAGGCAAGAATTTTGTCTTCTACTGTGATCCTTGGCACCTTAGTACCTGTCACCTCATAGGCAATCAATCAATATTTATAGAATAAACCTCACCATGATGCTGTGAAAGTGCTGCACTCAATATGCCAGCAAATTTGGAAAACTCAGCAGTGGCCACAGGACTGGAAAGGGTCAGTTTTCATTCCAATTCCAAAGAAAGGCAATGCCAAAGAATGCTCAAACTACCGCACAATTGCACTCATCTCACACGCTAGTAAAGTAATGCTCAAAATTCTCCAAGCCAGGCTTCAGCAATACATGAACCGTGAATTCCCTGATGTTCAAGCTGGTTTTAGAACAGGCAGAGGAACCAGAAATCAAATTGCCAACATCCGCTGGATCTTGGAAAAAGCAAGAGAGTTCCAGAAAAACATCTATTTCTGCTTTATTGACTATGCCAAAGCCTTTGACTGTGTGGATCACAATAAACTGTGGAAAATTCTGAGAGAGATGGGAATACCAGACCACCTAACCTGCCTCTTGAGAAATTTGTATGCAGGTCAGGAAGCAACAGTTAGAACTGGACATGGAACAACAGACTGGTTCCAAATAGGAAAAGGAGCATGTCAAGGCTGTATATTGTCACCCTGTTTATTTAACTTATGCAGAGGACATGATGCAAAATGCCAGACTGGATGAAGTGCAAGCTAGAATCAAGATTGCCAGGAGAAATATCAATAACCTCAGATATGCAGATGACACCACCCTTATGGCAGAAAGTGNAAGAGATGGGAATACCAGACCACCTAACCTGCCTCTTGAGAAATCTGTATGCAGGTCAGGAAGCAACAGTTAGAACTGGACATGGAACAACAGACTGGTTCCAAATAGGAAAAGGAGTATGTCAAGGCTGTATATTGTCACCCTGTTTATTTAACTTCTATGCAGAGTACATCATGAGAAACGTTGGGCTGGAAGAAGCACAAGCTAGAATCAAGATTGCTGGAAGAAATATTAATAACCCCAGATATGCAGATGACACCACCGTTATGGCAGAAAGTGAAGAAGAATTAACCTTTTGATGAAAGTGAAAGAGGAGAGCAAAAAAGTTGGCTTAAAGCTCAACATTCAGAAAATGAAGATCATGGCATCTGGTCCCATCACTTCTTGGGAAATAGATGGGGAAACAGTGGAAACAGTGTTAGAATTTTTTTTGTTGGGGGGGATTGCTCCAAAATCACTGCAGATGATGATTGCTGTCATGAAATTAAAAGACTCTTACTTCTTGGAAGGAACGTTATGACCAACCTAGGTAGCATATTAAAAAGCAGAAATACTACATTGCCAATAAAGGTTCATCTAGTCAAGGCTATGTTTTTTCCAGTGATCATGTATGGATGTGAGAGTTGGACTGTGAAGAAAGCTGAGCACCGAAGAATTGATGCTTTTGAGCTGTGATGTTGGAGAAGACTCTTGAGAGTCTCTTTTACTGCAAGGAGATCCAACCAGTCCATTCTAAAGGAGCTCAGTAGTGGGTATTCTTTGGAAGGACTGATGCTGAATGTGAAACTCCAATATTTTGGCCACCTCATGAGAAGAATTGACTCATTGGAAAAGACCCTGATGCTGGGAGGGATTAGGGTCAGGAGGAGAAGAGGATGACAGAGGATGAGATGGCTGGATGGCACCACTGACTCGATGGATGTGAGTTTGAGTGAATTCTGGGAGTTGGTGATAGACAGGGAGGCCTAGCGTGCTGCGATTCATGGGGTTGCAAAGAGTCAGACATGACTGAGTGACTGAACTGAACTGAACATTAATACATTATTCAATTTGATGAATGTAGTATTGATACTCTTTTCAAATATCCACAGTGTTATGATCTTAATTAACACAATCACCATTAGAGACAAGCAGAGGAGAGAAAATTTTATGTTAATCCGATAGAAGAGAAATCCAACCCCCAGAGTGGCAAATGACTTTCTTCTAAGTATAAGTCCAAGACAAAATTAGGATAAGATCTCTGAGTTTTTAACTTAAACCCACCTTTTCTTAAACTTAAACTGTATAGACCCCTGATGATTCAATGCATTTTTTATTCTTTTGTGGAATGCTTCCTGGTGACAGCAACTTACCAACTGTTTTGATAAGATGGAAAACTTGACAGCAAACCTACATCTGTCACGTGAATTTGAACAGTGTATTTAAGAAGGTATATGGTCTGGTTACCATATAACTGTTGGTGATAGCTGTTCTCTTGTTCTCTGTATATCGCCTGCCTGACCAGTGCTTGCTTCACCTGTAACTTATATACATGACTGACCTTTCTAGGTAACTTGCCTCAGGCCCCAGTTAATGACTGTTCCTACCAAACTATGCCTTTCTGCTGGTTTCCCTGGTGACTGATGATCCCACCTGATGTGGGCAATCTCTCCTCTACTTTGCCAGCAAATACTGCCATCCAGTCTTGCCCTCCATACACCATACACGGTGAGGTGTCTTTCCAATATCTTGTTTTGGATGTATAAGGTCAAGGTCCCCTTTCCTCTATTAAATTAATGACATTGATATTTCTGTTACTGATTCCAGGCTTTTTCTTCAGTCTTAAAGCTGGACAAGTGCAGATATTATATGCCTGTGGGATGCAGGCCTAGAGAGGGGCTGCAAGAAGGTGCCATATTGGACATGGGCATATCATCTCCTGCTGAATGTTTTGTCATCTCCTGCCTGTTTTGTCATATTTTCCCTCCATCATTGAAACACATGGCTGTTTCTTTAGTGGAGTATTGGGTGAAGTGGTCAGGTTGCATTAAAGTCATGCTGTAAAAAGCATATCTTTGCTCTGGATTTTCACCCAAGTTGTGAGAAGTTCACACTAAATCAGAACTTAAAGGAACAAAGACCAGAATGAGGAGCAGCAGATTCATAGCTCTCACCTCTGGTGTCTGAGGCATATGTTCACAGAAGGGAATATCTGGGTGGATTACCCACTCTGCTTAAATTGTTAGTTCTTTTTCACACATTTTTATTTGCCAAACATATGTGGTTAAATTGCAGACATCAAATGCCTATTTGTTGAGATTCTGCTCTGTCTGATTACATAGTCTTTCTTGAATCCTTCTTACATTATTGTGATTGCAAGTATCTCAATATTCACTAACTTCAGCAGATTAGTATTCATTTTGAATCACTATTTTCCTGGGTAAGTATTCAATTTGGGGATTATCATATAGTTATTTTCCCCAAATTGAAGAAAGCAAGCTGTTGGTAAGAAAAAGGAAATAATGAGCTCTTTTTCTTTCATGAAAATAACAGGTTGCTTTCTTGTTCATTAAACATTTTCAGTAACTTGTCAACAAAATTACAGTATTTTCCCCCCTCATACAACAGATTTTTACACATTACAAAGTCTCAATTTCACCACCAGAAGATCCTGCAGTTGCTGGCACATCCTTAAGTGTATCTCCCATTTTAGTGCGCAAATATTTGAAAGAGATTATCACATGTTCCATAACTCTCATCTTTCAAATTCCACTTCCATGAATTTTAACCTCACATGAGGTTAAAACATGAGACTTATAGACTCCTCATGTTCTTGATGACATGCCCAAGCAGAAGAAAAGGATTAATGAGGAACCAGCTAACGAAACTGGAAAAAAAAGAAGGAAAAAAAGACAGAGACTGTAAGTGGGGGGAAGAGAGAGAAAGTGAGGGAGAAAAGAGGTTGGATACAGCTACTCCTCCAAGTTTAAGGGCTAGAGAAATTGTAGAATTTAATTATTGGATGAAGACCTAAATGTTATTTACAATGATAAAGAGTTTGCATATCAACAATTAAAGCTAATTAAGTGTTGTGGGATCTAAAATTTTTAAAATTTTCTATGATAGAGAGTTGTATAAGGGTTTCTCTCTGTGCTTTTTTTTTTCATTTTTGTCTGCATTTTTAAAAATCAACAAAATACTTGATTCAAAGGACTAGAATTTTATTATTGTCAAAAGAGTGTATAATTTCCTCAGTTCTGTCTTGCCACAACAAAAATTTGAAATGGCGGACCAGTGTTACAGCTTACTTTTATTTGGCAAACAAAGGAAAAGACATCCTCAAGGCGTGAGGGTGGGCCAACCTGAAAGAGGCTTGCCATTCAACTTTGGCTCTCTTTTTATGTTTTTTCCTCCTTCCTCTGAGCCTGCCCTATGTAAACTGGGCTAGCCAGGAGAGCTGTTTGTTTCACTTGAGGTTTTCACTCAGTCCTTGGACCTTCCCTTGTTCTATTTTTGCAGGCTTTTTGCTTTCTTTGTCTTTTAGTCATCACTATTTTGGATTCCTTTTTCCTATTCTAACTACCTAACATTCCCCCTTAAAGAGATGGAAGGCCCAGTTCTTTGGGAATAAGGGTGTCAAGGTCTCTCTGGCTATTTCCTGCTTAGCTGGGATGGCGAGGGGCTTTGGGCCTCCCCCTCTTGCTAATCTCAAGCTTCAGAGTCCTTATAGCAGTGTCCATCTAAGGTTGAGTGATATTTTCCACAGTCAGGTATAGTTTTATATATCCTTGTTGAACTGGCACTGTGTATTTTTGCTTGTTGACCTGGGTAGAGACAAAAAAGGTTCAGTTCAGTTCAGTTCAGTTCAGTC
>SJYX01016730.1:45355-68559 GCA_006410675.1 Oreotragus oreotragus | reverse complement strand
CCTCTTTGCAACCCCATGGACTGTAGCCCACCAGGCTCCTCTGTCCATGGGGCTTTCCCAGGCAACAATACTAGAGTGGGTAGCCATTCCCTTCTCCAGAGGATCTTCCCAACCCAGGAATCGAACCCAGGTCTCTTGCATTGTCAGTTCAGTTCAGTTCAGTCGCTCAGTCATGTCCGACTCTTTGCGACCCCATGAATCGCAGCACGCCAGGCCTCCCTGTCCATCACCATCTCCTGGAATTCACTCAGACTCACGTCCATCGAGTCCGTGATGCCATCCAGCCATCTCATCCTTGGTCGTCCCCTTCTCCTCCTGCCCCCAGTCCCTCCCAGCATCAGAGTCTTTTCCAATGAGTCAACTCTTCGCATGAGGTGGCCAAAGTACTGGAGTTTCAGCTTTAGCATCATTCCTTCCAAAGAAATCCCAGGGTTGATCTCCTTCAGAATGGACTGGTTGGATCTCCTTGCACTCCAAGGGACTCTCAAGAGTCTTCTCCAACACCACAGTTCAAAAGCATCGATTCTTTGGCGCTCAGCTTTCTTCACAGTCCAACTTTCACATACACTTGCAGTGTAGGCAGATCTTTTACAGTCCAAGCCACCAGGGAAGTCCATGTATTGTGGACAAAGATACATTCAAGTCCTTTTCCTGTTTTTTAAATTGGGTTGTCTTTTTGTCATTGAGTTCTTTATATACTCTGGATACTAGAACTTTGGAAGACAAACAGTTTGCAAGTATTTTCTCCCATTTTCAAGATTGCCCTTTCACTTTCTTGATAGGGTCCTTTGATGCACCAAAGTTGTTACCATTACCAAATTCAAGGTCGTGAAGCTTGTCCTTATATTTTTCTCTACAAGTTTATACTGTCAACTCCATGTATTGTGGACAAAGATACATTCAAGTCCTTTTCCTGTTTTTTAAATTGGGTTGTCTTTTTGTCATTGAGTTCTTTATATACTCTGGATACTAGAACTTTGGAAGACAAACAGTTTGCAAGTATTTTCTCCCATTTTCAAGATTGCCCTTTCACTTTCTTGATAGGGTCCTTTGATGCACCAAAGTTGTTACCATTACCAAATTCAAGGTCGTGAAGCTTGTCCTTATATTTTTCTCTACAAGTTTATACTGTCAACTTCTTACATTTAGAACTTAGACACATACTGAGTTTATTATTGTTATTATATGGTATGAAGTAGGTGTCTAAAGTCATTTTTTATTTCAGCACCATTTGTTAAGAGACAACTCTCTGCCCTTTAAATTACCTACACACCTTTTTCAAAAATCATTTGATCAAAGGGTATGGGTTGATTCTCCACTCTCAATCTATTTAATTGTTCTAAGGGTCTATTCTTATTTGGTATCACGCTGATTTGATTATTGTAGGTTTCTAGCAAGTTTTGAAATATGGAAATCAGTCCCCCAGCTTGGTTTTTCACATTCAAGATTATGTTGGCTACAGAAGTCAGTTGCAATTCCATAGAAATTTTAGGATTAGCTTTTCCATTTCTGCAAAAAGAGTGTTGTTGGGATAATGACAGAGATTATAGTGAATTTGTAGTACCCCTTGGGGTAGTACTACTGTCTTGACAATATTTAGTCTTCCAACCCATGAATAAAGGATATCTTTGTATTTGTTTAGATCATCCTTAATTGTCAGTAATTTTCAATATACTAGGCTTCTATTTCCTTAGTTATATGTAGTCTTAAGAATATTATTCATTTTGAAGCTATTGCAAATGGAATTGCTTTCACTTCATTTGCAGATTGCTCACTGTTAGTTTCTACAAATATGAGTGATTTCTGTGAGTTGCTTTTCTATCCTATAGTACTTGCTAAATTCATTAATCAGCATTTATATTGCTTTGTGGATTTCTTAGATATTAAATGTAAGCATTTTATTTCTGAAGACAGATAATTTTACTACTTCTTTTCTAATCCGGCTGCCTTTAATACATTTTTCTAGTCTGATTACCTTGGCTAAAATATTCAATAGAATTGACAAAAATGGATATTCTCTTTTTCCGGATGTCAGGAGTAAAGAATTCAGAAATCTTGTGTGAACGAGTTATAAATGATAAAAGCTTGTTTGTTAACAAACATAGTACTTGGGAATTTGAACATTATTTTATAAAAGTACATATCTTACATATTTATGTCCAGGGAAGGGATGATGATGATGCGTGGAAAGGACATTTTGAAAGTGGTTCATTCTTCTCATTGTGAACGACCTAAAATATATTTTGACATTATAATATTCTAAACATGTTTGGCTCAGATGGTAAAGAATCTGCCTGCAGTGCAGGAGAGCCAGGTTTGAACCCTGGGTCAGGAAGATCCCCTGAGAAGGAAATGGCAACCCATTCCAGTTTTCTTCCCTGGAGAATTCCATGGACAGAGAAGTCTGGCGGGCTACAGTCCATGGGGTCACAAAGAGTCGGACACAACTAAGCGACTAATACAACGAACATGTTCTAGAATAAAATATAAGAAAATTCAGGCTTCCCTTGTGGCTTAACGGAAAGAATCTGACCACCAATGCAGGAGACACAGGTTCAATCCCTGATTCTGAAAGATCCCACATGCCATGGGGCAACTAAGCCTGTGTACAATTACAAATCCTGTGCTCTAGAGCCTGGGAGCTGCAACTACTGAGCCCATATGTTGCAACTACTGAAGTCTGCGTGCCATATAGCCTGTGCCCCATAAGAAGAGAAGCCATCACAAGGAGAAGCTCCTGTACTGCAACTAGAGAAAAGCCCACACAGCAGTGAAGACCCAGCATAGTAAAAAATATTTTCTTTAATAGAAGAAAATTTAATAACTCTGAAAGATACCTTAATATGGAAATGCGTAAATGATACACGATGCTGTTAAAGACTTTGTGCAAAAGTAAAAATAAGCTCTGTTTCTTACCAATGAGAAAATATTATAAAATGGATCTTGAAGTTAAAAAAAGTATCAAACATAAACAGTAAAGTCTAAGGCCATTTAATGGCATGGAAAATGCTTGATTTCTAGTGTCAAATCATGTGACAAAGTCACAGGTCACATCTGATTGGAATTTATACTCATGTAACAATGTATGATTCTAATTAGAAGATTGTCTACATTCAGTCATGTGAGGTCTCCAGTCCTTCCTCCTAGAGCTCCACCAAATGGCTCCTCCAACTCAACACACAAGATCTAACATATGAAGAGCCCAGGGAATTTGGGAAGTGAGACAGAATAATAATCACATTGCCCATTGCCCAGATTGGCCAAGTCCTTAGGCACAGTCATTTTCTTTTCTCTCTTAGGCATGGATCCCTCAGGTTTGCCCCTTGATACCTTCAAACAATTTGATATCGTGAGAAACTACTAGAGATAAAGTGTTGGGTGAAGAAGAGCAAATGTGGGAAGACTTGGTCAAGTAGAAAATGGAATCTAGAAAAATGAAGATGCCTGATGAGGTCGGGCCACTTAGATCTCATTTTGATATCCAATGGAAACCAAAAAACTAACAAAGACTAAGACATGGTTTCCTCAAACCAAGCAAAATAGAAGGCAGCCATATTTCCTGGTGTCTTTGTTCCTGGTGTTTTTTCAGACTTGAAGGGCGGGAGGAGAATGCTTGGAGCACGGCTCCTAGTCTGTTCCGGGATAATACTGCCATCGTGCGGAAATAGTTTGATTGGGCCCAAGCTGTGATCAGTTCTTCCTTCAGAGGAACAGTGGAGGTAGCTCAGGCCAATGCAAACCTAACACACCTGAGCCCAAGCCTGGCATGCTCTTTGTTGCCTGGCAGGAACAGGGACAGAGTCAGGTTTCGGTTTAGTGTCTAATCAGTGAGGGGCCAGGGCCCAGGGGCCCTCCAGTTTCTGCCAGGAAATCCAAGCATAGGAAGGAGGGAGGCGGGGCCTCCGTTTCCCAACAGTGTGGATAGGACTTAGAGCCAAGTGCAGAAAAGGGAAGCATTAGTCTTGTGATTCTGCCCTTTGAGTGTTGTGGGGCCTGGGCCCATTGTGACAGGAGTGACAGAGGGCAGTGGACTGGCCAGTGCCAAGTACCCTAAAGAGCCAGTGTCACTGATGAAGTTGAATCCACCCAAAATCCTATAGTACAGCCAGGAAAACCCGTGGACAAATGAGCATGGCAAGCTACAGTCCACGGGGTTGCAGAGTCAGACGCAACTGAGCACAAAAGTACACACACACCATAGTTTGGAGTAAGAAGGACCTATTTGGAAGAAATGCCAATAGACTGACTTGCTGGTGTGAGCCAGAGGCTTCTTCTAGGAGACTGTAAATTTCTCAAGTGATGAGAATTCACAAACCTTCAAAGGTCAAACAGAAACAGTTGATCACAAATGCCACTTTCCTGCAGCATCCACCATTACCAACATGATAAATATTCAAATATTATGTATGATTAATCACAAAAGCTGATACCATTTAAGTAAATAGATACAGGCCAATCAATCAGTGTGTGTGTATTAGACGCTCACTTGTGTCTGACTCTTTTGAGACTCCATGGACATAGCCCACCAGGCTCCTGTCTCCATGGAATCCTCTAGGTAAGAATACTGGAGAGTATTGCCATTCCCTTCTCCAGGGGATCTTCCGGACCCAGTAATGGAACCCAGGTCTCATGCATTGCAAGCAGATTCTTTATCTTCTGAGCCACCAAGGAAGCCCATCAATATTTGATCAAAGGAGTGTTCACGTACATACATAGACAATCAGAAAATCTTTGCTCAATTCCATCCTGGTAACAAAATAGGTAGAATTAAGTGCCATGGATATTTCCCACAATTTTAGATAATTTGAAATTTCCAATAATATTATTCTTTATGTGGTAACTAATAATATTTTCCTTGCTAAATATTATAATACTTGTAAAATTGTTGTTCAAATCCTAAGGATATTAAAATATCTGGCAAAGAAATACAAAATTTAACAATTATAAAGAAGTAAATGTAGGATATTCATTATTGACCAAAGCTCAGTAAAATCTCAATATCTAAATTTATTACAGTCCGGTTGTTATTCTATTTATAATTTTAAAGGCGGGAGCAGGTATGTATGAACGTTTTGTTTGTTAAGGATATCAAATGACAATTTTTATGTGGAATTTCCATACAGTTGGAGATTTGTCCTGTTAGCTTCTTAGGTCTTATATAGAGAGGCTACTTAAATGTCATTAAGTATAGATGACTGGATTTTGTTTCAAGTAATGATTTATTTAACCCTTGACTATAACAGCGAAATATTTAGTCATTTCATTAGGTGGATAGTGCTGTGTCATTTTTAGAGAATATGATGTTATACAGAATACTATCAAAATTAAGCCTTGTTTGTCACTATACATGGGCAAATTGAAAGTACACCCACAAAAAAATCACCTTAGAAGTGAAGACACCATTAGTTGTTTTCTCCAAATATTTAAACATAAATTCCAAAGTTAATATTGGCTTTGTACAATACGTAAATGTATGTTTGGTTCAAACTTGCCACATTGCTTCAGTTCAGTTCAGTCGCACAGTCATGTCCGACTCTTTGCACGCCGACACCATGCACGCCAGGCTTTCCTGTCCATCACCAACTCTCGGAGCCTGCTCAAATTCATGTCCATCGAGTTGGTGAGGCCATCCAACCATCTCATCCTCTGTCATCCCTTCTCTTCCCACCTTCAATCTTTCCGAGTATCAGGGTCTTTTCAAATGAATCAGTTCTTCACATCAGGTGACCAAAATATTGGAGTTTCATCTTCAATATCAGTCCTTCCGATGAATATTCAGGATTGATTTCCTTTAGGGTTGACTAGTTTGATGTCCTTGCAGTCCAAGGGACTCTCGAGAGTCTTTTCCAACACCACAGCTCAAAAGCATCAATGCTTTAACACTCAGCTTTCTTTATATTCCTACTCTCACACTGATACATGACTACTAGAAAAACCATAGCCTTGACTAGGTGGACCTTTGTTGTCAAAGTAATGTCTCTGCTTTTTAATATGCTGTCTAGGTTGGTCATAGCTTTTCCTCTAAGGAGCAAGCGTCTTTTACTTTCATGGCTGTAGTCACCATCTGCACTGATTTTGGAGTCCCCCAAAATAAAGGAGTTTAGAAGTAGAGTAAAACCACATAGCTTAGAAGTAGGTAAAACATGATCCTCAAAGTGCAGCAGTTTGCTTTCCATCTTAAATCACAGGAAGGAAATAATGCCATCCTGCCTGGCAGGCTGCAGTCCATAGGGTCGCACAGAGTCTGACATGACTGAAGAGACTTTGCACACACCAACCCCAAAGCCAGGTCTTTGCCCACCATGCAAGAACTGAGATAACATCAGGGACGGGTCAGGACAAAGGTATTGACCCTGGGCTTTACAGTGAACCTGGAAAGACACAGAAGTTCCCAGCTGGTGGGTGGGTTCAGAGAATGTAGGCCTTCCACTACATTCGTGATTTTCATCCACTTGACCATCTGCAGGCTCCTAGAAAATGTTCTGACTCAAACCAGCCGATCAGTGTATTCCCATTCCTTCCATACAGGTACTTCTTGCTCTAGGCCATGGTACTTTGTTTAGACTTTTGGTCACCCTCAACTTTGTCAATGACATCAGCTATTTAAGGTACTTGGCATTAGCCAATCCACTGAGCTCTGTCATTCCAGTCACAATGGGCCCAGGCCCTACAAAGGGCAGATGCACAAGACAAATGCCCCCATTTTCAGTGCTTGGCTCTAAGGCCCACCACACTGTTAGGAAACTGAGGCCCCGCCTCCCTCCTTCCGGTGGTGGCTGGACTTCCTGGCAGCAGCTGGAGGGCTCCTGGGCCCTGGGCCCTCACTGATCAGATACTAAGCCCAGAACCTGACTGTCCACTGATCCTGCCATATCACACAGAAAAAGGTAGAGAGGACAGGCTTGAGTTCCGGTTCTGTTGTTCCTAAGTGGTTCTGACCAGCCTCCACTGCTAGGCCTAGCACGGAAGACCAGCTCACAGCTTGGACCTGATCAAATTATTTCCGCATGATGGCAGTGTTGTCCCAGAACTGAAACTTCCTACTCTAAGCATTCTTTTCCCTCCGCCCTTCGAGTCTGAAAAAAACACTGTAAACAGACAAAGACACCAGTAAATATGGCTGCCTTGTATTTGACTCAATTTAAGGGAACCTGGTCATATTTTTGCATTTTCTTTTTGGTTTCCATTGGATATCAAACTGAGATCAAAGGCACCCAACTTCATCACACATCTCTTCTCCAGATTTCAATTTTTACTTGATCATGTCTTCCCACATTAGATCTTTTCCACTCAGTTTTCTGTCTCCAGCATATTCTCAAGCTATCATATTGTTTGGAGGTATCATGGATTCAGGATCCATGCCTAAGAGACAAAAGAAAATGACTGTACCTAAGGACTTGCCAAATCTAGGCAACAGGCCACATGTTTATTAGCTTGTCTCACTCAGAAGGTAAAGCTGCTGCTGCTAAGTCACTTCAGTCGTGTCCGACTCTGTGTGACCCCATAGACGGCAGCCCACCAGGCTCCCCCATCCCTGGGATTCTCCAGGCAAGAATACTGGAGTGGGTTGCCATTTCCTTCTCCAATGCATGAAAGAGAAAAGTGAAAGTGAAGTCGCTCAGTCTGTCCGACTGTTAGCGACCCCATGGACTGCAGCCCACCAGGCTACTCCGTCCATTGGATTTTCCAGGCAAGAGTACTGGGGTGGGGTGCCATTGCCTTCCCCGCAGAAGGTAAAGCATCGGCCTGCAATTAAGGAGACCCAGATTTGATCCATGGGTCAGGAAGATCTCCTGGAGAAGGAACTGGCAAAACATGCCAGCATTCTTCCCTGGAGAATTCAAGGGAGAGAGGAACCTGGTGGGCTACAGTCCACGGGGTCTCAAAGAGTGAGGCACAACTGAGCAAATAACACACACACTTCCCAAATTTCCTGGGGTCTTCAAATTCTAGGCTTTGTGCATTGAGTTGAAAAAGCCATTTGATGAAGCTCTAGGATGACTCAGATACCACTCATGACTGAATGCAGATAATTGCCTACGTTTTATCATACACTCTTACTGGACTATGAATTCTAATCAGATGGGACACGTGACTTTGTCTAATGGCATCATCATACAACATTGGAAAAAAAACAGGCATTTTCTATATCATTAAATGGCCTTAGATCTTATTGTATATTATCACTGTTTTTTTACTTAAAGATTCATTTTATAATATTTTCTCATTAGTAAGAAAGAAACAGAGCTTGTTTTTACTTATGGACGAAGTCTTTGTTAGTACGTTGTATCATTTATACATATCCATATTAATAGGTCTTTCGGAGCGCTTGAATTTCATATATTTTATTCTAGAACAGTTAGTTAGGATATTATAATGTCAAAAATACATGTTAGGTCATTCACAATGAGAAGAATTAACCACTTTCAAAATGTCCTTGGCGTGTATCATCATCACTTTGCTATGTACGTGCAATATGTACTTTTGTAAAACACTGTTCAAATTCCCCAGTACTATGATTTTTAAAACACTTTTTATCACTTAGAGCTTATTCAAACAAGATTCATGAATTCTTTACCTCTGACACCTAGAACAAGATAAGAATGCTCATATTTGTCAATTCTATTGAATGTTTTAGCCAGGGTAATTAGGCAAGAAAAATATATTAAAGGCATCCAAATTAAAAAGGAAGTAGTAATATTATCTGTCTTCAGATAACATGGTTACATATAAAGACACTATCAAGAAATGCAAAAAATTAGTGCTGATTAATGAATTTAGCAAGTACTATAGGCTTCCCTTGTAGCTTGGTCGGTAAAGAAACTGCCTGCAGTGCAGGAGACCTGGGTTCAATCCCTGGGTTGGGAAGACCCCCTGTAGAAGGAAATGGCAACCCACTCCAGTATGCTTGCCTGGAAAGTCTCATGGACAGAAGAGCTTGGTGGGCTGCAGTCTGTAGGGTCACAAAGAGTCAGGCATGACTGAGCAACTAACACTTACATACTTACAGGCTAGAAAAGGAGCTCACAGAAATCAATCATATTTGAATAAACTAGCAATGAACAATCTGCAAAGGAAATGAAAACAATTTCATTTGCTATAGTTTCAAAATGAACAATATACTTAGGACAATGCTGCTGCTGCTGCTTAGTCACTTCAGTCGTGTCCGACTCTGTGTGACCCCATAGACGGCAGCCCACCAGGCTCCCCCGTCCCTGGGATTCTCCAGGCAAGAATACTGGAGTGGGTTGCCATTTCCTTCTCCAATGCATGAAAGAGAAAAGTGAAAGTGAAGTCGCTCAGTCTGTCCGACTGTTAGTGACCCCATGGACTGCAGCCCACCAGGCTACTCCGTCCATTGGATTTTCCAGGCAAGAGTACTGGGGTGGGGTGCCATTGCCTTCCCCGACTTAGGACAATATATAACTAAAAATTAGAAGTGCATTGAAAGTTACTGACAATTAAAGATGACTTTAAAAAGATATCTTTTACTCATGGGTTGGAAGGCTAAATATTGTCAACACAGTAGTACTACCCCAAGGGATCTACAAATTCAATATAATCTCTGTCATTATCCCAACAACACTCTTTTTGCAGAAATGGAAAAGCTAATCCTAAAATTGCTATGGAATTGCAAGTGACTTCTGTAGCCAAAATGATCTTGAATGTGAAAAACCAAGCTGGAGGACTGACTTTCATATTTCAAAACTTGCTAGAAAGCTACAGTAATAAAAGCAGTGTGATACTAAAATACGAATAGACGAATAGAACAATAAATAGATTGGGAGTGCAGAATCAAACCATACACTATGGTCAATTGATTTTTAAAAACGACGCCTGAGAATTCAAAGTGTTACAGGGAAGAACTGATTCCATGTTGGATCTGTTTATTTTTCTCTAACTTTTGCTCCCGTTGGTTTTGTTCACAAAAAGGATACTGTTGATACATAATGGGCTGCCCTGGGGAACCCTGCTCCTCTGCCTGAACGTTAAACCAAATGCCTTTGTTCAACACACCATATATCTATGGATGGCTACAGGAAGGAAAAAATTAACACATCTCCTTCATGAGGCTGGCAATTCCAGGAGATAATTGCAAGATTAATGTCCCTGATGTTCAAGCTGGTTTTAGAAAAGGCAGAGGAACCAGAGATCAAATTGCCAACATCCGCTGGATCATGGAAAAAGCAAGAGAGTTCCAGAAAAACATCTATTTCTGCTTTATTGACTATGCCAAAGCCTTTGACTGTGTGGATCACAATAAACTGTGGAAAATTCTGAAAGAGGTGGGAATACCAGACCACCTAACCTGCCTTTGAGAAATCTGTATGCAGGTCAGGAAGCAACAGTTAGAACTGCACATGGAACAACAGACTGGTTCCAAATAGGAAAAGGAGTACGTCAAGGCTGTATATTGTCACCCTGCTTATTTAACTTCTATGCAGAGTACATCATGAGAAACGCTGGACTGGAAGAAACACAAGCTGGAATCAAGATTGCCGGGAGAAATACCAATAACCTCAGATATGCAGATGATACCACCCTTATGGCAGAAAGTGAAGAGGAGCTAAAAAGCCTCTTGATGAAAGTGAAAGAGGAGAGCGAAAAAGTTGGCTTAAAGCTCAACATTCAGAAAACAAAGATCATGGCATCCGGTCCCATCACTTCATGGGAAATAGATGGGGAAACAGTGGAAACAGTGTCAGACTTTATTTTGGGGGGCTCCAAAATCACTGCAGATGGTGACTGCAGCCATGAAATTAAAAGACNATCTTCTTGACCTGTCTCTTATACACATCTTGGGAAATAGATGGGGAAACAGTGGAAACAGTGTTAGACTTTATTTTGGGGGGGCTCCAAAATCACTGCAGATGCTGACTGCAGCCATGAAATTAAAAGATGCTTACTCCTTGGAAGAAAAGTTATGACCAACCTGGATAGTATATTCAAAAGCAGAGACATTACTTTGCCAACTGAGGTCCGTCTAGTCAAGGCTATGGTTTTTCCTGTGGGCATGTATGGATGTGAAAGTTGGACTGTGAAGAAAGCTGAGCGCTGAAGAATCGATGCTTTTGAACTGTGGTGTTGGAGAAGACTCTTGAGAGTCCCTTGGATTGCAAGGAGATCCAACCAGTCCATTCTGAAGGAGATCAACCCTGGGATTTCTTTGGAAGGAATGATGCTAAAGCTGAAACTCCAGTACTTTGGCCACCTCATGCGAAGAGTTGACTCATTGGAAAAGATTCTGACGCTGGGAGGGATTGGGGGCAGGAGGAGAAGGGGACGACTGAGGAAGAGATGGCTGGATGGCATCACGGACTCGATGGACGTGAGTTTGCATGAACTCCGGGAGATGGTGATGAACAGGGAGGCTGCAATTGATGGGGTCACAAAGAGTCGGACACGACTGAGCGACTGAACTGAACTGAATGTCCTTTTAACATTACTTCCTATCTCCCCCCATCACTGCTGTATAATAGAACCTGGCATCCAGACCCCTGTAAGAGAATCATTTTGCGACATAACTCTGCCATCTTCTTGGTCTGCTAGCTTTCTAAATCAAGTCATATTCCCTGCCTTAACACTTCGTCTCTCAGTTAATAGGCCTGTTATGTAGAGAGCAGAGCAAGCAGAGCTGCCTATTTAAAAAATAAATGGTGCTAAGAAAACTGGCTATCCATATACAAAAAAATGACTTCAGACACATTCACACCATATCCAATAATTAAATCAGTATGGGTCAAAGTTCTATATGTAAGAGGTGAAAATATAAAACTTAAGAGACAAATATAAGGACAAAGCTTCATGACCTTGGATTTGATCATGGTTTCTTAGATATGTCACTAGAAGAACAGGAAAAAAATTTTTTCATCAAAATCTAAAAATGAAAGAAAACCCCCCACAAACATTTGTGCATCAAATGACACCATCAAGAAATTAAAAGGACAATCTGGAAAATGGAAGAAAATCAGTTCATTTCAGTTGCTCAGTCGTGTCCGACTCTTTGTGTCCCCATGGACTGCAGCACACCAGGCCTCCCTGTCCATCACCAACTCCAGAGTTTACTCAAACTCATGTCCACTGAGTCGGTGATGCCATCCAACCATCTCATCCTCGGTCGTCCCCTTCTCTCACCATCACTCTTTCCCAGCATCAGGGTCTTTTCAAATGAGTTAGCTCTTCACATGAGGTGGCCAAATTACTGGAGTTTCAGCTTCAACATCAGTCCTTCCAATGAACATTCAGGACTGATTTCCGTTAGGATGGACTGGTTGGATCTCCTTGCAGTCCAAGGGACTCTCAGGAGTCTTCTCCAACATCGCAGTTCAAAAGCATCAATTCTTCGGCACTCAGCTTTCTTTCTAGTCCAACTCTCACATCCATACATGACCACTGGAAAAACCATAGCCTTGACTAGACGGACCTTGTTGGCAAAGTAATGTCTCTGCTTTTCAATATGCTGTCTAGGTTGGTCATAACTTTTCTTCCAAGGAGTAAGATTCTTTTAATTTCATGGCTGCAGTCACCAGCTGCAGTGATTTTGGAGCCCAAAGAAATAAAGTCTGCCGCTGTTTCCACTGTTTCCCCATCCATTTGCCATGAAGTAATGGGACCAGATGCCATGATCTTCGTTTTCTAAATGTTGAGCTTTAAGCCAACTTTTTCATTCTCCTCTTTCACTTTTATCAAGAGGCTCTTTAGTTCTTCACTTTCTGCCATAAGGGTGGAGTCATCTGCATATCTGAGGTTATTGATATTTCTCTCCGCAATCTCAGTTCCAGCTTGTGATTCATCCAGCCCAGCATTTCTCATGAAATGGCATCAGGAGTGGCGTCTATGCTTTGCTGGAGCAGCCGTGAGGAGATACCCCACATCCAAGGTCAGGAATGGCAGCTGCACTTCGCTGGACCAGCCGTGTGGAGATTCCCCACGTCCAAGGTCAGAGAAACCCAAGTAAGATGGTAGGTGCTGGAGTGGCTGTGAGGAGATACCTCATGTCCAAGGGCAAAGGAGAAGCCCCAGCAAGACAGTAGGAGGGGCGAATTCACGTTTAGAATCAAATCCCATTCCTGCCAGAGATGCTCAGAGGGCTCAAACAAACCTTGTGTGCACATGACCCAGGGACCCCCAGGGACCCCACAGAGACTGAGCCAGAACTGTGTTTGAGTGTCTCCTGTGCAGGTACGGGTCGGTGGTGGTCTGCCTCAGGGACAGGGGCTGTGGGTACAGCAGACCTGGGTGTGGCATAAGCCCTCTTGGAGGAAGTCGCCATTAACCCCACCATAGAGCTGCCAGAACCTTGTGCACAAACAGAATCTTGTGCATGCTAGGACCCAGGGGAAAGGAGCAGTGACCCCACAAGAGACTGACCCAGACTTGCCTATGGGTGTCCGGGAGTCTTGGCAGAGGTGGAGGCGAGGGTCGGTGGTGTCCTGCTGCAGGGTTGGGGGCACTGAGAATAGCAGTGCATGCATGGGACCTTTTGAGGGAGGTTTCCATTATCTTCATTACCTCCACCATAGTTTGGAAGAAAATATTTGCAAATTATTTATCTTCCAAAGTTCTAGTATCTATAGTACATAAAGAACCCAAGAATGAAATGACAACCTAATTCAAAAATAGGAAAAGGACTTGAATATACATTTCTCACAAGAAGATATATAAATGGCCAGTAAGAACATGAAAAGATACATAACAGTCAAAATAGAATTGTAAATTAAAACCACTAAGCAATACCTCTCTATGCCCACTATAAAGTAAAAAAATAAAGGAAAGTACAATTGATCAGGGTGTAGGAACTGTGCTGACCTGAATTCAAAATATACAGCTGAGATGGAAAGCAGTTTGGCAATGCTTCAAATATTTAAACATAGAATTACCTTGGGGCACAAAATTTCAAGAATTTTACTATCATAACTTTTATGTCTGAAGGCAGGGTCTTTCTCTTCAGAACAAAAAAAATTGCAGGTGAACTGTGAAAAGGAAAGGCCATTAGAAGTTCTTCTAGAATTTACCCTGCAGCAAAACAAATAAAATTAAATATTTAAATAAATCTCACTCTAAGTTCATCCAACGTAAGCAGAAACATTTCAAGATGGTTTTCAAACTTAATCCCAGGTGACTTACCCAGGGATATTGCTAATGGTGTGACAAGGGAAGCAGAACAAAGACTGGGGAAAAAAACTACCATATAACCCAGCAATTCCACTCCAAAATATATACCAAAAAGAAGTGAAAAAAAAGTACTTATACAAGTACACATATGAACACATATTCATAACAGCCCAAGCCCAAGCCCAAATATTTCCATCACTTGATGATTTGATAAATAAGATGTGATATAGATTAACCATTTTAATGGGTATAATTCAGCAACACTTAGAGTATTCCAAATGCTGTGAAAGTATTATTTCTATTCACCTCCAAATCATTTTCATTACCCCAAATAAAACCTTATATCCATAAAATAGTTTTTCTCCATTACCCAGTGGATATGTAAAATGGATATTATTCAGCCATAAAAAGAAATGAAGCACCGATATATGTTATGACATTGATGTCCCTTGAAATCATTCTGCTAAGTGGTAAAGGAAAAACAGGAAATGCCACATAATGTATGGTTCCATTTACATGATATAACTAGAGTAGGTAAATTAACAGAGGCAGAAAGCAGATTAGTTCTTGCAAAGAACTGAACAACTTGGGTAATGGAGAAAAACTAGCTCATGTATTTAGGGTTTCTTTTGGGGTAAAGAAAATCAGTTGCGGGTAGATACAGAAAATACTTGCATGACATTCTGAGTGTATTAAATGTCACTGAATTAATAATTGATTTTATGTTACATGAATTTGACCTCAAATTGTAAAAGTAGCAATATTTAAACATGCTAGTATTCCAAAGATTTATTAATGATATTTGAAAAACATTCAAGCTATAATTGATAAGAACTTGTTTTAACAATCATAGTACTGCGGGACTGGAACAGTATTTTATAAAAGTACGTATCTTATATACATAGGGAAGGGATGATGATGCATGGCAAAGACATTTTGAAAGTGGTTAATTCCTCTCATAGTGAATGATCAAGCATATATTTTTGACTTTATAATTTCCTAAACGTGTTCTGGAATAAAATATAAGAAAATTCAAGTACTCTGAAAGATCTATTAATATGGATATGGGTAAATGATATAAGGTCTTCCTAAAGACCTAGAAATCCTGATAGCTCAGCAGGTAAAGAACCAGCTTGCCAATGCAGGGGACTGAGGAGATGTGGGTTCAAACCCTGGGCTGAAAAGATCCCCTAGAGAAGGAAACAGCAACCACTCCAGTACTCTCGCCTGGAGAATCCCATGGACAGAGGAGCCTAGAGGGCTACAATCCTGGGATTGTGGAGTTAGACACAACTGAGTAAGCACTTACTAAAAAGACCTTGTCAGTTCAGTTCAGTTCAGTTGCTCAGTCATGTCTGGCTCTCTTGCAAAGGTAGAAACAAGTTCTGTGTCTAACTAATGAGAAAATATTGTAAGGTTGTTCTTTAAGTAAGAAAACACACACACACACACACACTGACACTGTTGGGTGTAAATGCAAATTGATATGGCCACTATGGAGAACAGTATGGAGAATCCTTAAGAAAATCAGGAATAAAACTACCAGATGACTCAGCAATCCCACTACTGGGGATATGGTAATGGGATATGTAATATACCCTGACGAAACAGTAATTGAAAAAGACACATGTAATCCAATCAATGTTCATTGCAGCACTATTTACAACAGCTAGGACATGGTGGCAGCCAAGATGTCCATTGACAGATGAATGGATAAAGAAGTTGTGGTACATATACACAATGGAATATTACTCAGCTATAAAAAGAACGCATCTGAGTCAGTTCCAATGAGGTGGATGAACCTAGAGCCTATTACATAAAGTGAAGTCAGAAACAGAACGATAAATATCATATATTAACACAAACACATGGAATCTAGAAAGATGCTAATGATGAACTTACCTACAGAGCAGCAATGGAGGTGCAAACAGAGAACAGACTTCTGGACACAGTGCAGAAGGGGAAAGGTGGGATGATTTCAGAGAGTAGCACTGAAACATATATATTTACATATGTAAAATAGGTGGCCAGTGGGAATTTCTAGTATGACACAGGAAACCCAAACTTGTGCTCTGCGACAATCTAGACGCATGGGATAGAGAGGGAGGTAGGAGGAAGATTTAAGAGCGAGGGAACATATGTATACCTATGACTAATTCATGTTGATGTATGGTAGAAACCATGACAATATTGAAAAGAAATTATCCTTCAATTAAAAATAAACTTAAAAAAAATTTTAAAGTGATGTACATACACAGTAAAGTAGCAGGACATTTAATGACATGGAAAATGCCTTTTTCCAATGTATGCTGATACCATGAGACAAAGTCACATGTCCCATCTGACTGGAATTTATACTCATGCCAGCAAATTTGGAAAACTCAGCAGTGGCCACAGGACTGGAAAAGGTCAGTTTTCATTCCAATCTCATAGAAAGGCAATCCCAAAGAATGCTCAAACTACCCCACAATTGCACTCATCTCACATGCTAGTAAAGTAATGCTCAAAATTCTCCAAGCCAGGCTTCAGCAATACGTGAACCGAGAATTTCCAGATGTTCAAGCTGGTTTTAGAACAGGCAGAGGAACCAGAGATCAAATTGCCAACATCTGTTGGATCATGGAAAAAGCAAGAGAGTTCCAGAAAAACATCTATTTCTGCTTTATTGACTGTGTGGATCACCCTGCTTATTTAACTTCTATGCAGAGTACATCATAAGAAATGCTAGGCTGGAAGAAGCACAAGCTGGAATCAAGATTGGCAGGAGAAATATCAATAACCTCAGATATGCAGATGACACCACCTTTTTGGCATAAAGTGAAGAGGAACTAAAAAAAGCCTCTTGATGAAAGTGAAGGAGGAGAGTGAAAAAGTTGGCTTAAAGCTCAACATTCAGAAAACAAAGATCATGGCATCTGGTCCCATCACTTAATGGCCAATAGATGGAGAAACAGTGGAAACAGTGTCAGATTTTAATTTGGGGGGCTCCAAAATCACTGCAGATGGTGACTGCAGCCATGAAATTAAAAGATGCTTACTCCTTGGAAGAAAAGTTATGACCAACCTAGATAGCATATTGAAAAGCAGAGACATTACTTTGCCGACTAATGTCCGTCTAGCCAAGGCTATGGTTTTTCCAGTGGTCATGTATGGATGTGAGAGTTGGACTGTGAAGAAAGCTGAGCGCTGAAGAATTGATGCTTTTGAACTGTGGTGTTGGAGAAAATTCTTGAGTCCCTTGGACTCCAAGGAGATCCAACTAGTCCATTCTGAAGGAGATCAGCCCTGGGATTTCTTTGGAGGGAATGATGCTGAAGCTGAAACTCCAGTACTTTGGCCACCTCATGAGAAGAGTTGACTCATTGGAAAAGACTCTGATGCTAGGAGGGATTCCGGGTCAGAAGGAGAAGGGGACGACAGAGGATGAGATGGCTGGATGGCATCACTGACTCCAGTCTGAGTGAACTCCTGGAGTTGGTGATGGACAGGGAGGCCTGGCGTGCCGCGATTCATGGGGTCGCAAGAGTCGTACACGACTGAGTGACTGAACTGAACTGAACTGAACTGAAGGCATGAAGTCCTGAGGTTTGCCCCTTGACACCACGAAACAATTTGATAGCATGAAAAAATGCTGGAGAAAAAAGGCTGAGAGAATAAGAGCAAATGTGGGAAACTTTGGTCAAGTACACAAGGAAATTTGGAAAAGAAAAGATGCCTGATGAGTCTGGATGGCTTACATCTCAGTTTGATATCTAACGAAAAGCAAAAATTAAATGCAAAAGTATGAACAGGTTTCATCAAACTGAACAAAATACTGGGCAGCCACATTTTCCTATATGTTTGTTCATGGCGTTTTTTCAGACTCGAAGGGCGGGAGAAGAATGCTTGGAGCAGGGCTCCTCGTCTGTCGTGAGGCCATACCGCCATCGTGCGGTAACAGTTTGATCGGGCTCAAGCTGTGAGCTGTTCCTCCTTGAGAACCGGGTCCGGAATGGAAGAGAAAACAGAACCTGAACTCAAGCCTGGCCTCTCTACCTTTTTCTCTGCGGTCTAGCAGGAGCAGGGACGGCCAGTCAGCTCCGTGAGGGGCCAGGGCCCAGGAGGCAGCCGGCCGCTTCGAGTAAGTACATTCCCGATTTTCATTCCCTTGAGCAACTGCAGTCTCCTGGATGTCCTGGCTCACTCCACCAAAGCCGTGTGTGCCCATTCTTTCCACACAGGTCCTTCTTGCTCCAAGCCATGGTGCTTTAGACATTTGGTCACCCTCAACTCCATCAGTCACACCGGCTCTTTAGGGTACTTGGCACTGGCCCGTCCATTGCGCTCCTTGCTCCTGTCACAGTGGGCCCAGACCCTACAACTGGGGCAACCAGGAGGCCTGAACCCCAAAGGGCAGATGCAGAAGACAAATGCCCCCGTTTTCCTTGCTTGGCTCTAGGTCCAGCCCACACTGTTAGGAAACTGAGGCCCCGCCTCCCTCCTTCCGGTGGCTGGACTTCCGGGTAGCAGCTGGAGGGCTCCCGGGCCCTGGGCCCTCACTGATCAGAAACTAAGCCCAGAACCTGACTGTCCACTGATGCTGCCAGACCACAGAGAAAAAGGTAGAGAGGGGCCAGGCTTGAGTTCAGGTCTGTTGGTTCTGCATTGGTCTGACCTGCCTCCACTGCTAGGGCTTGCAAAGAAGAGCTGCTCACAGCTTGGGCCCGAGCCAACTATTTCCGCACGATGGCGGTATGGTATCAGAGCAGACAAGGAGCCCTGCTCCAAGCATTCTTCTCCCGCCCTTCCAGTCTCAAAAAACACTCTGATAGACAAAGGCAGCAGGAAATATGGCTACTTTGTACTTTCAAGGTTTGAGGAAACCAGCTCCTAGTCTGTTCATTTAGTTTGTGGTTTCCATTAAATACGTTAACTGGGATCTAAGTGACCCAACCTCATCAGGCATCTTCTCTTTTCCAGATTTAAGTCTTTTTTCGTTAACTATGTATAATTAACACAAACTGCATAATTAAACAACTACTTTTGTCCTTTGCAGCTTCAAAATCTGTTATTTTCACAAGTTATATGTTCAATCACTGCATTCCCATTAACATAGATTTATACTTATACCTCGTGTACTTGTCTTACCTTTTAAATTTCAAAGGAAAATAAAAAATTTGATAACAAATATAGGGAGTTCCCTGTAATCCGGTGGTTAGGAGTTAGTGTTACTACTGTGGCTAGGTTTCAATCCTTGGTTTGTCATGTACACTAAGATCCTGCAAGCAAATATATATGACTTCCCCAGTGGTCAGTGGTAAGAATTTTGCCANAGGAAAATAAAAAATTTGATAACAAATATAGGGAGTTCCCTGTAATCCGGTGGTTAGGAGTTAGTGTTACTACTGTGGCTAGGTTTCAATCCTTGGTTTGTCATGTACACTAAGATCCTGCAAGCAAATATATATGACTTCCCCAGTGGTCAGTGGTAAGAATTTTGCCATAATATAGGAGATGCAGGTTAAATCCCTGAGCTGGAAACATCACCTGGCGAAGAGAATTGCAATGCACTCCAGTATTCTTGTCTGGAAAATCCCACAGTGGAGCCTTGCGGGCTATACAGTCCATAGGACTGCAGAAGAATTGGACAGGATTGAGGGACAAACCACACACATACATATAATACCAGCACATACATATTAATATATGTAATATATATACATAAAACTATTAAAACTATTATTCTGTTATTTATATGTATCTATGGAGTTACTTTTTCCTTGTTTTTCTGTTTCCATGAATTTGAGTTACTGATTAGTGTCTTCATTTCACCTTGGAGGACTCCCTTTTAGATTTCTGGGATGCCAGGTCTTTTAGTAACAAACTGCATCTGTTTTTCTTGTCTAGGAATGTCTTAGTCTCTCCTTCATTTTTGAAAGAGTCTAGCTGGATGTGGAATCCTTGGTTGACAGGTTTTCTTTTAGAATTTTAAATGCTTTTTGGCTTCCAAGATTTCTGAAGAGAAATCAACTGCAAATCTTATTAAGGCTACCTTGTATATAATGATGTGTATTGATGAGTTGGACAGGACTGAGCGACTTTCACTTTCATTGATGCTTACAAGATTCTAGCTTCAAAAAAAAAATCTAGCTGGATGTGGAATCCTTGGTTGACAGGTTTTCTTTTAGAATTTTAAATGCTTTTTGGCTTCCAAGATTTCTGAAGAGAAATCAACTGCAAATCTTATTAAGGCTACCTTGTATACAATGATGTGTATTGATGAGTTGGACAGGACTGAGCGACTTTCACTTTCATTGATGCTTACAAGATTCTAGCTTCAAAAAAAAAAGATTCTAGCTTCGTGGCTCTTGTAAGTTTGATTATAATGTGACTCATTTTCAACATCTTTGTGTTTATCTTATAAAAAGTTCCTTGAGCTTCTTAGATGTAAATATTCACTTCTTCCATCAAATTCCTAGTGTGGGCCCTTATTTCTTCAACTAGTGTTTCCGTCTTTCTCTTTCTCCTCTTTTGGTAACATTATGTGTAAGATAATATACTAAATCATGTCCTATAGGTCTTGCAGTCTCCGTTAATTTTTCTTCATTCTTTTTTGTTCTGCTCCTCAGATTAGGAAATTTCAACTGACCAAGATTCAAATTCCTAATTCTTTCTACTGCCTGTTCAAATCTACTGTAACAATATTCTAGTGAGTTCTTCATTTCAGTTCATGTACTTTCACTTTGCAAATTACTATTTTGTTCTCTTTTTTATAATTTCTATATCTTTATAGGTATACTCTATTTAGTGAGACATTGTTTTCCTGGTTTTCATCAGTTCTTTGTATTTAGTTTTTTATCCCTTTCATATTTAAAGATGCCCATCAAATATCCCCATATTTAGAGGGGATATTTATTTAAAGTCTTTTCTAGTACATCCATTGCCTAGCCTTCATTCTAGACAACTTTAATTTATTGCTTTTCTCCCAGTAAACGGATATGCCTCTGTTACTTTGGATGTCTCATTTTTTTAATTGGTGGTGAAAACTGAACATTTTAAATTTTACAATGGAACAACATGGAAATTAGATTTCCAACACACAGGTTTAGCTGACGGCACTTGTTTTGTACTGCTTTTTTTTTGTTTAGTGTCTTTTCTCAATTATTTTTGTCAAGTCTGTACTTTGTCGTGTTATGTTAGCTTAGTGATCACTTGGGGAAGGCAATGGCACCCCACCCCAGTACTCTTGCCTGGAAAATCCAATGGACGGAGTAGCCTGGTGGGCTGCAGTCCATGGGGTTGCTAACAGTCGGACAGACTGAGCGACTTCACTTTCACTTTTCTCTTTCATGCATTGGAGAAGGAAATGGCAACCCACTCCAGTATTCTTGCCTGGAGAATCCCAGGGATGGGGGAGCCTGGTGGGCTGCCGTCTATGGGGTCACACAGAGTCGGACACGACTGAAGTGACTTAGCAGCAGCAGCAGCAGCAGCAGTAGATCACTTAGCGTTGTGACAGGCTTTCTTTAAACATTTGAAAAATACTACCAGTCTTTGCTTTTGTAATTCGGAACTCTTTCAATGATTATATAGGCTGTTCATAACTACTGTACCCTTCCTTCGAGCTTTGTGGTGTGTGTGCTCAGTGGTGTCTGACTCTGTGCGACCCATGGACTGTAACTCACCAGGCTCCTCTGTTCGTGGGATTTTCCAGGCAAGAATACTGTTGTTAATTCGTCCTCACTTCCAGCTTGGAAGGAGCCTAAAGAGACACAAATATTTAGGGTCTCAGGCCTCATCTGAATAGTCATGTAGCCCTGCATAGGTCTGCACATTTCTAATTTCTCCAGTACATGTAAGAACTTTTAAAGTTCTTTCTTCCGCAATATATGTCCTTTCATATCCTTCTCCTTTCTGTGCTTCTCCATTTGTCTACTTGTCCTAAGTATTGTCTATTGCCCCAGGCTTTCCTGGTCAATTCTTGTGCCTTTAAATTTTTTTAGTAAATGCCTTTCTTCAAGACTGCCCGGTGGTGGAAACACTCCAAGGAAGTCCCTAGGAAGTCAAGACAAAGACAAGCTCTTGCACCAACCTTTCAGGGAGCCTCCAGAGAGGTCAAACTTGACAACCACAATTCTTTGAGAGTAACTCCGTATTTCCCCCTCCGGAACTCACATCACGCACCAGGATGACGAGAGCCATCTTTAAGGCAGTGTGGTTTTTAGTGGGTGGTAGGTGGGGAATTTTGAATGCCACAGTCCTCACTGCAAAGTAGTCACTTCTTTCTTCACCAAGCCATTGTTGATTGTCTTATGTTTTCAACTATATCTAGAGCTCTGTAAAATTGGATCCTGACACTTTATCAGCTCCTTTGTTACTTTTATGGTGGGATGGATCACTGAAGTTCCCTACTTCACCATCTTCCGTGACATCATATTTGCCACATGGTTTTACCTTTCTAGAAAGAATCATGCTTCTTCAGAAAGTACCTGCTACAACAGATATATATGAAGAAATAACACAAGGTCATTTAACACTTCTTTGTTTGGCTGGGTGGTTCCGCTTCTGTTCAGGCCCTGTGAACTCCAGGCAGTGGGCCTGTAAACATCTGGGTGAACCGGAGTACTTAGCGAGCACACCTGCTCCTAAGTGGAACTGGCTTGTCTTTGATGTCCTGACGCTGCTGCCATTAAAGATCCACATCCCCTAATACCTGGGTAGCACTTGAAAGCCTCCTACCTTTTGTTCCAAAGAGGAGGAACAGCAGACATACCCACCAGAGCCTGCCTTTGTCTTTCAGTGGATTTCTCTAATCCTGTCTGCATTGGGTGGGGAACAAGGCCTTACCCATGACTTGCTTGCCTGGACCAGGCAGCTGCTGGCTCAGTTCTAGTCCCTCACTCTCCACACTGTACACCAGGATTCCACCAGTGTTCAAGAATCCTGTAAGGCCATAGAGAAGAAGGAAGGAGGCCCAGCTTGGGTCCAAGCCTTTTCCAAGCCCCCGCATGTGTGCTCTTCTACAACTTTTGGCCTCAAAGCAAGGAAGTTGTAAGGGTTTTTGGTGTTTGGAAACAATTTCCTCATGATGGCAGTAGTGCTCCAGATAT
>SJYX01016730.1:27148-44118 GCA_006410675.1 Oreotragus oreotragus | reverse complement strand
CCTTTTGTTCCAAAGAGGAGGAACAGCAGACATACCCACCAGAGCCTGCCTTTGTCTTTCAGTGGATTTCTCTAATCCTGTCTGCATTGGGTGGGGAACAAGGCCTTACCCATGACTTGCTTGCCTGGACCAGGCAGCTGCTGGCTCAGTTCTAGTCCCTCACTCTCCACACTGTACACCAGGATTCCACCAGTGTTCAAGAATCCTGTAAGGCCATAGAGAAGAAGGAAGGAGGCCCAGCTTGGGTCCAAGCCTTTTCCAAGCCCCCGCATGTGTGCTCTTCTACAACTTTTGGCCTCAAAGCAAGGAAGTTGTAAGGGTTTTTGGTGTTTGGAAACAATTTCCTCATGATGGCAGTAGTGCTCCAGATATGCAGGCAAGCCAGGCCCTTGAACCCTCATCTTCCACCCAACTGGTCTGAAAAAAAAAAAAACATCACCAGGAGACAAAGGCTCCAGGAAACAGGCTGCCTTGTATTTTGGAGGCTTTTAAGAAAGTTGCTTGGCTTCCCAGGTGGCACAATGGTATAGAATCTGCCTAGCAATCCATGAGATACAGGAGTCACAGTTTCCATCCCTGGTTCAGGGAAGATTTCCTGGGATAGAAAATAGCAAGCCAATTCAGTATTCTTGCCTGGAGAATGCCATGGACAGGAGAAGTCTGGCTATAGTCCATGTGGTCACAAAAAGTGGGACATGACTGACCATTCAGGAAACTTGCTCATGCTGTTGTTCTCTTGCTTTTCGTTTCCACTGAAATCAAAACTGAGGCCTAATTTACGTATTTCCATCAGGCATCTTCTTTTGCAAGAACTGAATTTCTACCTGACCTAGTTCTGTTCTTCTTTACTTAGCTTTACATCCTATGAATTTCTCAATGTATCAATAGTCTGCTTCTCTGGCCAAGTCTCAAGGAGCCAGCCAGGCCTAGGAGAAAAAAGATCAGTCCAGAACATCAAGGACATTAGGGCATTTCTAGGCAACAGCTGTTGCTGATAATTATTGAGTATTTACAGTGTACCAGTAAGTATTCCACAGATTTTTGGTAGAACTCATAGATTGATTCTTCACAGCATCCCTCTGGATGAGTAGAGTGATTCTTGCCACTTAATAAGGAAATGTAGCACAGAAATTTTACAAACCTTTTCCAAGGAATAGAGACAATTTAAAAACCAGAATAATCAGATTTCAGAACTCATACTCTTAAGCACTAGAGAAATAAACTATAGGCTCAGTTCTGGGACACCTTGAGAAAGCCTCCCAACCTTTTCTGTTTTGCTTACATTCTCTAAGACTCAGGTGCAGAGAGGATTCAGGAAACAAGTTCAGTTCCATCTTGGATTCTTGGCATACAGGAACACAGATAAAAATAAGTCAGGTTCTACTGACCTTCTAAACATTAGTCCACTTGTTTCTCAGGTTAAGCTCTTTCTACAACGTGCTGCGTTTTATTTCAAACCTTTAAACTTTCCAAATTCTCCTAACTTGACTTTTATTTGGATAAGCAGGCCTAGGAAGAAATTTCCATAAAGGCCCCATTTATACTCAGCTACCTGTATATATCTCTGGACTCCTTTGGCTCAGAAAATGCTGATGAATTGGGAGTGGAGAGGAAAGGAAACACATTCAAGTCTCTGTGTTTCAATAATCAGAAGAAACCTGCTAACATTGTTTAACTGTGTAAGTGCTGCATTGTCTTCATATATATTTGCCAGTATCTTATCATGAATTAATTTTGGCTATTTACCAAATATTTCTATTACTCCTTCTGGATACTGTTAAGATCAGCAATATTGGGCCAAGGGATGAAGTCAACCTGAGAGGGCTGATTAAAGAAATATCCCAACCTATCTCTGAAATCATACCAGAACCCTCTGGCAGAACATAACCAGGACTCATAAATATGGCAAGGTAGACAGATTGTGTAATCAATTCAGGTCAACCATTTGAGGCATAGTGAAAGTGAAAGTCACTCAGTCCAGTCCGACTCTTTGGGACCCCAGGGATTATGAGGCACTGAGTAGTAGAGAAAAATGAATAGTGAATAAAGAAGAGGATACAAAGTTAGCCAGCAGAATTCCAACATATATTACCCAAGTTGTATATAAAGATAAAATACAAATAATATTATAGGCCTCTTTGTGTTCACTTATCTGAATTCCACATGAACTAAATATTCTATATTGAAAAAAGATTATTTTTCATAAGTAATAAACAGTTTTGCTTTTTTTTTTTCTGGCCACATAGTAAGGCTTGCATTTTCCAACGAGGGATGGAACCTGTGCACTCTGCAGTGAGAGTAAGAAGTCCTAACCACTGGACCACCAGGGAATTCCCTTTTTACATATTTTTAAATTATAGTTCGGATAACTAAACTATACTGTCAAAATGCTAATAAAATGCAAAAGGGAAAAAGGTATAAAATGAAACAGATAAGTAAGAAAATACCCAATTATTGTAAAACATGTATGTACATATGTAAATTAAAATGCATCAATATATTTTTGTAAATATAAAACATGGTAAAGATCAAATAAAAATGTAATCAGTGTTTGTCTCAGGACTATGGAACTGTAAATACAGTGAACATTCCTCTTAACTTGCCTTGGGAAATTACAGTTTACAGCAGCTGTCTAATTTGGTCCATAAATTATGTAAGCACTTAGAGTACACAATTTATAGTTTCTACTTAATTATCAAATTCATTATTAAAAACACATTATTTATATATTCTTAGAAAACATTAATACTTATGTAAAAATTAAAATACAGATCTATATGAGGCATAAAAGTATAAAGAAACAAGAAAAGTCATTTGATAAAAAACTTGAATCTTAAAGTGAAAGTCACTCAAAAACCATGGCATTCAAAAACCATGGGGTTGGTAGATGCAAACCATTACATTTAGAAAGGATAAACAACAAGGTCCTACTGTATAGTATAGGAACTATATTTAATAAGCTGTGATAAACCATAATGGAAAGATCATACAAAAAGTGTACATATGTATATAACTGATTCACTTTGCTGTGCAGCAGAAATTGGCACAACATTGTAAATCAACTATACTTAAATGAAAAAAAAGAAAACCTATGTAGAGTTTGACTCTAATTTCTGTAAGAAAAGAAAACCACAGGCCCAAAATGGAGTCACTTATGCTAGGCCATACCAGCAAACTAGGGCTTAATGTCTAACTGAATTGACAATTCAACCTCCTTCAGAAATACAGTCTTAATTGAAACAATCAATAACTTTCTCATTAGCACCAACGAGGTACTATGTTACATGGGCCCTCTCCATCACCCAAAGGAAGATGAGGTAAATCAAATAATAAAACTCCCTAATTCCAGAAGGGAGAAGAAATAATAGTTTTCTCTATTTACGACTTACTCGTCCTGCTTTTGAAAATTTTTCCTTTCCTGTACCCCTTTGGAGCTCCCTTCTACTTGCTAGGTGGGTGCTGCCTAATTCATAAATCATTCAATAAAACCAATTAGATTTAAAATTTTTCTCTTTTGAACTTTGGTTTTTAGCATTTCCTTAAATGAAAATAACTAAATATGAATGCTTATTTTCAGTTACTAGTGTGCTCTCCAATCTACAAAGACACTGAAAAGGAGAGACGCCATTTTGGTTACTTTCTAAAGTATGTGAGCCAGAAAATGGAGGACTCCATAGGAGCCTGAAAGTGAAAGTGATAGTGGTTCAGTCATGTCCTACTCTTTGTGATCCCATGAACTGTAGCCAGCCAGACTCCTTTGTCCATGGAATTCTCCAGGCAAGAATACTGGAGTGGGTTGCCATTTCTTTCTCCAGGAGAACTTCCTGACCCAGAGATTGAACTGTCTGAGTCACCAGGAAAGCTGAGAAATGAGCCAAATCAAACACCACAAAGTCCATTGCCTGCAACTGGCTTCCTGCAAGTTTTGACATTCCAGCAATTTCTTTTCCTCTTGCAGAGATCCCTGAGACTTGAGCCCTGCATCAGTAAACTTGAAAATGCAGAAAATTCTACAGAGTGTTGACTGAGGAAGAGATTGTTGCAGGGAGAAAGCCAATTTGTACTCCATGTTGGAAATGTTTCTTTGACTTGCTTTTATTATTATAATCACACTCAATGATTTGCCTGGAGGACCCTGCACCTCTGCTTGACTGTATACTAAAGTGTCTTTGTTCAGCTCATGGAGAGATAGCTTGTCACTGCCGACCTGTGATTAGAAATGATTCAGTCAGCTCACTTCAGTTCCTCATTGCTTCTTACACTCTGATCTATAAAATAACCTGGCATCCAGACCCTAATAAGATCCTTATTTCGAGATGCTAGCCTGCCATTTTCTCGGTCGGCTGGCTCCCAGATTAAAGTCTCTTCCTTGCCTCAACACTTTGCCTATCCCATTTATCAGCCTGTCCTGCGGAAAGCAGAGTGAGCTTGGACTCGGAAAAAGCTCTGCAAAAGAACTCTTGAAAAGATGTCTAATGAGGGTTGGTGATTTTCGGGTGCATTTTGATTTCAAATGGAAATCAAAAGCAAAAAAAAAAAAAAACACTGCAAGCCTGTCTCTGCAAAATGGATTTCAAGTGTGGCAGCCATGTTTTCTAGCTCCTTTACCTCTTTGTGGTGTTTTTTTCTGACTGTATGGGCGGGAGAAGAGGCGCTGGGGGCAGCTGCTTGCGTTTCCTGAGCCATACTGCCCTCAAGAGGAAGTAGTTTTAGAAAAGCCAAAATTCATATTTCTGATGACCCAGTGGCTAAGACTCCATGCTCCCAATACAGGGAGCCAGGGTTCAATCCCTGGTTGAGGAACTAGATCCCTCATGCCTCATCTAAAAGATCTTCAAAGTCACAACTTAAAAAAAAAAAAAAAGATCCCAAATGCCACAACAAAGATCAGCGATCCACTAACTCTATGAGGATCCAAGAGCCCATGACTAAGACCCTGGCAGTCAAAAAATACTATTCCTTTTTTTTTTTAAAGAAAAAAAATGTTAGTGTCAATTCCCATGAGATCTGGCCTTAAAGAAATTTATGGCAAATTCCCGGGCTGAATGAGCCCTGACCAAACTGGGTTTCTTTTACTTGAACTCTGAGACTGTCTAGGAACTCTGGACAAAGGTAGAATCATGGTAGAGAAGCTTCTGAGTGAGGGGCGAGGACTGTGGGAGGGGGGTTTGTTTCCTCCCACTGTGGGCAGAATCAGAGGAAACAGAATTAAGTCTTCTCAAGGACTTCACAGGACTACTTCAGTCAGTTGAGTTGCTCAGTCAGTCTGACTCTTTGTGACCCCAGGGACTACAGCATGCTAGGCTTCCCCGTCCATCACCCCCGGACCTTGCTCAAACTCGTGTCTATCACGTTGGTGATGCCATCCAACCATCTCATCCTCTGTGGTCCCCTTATCTTCCCTCCTCCAATCTTTCCCAGCATAAGGGTCTTTTTCAATGAATCAGTTCTTCGCATCAGGTGGCCAAAGTATTGGAGCTTCAGCTTCAGTATCAGTCCTACAAAATATTCAGGACTGATTTCCTTTAGGTGACTAAAGTTAGAAGAGATTAACACATCTTTCAAAGGTTGGACATTCTCTTGGAGATGTTTTACAAGACTGGAGACCTTTTAACTTTACTTCCCCACTGCATCTTCCTCTGTATTCTGCCTTTTGACTTTAGTTCCTCATTGCTTCTTTCACTGTGATCTATAAAGAACATGGCATCGAGACCTTAATAAGATCGTTATTTTGAGATGTTAGCCTGCCATTTTCTTGGTCTGCTGGCTCCCAGATTAAAGCCTCTTCCTTGCCTCAACACCTTGCCTCTCTGATTCATTGGCCTATCCGGCGGAGAAGGCAATGGCACCCCACTCCGGTAGTCTTGCCTGGAAAATTCCATGGATGGAGGAGCCTGGTAGGCTGCAGTCCATGAGGTCGCTATGAGTCAGACAAGACTGAGCGACTTCACTTTCACTTTTCACTTTCATGCATTGGAGAAGGAAATGGCAACCCACTCCAGTGTACTGGCCTGGAGAATCCCAGGGACGGTGGAGCCCGGTGGGCTGCCGTCTATGGGGTCGCACAGAGTGGGACACGAGTGAAGCGACTTAGCAGCAGCAGCGGAGAGCAGAGTGAGCTTGGACTCGGTAATAAGACCTGCAAAAGAACTCTTGAAAAGATGTCTGCTGAGGGTCGGTGATTTTCGCGTGCATTTCAATTTCAAATGGAAACCAAAAGCAAAAGCAGGGTACTGCAGTGTGGCAGCCATGTTTTCTAGCTCCTTTACCTCATTGTGGTGCTTTTTTCAGAGTGTCTGGGCGGGAGTAGAGGCACTGGTGGGGTGGGGGGCGGGGGGGCAGGGCTGGTTGCCTTTCCTGGAGCCATACTGCCCTCACGAGGAAGTAGTTTTAGAAAAGTCAAAATTCAGACTTAGCTGATGACCCAGTGGCTAAGACTCCATGCTCCCAATACAGGGAGTCAGGGTTCAATCCCTGGTTGAGGAACTAGATCCCACATGCCTAATCTAAAAGATCTTGAGGTCACACACACACAAAAAAGAATCCCAAATGTCACAACAAAGATCAGCGATCCACTAACTCTATGAGGATTCAAAAGCCCATGACTAAGATCCTGGCAGTCAAATAAATAAATACTATTTTATTTTTAAAGAAAAAAAAGTTATTGTGAATTCCCGTGAGATCTGGCCTTAAATAAATTTATGGCTTCCCTGGTGGCTCAGATGGTAAAGCATCTGTCTACAATGCAGGAGACCCAGGTTCGATCCCTGGGTCAGGAAGATCCCCTGGAGAAGGAAATGGCAACCCACTCCAGTACTATTGCCTGGAAAATCCCATGGATGGAGGAGCCTGGTAGGCTAGTCTATGGGGTCACAAAGAGTTGGACAGGACTGAGCGACTTCACTTTTACTTTCACTTTCCCAGGCTGAATGAGCCCTACCAACCTAGGTCTCCTTTACTTGAACTCTGAGGCTGCCTAGGAGCTCTGGACAAAGATAGAATCTTGGTAGAGAAGCTTCTGAGAGAAGGGCCAGAACTGTTGCAGGGGGGTTTTGTTTCTTCCCATTGTGGGCAGAATTAGAGGAAATGGAATTAAGTCTTCTCAAGGACTTCAGAGGACTACTTCAGTCAGTTGAGTTGCTCAGTTGGTCTGGCTCTTTGTGACCCCAGGGACTACAGCATGCTAGGCTTCCCTGTCCATCACCAACTCCCAGACCTTGCTCAAACTCATGTCTATCACATTGGTGATGCCATCCAACCATTTCATCCTCTGTGGTCCCCTTATCTTCCCTCCTCCAATCTTTCCCAGCATAAGGGTCTTTTTCAATGAACCAGTTATTCGCATCAGGTGGCCAAAGTATTGGAGCTTCAGCTTCAGTATCAGTCCTTCTACGAAATATTCAGGACTGATTTCCTTTAGGTGACTAAAGATAGAAGAGATTAACACATCTTTCAAAGGTTGGACATTCTCTTGGAGATGTTTTATAAGACAGGAGACCTTTTAACTTTACTTCCCCACTGCATCTTCCTCTGTATTCTGCCTTTTGACTTTAGTTCCTCATTGCTTCTTTCACTCTGATCTATAAAGAACCTGGCATCCAGACCTTAATAAGATCGTTATTTTGAGACGCTAGCCTGCCATTTTCTTGGTCTGCTGGCTCCCAGATTAAAGTCTCTTCCTTGCCTCAACACCTTGCCTCTCCGATTGATTGGCCTATCCTGTGGAGAGCAGACTGAGCTTGGACTCGGTAGAGCTTGGACTCGGTATAAGAACTGCAAAAGAACTCTTGAAAAGATGTCTGCTGAGGGTCGGTGATTTTCAGGTGCATTTCGATTTCAAGTGGAAACCAAAAGCAAAAGCAAGGTACTGCAAGCGTGTTTCTCCAAAATGGATTTCAAGTGTGGCAGCCATGTTTTCTAGCTCCTTTACCTCTTTGTGGTGTTTTTTTCAGACTGTATGGGCGGGAGAAGAGGCGCTGGGGGCAGGGCTGGTTGCCTTTTCTGGAGCCATACTGCCCTCACGAGGTAGTTTTAGAAAAGCCAAAATTCGGACTTCTCTCATGACCCAGTGTCTAAAACTCCTTGCTCCCAATACAGGGAGCCAGGGTTCAATCCCTGGTTGAGGAACTAGATCCCATATGCCTCATCTAAAAGCTCTTGAAGGCAAGAACTTAAAAAGCATCCCAAATGCCACAATAAAGATCATCGATCCACTAACCCTGTGAGGATCCAAGAGCCCATGACTAAGACCCTGGCAATCAAATAAATAAATACTATTAAAAAAAAAAAATGTTAGTGTTAAGTCCCGTGAGATCTGGCCTTATAGAAATTTATGGTGAATTCCCAGGCTGAATAAGCCCTGAACCAACCTGGGTCTCCTTTACTTGAACTCTGAGGCTGCCTAGGAGCTCTGGACAAAGGTAGAATGTTGGCAGACAAGCTTCTGAGTGAGGGGCCTGACTGTGGCAGGGGGGGTTTGTTTCCTCCCATTGTGGGCAGAACTAGAAGAAATGGGATTAAGTCTTCTCAAGGACTTAAGAGGACTACTTCAGTCAGTTGAGTGGCTCAGTCGGTCTGACTCTTTGTGACCCCAGGGACTACAGCATGCCAGGCTTCCCTTTCCATCACCAACCCCTGGAGCTTGCTCAAACCATGTCCATCAAGTTGATGACACCATCCAACCATTTCATCCTCTGTCCTCCCCTTCTCTACCCGCCTTCAATCTTTCCCAGCATAAGAGTCTTTTTCAATGAATCAATTCTTCGCATCAGGTGGCCAAAGTATTGGAGCTTCAGCTTCAGTATCAGTCCCTCTAAGGAATATTCAGGACTGATTTCCTTTAGGTGACTAAAGATAGAGGAGATTAACACATCTTTCAAAGGTTGGACATTCTCTTGGAGATGTTTTATAAGACTGGAGACCTTTTAACTTTACTTCCCCACTGCATCTTCCTCTGTATTCTGCCTTTTGACTTTAGTTCCTCACTGCTTCTTTCACTCTGATCTATAAAGAACCTGGCATCCAGACTCTAATAAGATCATTATTTTGAGATGCTAGCCTGCCATTTTCTTGGTCATTTGGCTCCCAGATTAAACTCCCTTCCTTGCCTCAACACCTTGCCTTTCCCATTCATCGTCCTGTCCTTCGGAGAGCAGAGTGAGCTTGGACTCGGTAATAAGATCTGCAAAAGAACTCTTGAAAAGATGTCTGCTGAGGGTCGGTGATTTTCAGGTGCATTTCGATTTCAAATGGAAACCAAAAGCAAAAGCAAGGTACTGCAAGCGTGTTTCTCCAAAATGGATTTCAAATGTGGCAGCCATGTTTTCTAGCTCCTTTACCTCTTTGTGGTGTTTTTTTCAGACTGTATGGGCGGGAGAAGAGGCGCTGGGGGCAGGGCTGGTTGCCTTTCCTGGAGCCATACTGCCCTCACGAGGAAGTAGTTTTAGAAAAGCCAAAATTTGGACTTCCCTGATGGCCTGGTGGCTAAGACTCCATGATCCTAATGCAGGGGGCCCAGGTTCAATCTCTGGCTGAGGAAAGGGATCCCATGTGCCTCAACTAAAAGATTTTGCATGCAGCAACAAAAAAAAAAAAAAAGAAAACATCCAGCATGCCACAACAAACATCAGAGATCCCGAACAACAAAGATCTGAGATCTCAAATAAATAAATAATATTTGAAAAAAGGAAAAGACAAAATTGTTAGTGTGAATTTCCCTGAGATCTAGCCTTTAAGAAATGTAAGGCTAATTCCCAGGATAAATGGGCCCTGACCAAGCTGTCTTTCCTTTACTTGAACTCTGAGACTGTCTAGGAGTTCTGGACAAAGGTAGAATGTTGGTAGAGAAGTTTCTAGGTGAGGGGCCAGGACTGTGGCAAGGGTGGGGGCTCAGAGACGGAACTAGAGGAAATCATTTAGAGTCTATGCAGACCTTGGGCATCTGTCTCCTGCCTCTTACAGAATGAAACAGTTGGGCTGACACAAGATGTCCCTGTACTCTGGGGCCTAGGCACCCTGTATCAGCAGGGTCAGTGTTAGGGTCTGGGATGGGAATCTCAGTCCATGTCACATCTAGCAGCAGCTGGTCTGTGATCTGGAGTTCTCCGGGATACCCAAATGGTTGGTACACTCATTGCCTGAAGCAAGGATGGTCACACTGCCAAGCCAAGCCGATGAATTCTAGAACATTAGTAGGAGTGCTGATGTAACAATCATATGGGAACCAAGAATGGAGAAGGCGGCCTGGAGTTATCTTCTCAGCCCAGGAGGTTGTGACTTTGGAGCTTTTCTCTAGGGCTAAAGCAATCCAGTCATCAGGAACAAAGATGAATTCTTAAGTGGTTAGCTTTTACCTAAGGAAGATGAGACCCTTGGGGTTTGGGACCTAATCATTCATTCATCTCAGCTAGTATTATTCTCAGAGCCTGCTTCTTAGCCTTTCATTGATGAAGAATCTTTATAGGCTTCACAAGACATCCTCTTCAGAAAACCGACTACATCAGGACTCCTGAACTCCCGCCTATGTTAGTGCCACTTACTCTTCTGTACCTGATATGATCTCAGTATATAACCCCTTAGAGAAAGGCCGAGCAGTCCATGGAAACAAGCTTTGTATCTTTATCTTCTTTCTCCTGCTCTTCCTTCCAAATCTGTTCCATTTGAATGTTCCCATGTATAGTTCTCATGGGGTTGTTGGTATAAGAATATCCTTATGAGGATACCTTAGTATAAGTTACTTACATAAGGATACCTTAGTATAAGTTACTTACATAAGGATACCTTAGTATAAGGATATACTTGGGTTTTGGGTTGCTTTCCTTCTGTCATACATTTCTAAGCCCTTTTATCACAAGGGCATCTCACATGTCACTAAATATCCTTCAGATCATTGGATTTTGTATTACTTAGAAGTTTGCCCAAAGATATTTGTTTTCTTTACTGCAAAAAACTGACCTTTTTCATTTCCAATTGTGGATAGAACTATGCAGATTTTTTTTAAAAGAAATGAAATCTTACAGGGAAGGTTATCTTAAAGCCTGAGGGCTATATCTTGGTTTTTTGATTTCAAATGTAACCCAGGCTTGTTAGTATTTCAAAGATTCAGACATGTATAAAGTTAAAACTTGATGGCATAACCTTAGAAAAATTACTCGAGAAAGGTAGACACAAAAAACAGTTTGCTTAGAATCCTTCCATTGTGCATATTCACTCTTTCAAATCCATATATATTTATGTATTCAACTTTGAGTAATAATACATGTGATAAGCATAGACTTTACTTTTCCCTTTCTCTTTTCCTATATTAACAAACTAGGATGATTTGATTCTGAAGGTAATTTGCTTTAATCCCTAATCAAAGGTGTGAGATACCTTGCCTGATCATAGAGAATGGAATTCAGTCTTCACAAGGACTTAAGAAGACTAGTGTAACTGAACCAAGTGAGATCCAACCTGAGAACAATGGGTCCTCTCTGCAATGTCAGCCATTGTAAACGAAAGCTCAATGAATCTACTTTCCCTACACTCTCATCTCCTATTTGGAATGTGGCTGTGTGAACAATTTTGGAAGGCATAGTATCTGGAGGAAGGGTATGGTCATGTGAAATATGCACATAAATTGTCCTAGGACAACTTAAATCAATTGACTGTTTCCCAGCTCATAGGAGCTTGTCTGTTTCTACAAATAATCATACACTGGGCAACATTGCTGGCTTCATTTTCAGTAGCTCGCTCAGGATATATTAATTGGGAGACAGAGATGGTTGAGAACTTCTTGAACCATAATTTACTTGGGTAATGGTGAATTTGAGAACCTCTGCCAACAGACTTTTCTATTCCATGGCCTTTTTCTTCTGGGAAGGTTGAGCCCCGTTCTTTTTTCTCCTTTCCTGCTAAATTGTTTTCCTTTAGCTTTCCATTTAATAGCCAATGATTTGTAATGGATGTCAATCGTTGAAGGGCAGTAATCATTGACAATAGTTGTTCTTAGTATCTAGTTTTTGCTATTTTCACTGTAACTGAAATTCAGGGAGAAAGTATTTCCTTAGTCTTCTATCCAGTCTTTGTCCATTGGCTTCTGTTAAGGATATCTGGGGTGAAGTGAACACAGTACTTTTGAGCCTAAGGAATTCCAGAGCTGAGGCCACTACTTGTGTTGCTCACGATTCTCTCTCTATACATTTGTACTCCACTCGAGCATGTGGCTAAGTCAAAGTGCTGATCTCCAGCACATCTGGTCCAGGCTTTCTCTCTTAGTCTGTTTCAGCAGAAATTTTAGGAGGTCAGGAGTCACCTTTCACTTTCATAAGGCACCAGGGGTCACTGAGGCATGTTCTGCCAAATGTCTTCAAGACTCTCCTGAGAGCTAATGACACTTTGTCACTGATCAATTACGCTTCTCAGCTCAAATACACTCTTCAAAATATCCCTTATGATAAACAGTCAGATGTTTTTCCCTGCACTCCGAGCTCTGATACCACTACCAAATGGTGCCAAGGTCCCAGTGTGCCGAAGTATTGAGTCCCAGACTGTCTCTCTCATGCTCAAGGGACACAAAAGTGAAAGTGAAGTCGCTCAGTCATGTCCGACTCCTTGCGACCCCGTGGACTGTAGCCCTCCAGACACGAAGAGGAGGCAAATGATCATAAATTCTGCTCTGGGTCTTAAACCACTTCCTGTAGTGCTGCCTGCAATGGGAGAAGCTCCACCCCGACTTCCTGTGCCTGGATTTCCTGGCAGCTGCCTGTTCGGTAGCCAGATTCTACAATTATATCTTGTCTTTGCCAATGTATCCGAGATGAAGGCAAGGATGTAAAGCTTGGAGTTATAGTATGCTCAACCTCCCACAGGTCCAACAGTCTTCAACTTCTGGGTTTCCTGGGAGAAAACAGTGATGGACTTAAGAGCTCCACCAAATGACTTCCTCGTGATGGCAGTAGCGCTCCAGAAATGTCAACTAGCCCTGCCCTGAGGCCCTCTTCTCCCGCCCGTCTAGTCTGAAAAAAAAAACACAAAAGGCAGCAGGAAGCAAAACTGTCTCACACATAGCCCAGTTTGCTCACACTGCAGTGGTTTTGCTTTCCATTTCCGTCTATAATCAAACTGAAGCCTAAACTACTCCTCAGCATCCGGCATCTTCATAAAGCTTTCGCTTTGCACCAGATCTCAGCTTCACAGTTCAGCTCATCTTCACTCAGCATTAGTTCTCCAGCGCTTTATCCCAATTATCAAGTTCAGGACAAGTCTCAGAATACCAGGACTAAATGGAAGAAAATGCTGGAAGTTCAAGCCTGGAGGAGACTGTCTCTAGTCACCTGTCCTCAAGGGCCTCCCAGAGAGTCTCCATCCATTTTCTGGGACACATTAATACTTTTATGTTTGGTGGAAGGCTGTTTTTTGACTCAGTTCCTGAGATTCTTTCTTTAAGGCCTAAAGTAACTCTTACTGGTTAATGGCACATCCAACTTGGAATTCCATATGTACACCTATATTCATTTTTAAATTTAAAATGTATATTGATTATTTTTCACATGTTTCTATCACTTCTATGGCAGAAGCTAATTTTTGCTTCTCTAGGTTAGCATAGATAGAAGATTATTTGTTTTCAGTGAATCTTGGGGACATATTATTAGAACTTAAGATTTCAATGCATGCCTGTCTATATTTTGAATTTTCATGTCATTTCCAACATCTGCTTTTCAGGTAGAAGTACATTTTATTACATGTACATTTTTGATGATATTTTTCATGCATATTTGTTTAGGAATCTGTTTTTACACACATTGACATAAATTATATAATTTGGCCAACAGAAATGAATTTATTCGGTGAATGTGACTATATGTGCACATGTGAGTTTTTAGAAACTGTGTCGGATATCGAATCTGATTTTGCCCTATATTTTTAACATAATAATTATTGTACATGGGCCCATATCCTTAATTTATATTTTACTATGAGAATAGCTTTATTTTCCCACAGCTATTAAGGTGATATGCATCACTTTAAAATATTCAAAACTAAAAAGGTTATAAATTAGAAATTAATAAATGTCCATAATTCTACTTTTTATACATAGTAACTAGAATTTTAAAATTTTGTGGCTCTTTTTCTTCCCTTGCAGATATAATAATAGTTTTTATTCATAAAATAAATTTATACTTAATATATGTTTTTATATCTTTTTTTGGTTACATACTACATAATGAAAGTCTTGCCAAAATCTTATATTCTTAGGGTTTGTTCCTAGATATTAAACAAACAACTATTTGTTTCATTAATTTATCATAGTTATTTTTGAAATATCCCTATACTTCATATGTATCAAAATGTAAACATGTTATTTAAAAATCGCATTTCGCTCATGCATAATGACTGAAATAAATTTATTATATATTTATCTATAGATGTATAAGTAAGTAAGTAGAGTCACTCAGTCGTGTCCGACTCTTTGTGACCCCGTGGACTGCAGCCCACCAAGCTCCTCAGTCCATGGGATTCTCCAAGCAAGAATACTGGAGTGGGTTGCCATTTCCTTCTCCACTATAGATGTATACAAGCTACCTAAAATATTTCTCAAGAATCTAATTCATATTAAGTATTTATATCAATGTGATCTACTTGGCAAAATTTATGTCATAATTTTCTGAGCCCCTTGGATGCATCCTGGTTTCCCCTCTGTCTGGTGTTTAATTATCATTTTGATATTTCTTTCATCCACATTCTGGGGATTTCTTTTTCATATCTCCTCTATGAGAGCTCCAATTTCCTGAAACCCATATTTTCCCTTTTAATTGTAAAACTTTTTGAAAAAACAGGCTAAAGTAACTTTTTGTAAAAGGCTCTAAGGCAAGTAAATTTTTAAGATTTTGCAAATCAAGGATATCTTTATCCTTATATTTCACTGAAAGTTTGGTTGTGTATAGAATTCTAGGTTGGAAATAATTTTTCCTCAGTATTTTGAAGACGTTGTTTCATTGAATTCTATTTTCCAGTGTTGATGTTCAGAAGTTCAAAGTCATTCTAATTCTCTGTATTTATAGGTGATAAGATTTTCCCTGTTACTGGTGTGATGAAATTTCATAATAATATGTCCTCAGGTAGGTCTCTTTTTACCCACTATGTTGGCAACTTAATGGTTCCTTTCAACCTGGTATATAGTATTTTACATTTCTGTGAACTTGCTGGGAACTCCTATTATTTGGATAATAAATCACATTTACTGATGGACTCTAATTTTCTTAGTTTTCTTCCCTTTTTCAATTTTTAAAATTACAAGAATGGTCATTTTCCAATCTCTTTGATGAGGTTAGTATTTCTGCTATGTTACTTTTAATTGTGTTCTCTTTCATTGTAACCTTATTTTTTTCACCATATCCTTTCTATCATAGTTGAAATATTATCTCTTGCTTGTTTGAAGATATCGATGATAATTATTTTTTAAAGTTCTCTTCTCCCTTAAAGTTGATCTTCTCCAATATAGTTCCTCTATGTTTGGGTCGATATCCTTTACCATTAGGAATCTCCTTAGATATTGAAAGAGGCAGTATGGTGCTTTCTTTTGATTATAATGTTTGCTTGGTATATATTATCCCATCATTTTTATTTTTAACATATCAATATCTTTAAAGTGGATTTCTTGCAGCCAAAACATACTCAGTTCTTACTTTAAGTAATACAATCTGAAAATCTCTGTCTCTAAAATACTTCCTTGGATCATTTATATTGAATGTAATTATTAATATGGCAGCAATTAAATATGTCATTTTTCTGGTTGCTTTTTATTAGTTATTTTTCTTTCATCTTTCCTGAAATTCTAGTGGATCTGTTGAGCATTTTTATGATTCTAATTTTCTTACTATTAGCTCATTACTTCTTTTTAAATTTGTATGTGGCTGTGTGTATGTGTGCTTACTTGCTCAGTCATGTCCGACTCTTTGCCACACCAAGGATTGTAGCCCGCCAGGCTCCTGTGTCCATGGAATTCTCCAAGCAAGAACACTGGAGTGGGTAGTCATTCCCTTCTCTAGGGGATCTTCCTGACCTAATGATGCCATTCAGCCATTTCATCCTCTGTCGTCCCCTTCTCCCTCCTCCTGACCCCAATCCCTCCAAGCATCAGTCTTTTCTAATGAGTCAACTCTTCGCATGAGGTGGCCAAAGTACTGGAGTTTCAGCTTTAGCATCATTCCTTCCAAAGAAATCCCAGGGCTGATCTCCTTTAGGATGGACTGGTTGGATCTCCTTGCAGTCCAAGGGACTCTCAAGAGTCTTCTCCAACACCACAGTTCAAAAGCATCAGTTCTTTGGCGCTCAGCCTTCTTCACAGTCTAACTCTCACATTCATACATGACCATAGGAAAAACCATAGCCTTGACTAGACGGACCTTAGTGAGCAAAGTAATGTCTCTGCTTTTGAATATACTATCTAGGTTGATCTTAACTTTTCTTCCAAGGAGTACGCGTCTTCTAATTTCATGGCTGCAGTCACCATCTGCAGTGATTTTGGAGCCCCAAAAAAATAAAGTCTGACACTGTTTCCACTGTTTCCCCATCTATTTCCCATGAAGTGATGGGACTGGATGCCATGATCTTCGTTTTCTGAATGTTGAGCTTTAAGCCAACTTTTTCGCTCTCCTCTTTCACTTTCATCAAGAGGCTTTTTAGCTCCTCTTCACTTTCTGCCATAAGGGTGGTGTCATCTGCATATCTGAGGTTATTGATATTTCTCACGGCAATCTTGATTCCAGCTTGTGCTTCTTCCAGCCCAGCGTTTCTCATGATGTACTCTGCATATAAGTTAAATCAGCAGGGTGACAATATACAGCCTTGACGTACTCCTTTTCCTATTTGGAACCAGTCTGTTGTTCCATGTCCAGTTCTAACTGTTGCTTCCTGACCTGCATACAGATTTCTCAAGAGGCAGGTTAGGTGGTCTGGTATTCCCATCTCTTTCAGAATTTTCCACAGTT
>SJYX01016730.1:6374-23646 GCA_006410675.1 Oreotragus oreotragus | reverse complement strand
CATTTCTTTTCCATGGGGATGGTCTTGATCCCTGTCTCCTGTACAATGTCACGAACCTCATTCCATAGTTCATCAGGCACTCTATCTATCAGATCTAGGCCCTTAAATCTATTTCTCACTTCCACTGTATAATCATAAGGGATTTGATTTAGGTCATATTTGAATGGTCTAGTGGTTTTCCCTACTTTCTTCAATTTAAGTCTGAATTTGGTAATAAGGAGTTCATGATCTGAGCCACAGTCAGTTCCTGGTCTTGTTTTTATTGACTGTACAGAGCTTCTCCATCTTTGGCTGCATAGAATATAATCAATCTGATTTTGGTGTTGACCATCTGGTGATGTCCATGTGTAGAGTCTTCTCTTGTGTTGTTGGAAGAGGGTGTTTGCTATGACCAGTGCATTTTCTTGGCAAAACTCTATTAGCCTTTGCCCTGCTTCATTCTGCATTCTAGGGCCAAATTTGCCTGTTACTCCAGGTGTTTCTTGACTTCCTACTTTAGCATTCCAGTCCCCTATAATAAGGAGGCTTAATTTAAGACCAGGGCTCACATAACCCTTTCACTGAATGGATCTCTAGAAACTGAAAGTCATCACGGAAACAAAACAAAACTGGAGTAGGTAGATTTTAAATTATTTCCACATGATGGCAGTAGTGTACTGTCTATGCCATCAAGTATTGTCCTCCCTGCCCCCTAGCCCTCTGCACATGTCAGAAAAAAATTACCTAGAGGCAAAGTCACCAGGCAATATGGCTGCCTAGTATCTTGCCCAGTTTGAGAAAATCTGCTCACTGCTGTACTTATGCTTTGATTTTCATCTGAAAACTGAGGCCTAAAACTACCCACTCTAATCGGGCATCTTCAATTTCCACTAGGCCTAGTCTTCACAGTTCTGTTTTTGTTCACTCAGCATTTCATCCCCAGCCTTTTCCCAAATGATCAAGTTGTCTACTTCTGTGGGTAAGTCTCAGGGATCCAGGCCTAAACAGAAAAACAAAATGCTGAAAATTCATCCAGGAGGGCATCTCTACACATCCATGTGTCCTTACCTGGCTTATCTCTACACCTCTCATGGGATGTCCCAACATTTTCTAGGTAAAGACTTAGGCTCTATGTGTTGAATTGTCATCAGACATTTGACGGGGACCCCAAGAAGAGGGTCCACATAGCTCTCCTCATATGCCATACAATGACCCACATCAGAGGTTACTTTCTTGTGTCATTAAACGGCCTCCAATTCTTTTTCTAATAGGGTATAGGTATGTGTGTGTTACCATTTGTCTCTTAGTTTTAAAACCATTTCCTCACTAATAAGTAAGATGTGCTTGCCAAGGATTCAGAAATAACCACATGCTGATCAAGAGTAAAGACCTACCATAAAACTTATGACCACTCATAACCTTTTGGATTATATCTTTCCACTCCTCTCAATACATGTAATTCTACATTTGGCTCAAACACAACAATAATTTATATTAAAACTGTATATTAGTACATTATGGTTTCCATAGAAATTTTCACTCTTGATCCCAGGCATTTTAAGATTATATAAAATTTGCAAGTCCTAATTTTAGTAAATAGTTTATGAAAATGCTTTTTATCACCCTATTTATATGTATTGAATATATAATATATATAAGGTATCTGTTATATGCACATGTAGACACGTACGCAGTTGTTTCTGCTTAATCATAATTTTACTTATATTGGGTGTAGTTTTACACAAAGTCTTCTGCATAACCTTATATAAATATCAATATCATATCAATATATATTTTACCCAGCTTGAAATTTCTTTACATTTTATTCTAGAAAGAAGTCTCTCCTTCAGGCAGTTAAAAGAGTGATGCCTAACTGTTGGCAACCTGTTCATATTTTATTAATAAAACCAAAAATAAATGGCACCTCAGTCAAAAGTAGAAATAACTTTTAACCTATCTTTGCCATATGTTCTTACACATTTCCTGTGCACATATATTTTTTAGCCTAAAATCCCAGTTTCCTTGTACCTCAAGTGTTCAAACATGTTTTCTTCACTGATTATAGTTTCAGTTCCTTGCAAACATCATTAAATGTTCCCTGGAATACTTCCTATTTCTAAAGGTGACTCCCATCTTTTTGCATTTCTTAGATTTAAGCATTCTTATTTACAAAATTACCAAGTACATTAGTCATTCTTAAAGTGCAGTGATGCCCATTCAAGCAGACAATTATTATCAAAATATTGGTGCGTCAAATGGTGTTTTTTGTGACCAGTTAGAGATATAAATACATTAGTTATCAAGTGGCCACCAAATAAGTTATGTTAATCATTTCTTCTGTGCGTATCTGTTCTGAATTTGTTCTCAAATTACAAATTTATTATTGGCTTTTTGAAAAACACAGTCTGTCAAGAACAAATATAAACACTTTATCCAAAATTCTTCTTTCCCAAGGGAACCATTATTAGCAGATTGATGAGCATGTTTGTTTAAATAAAAGTGATATAAAACTATTCTCAACAGCTAAACAGATTTAGTCTACATGTCATCATTATACTCCCTGTATTCCTCAGCACAACACTAAACACACACACTCACACACAACATTTCCTTTTTTTTTCTTCAAACCCAACTTGGTCACACTATACATGGAGTTTGGTGCCATTAATTTTTGAGTCAGCAGTGGACAGTGGGCAGTTGCCAACAGCATTAACTATTCATGAGCAATACAATAGTTTTTCATGGTTAAATTTCATAGTATCCCTTTATTATTGATCAAATCATAAGAATAACATGCATCTAGAAAAGACTCAGTAATTTGACCAAATATAAAGCAGTAAAAAAATGATACTCTAAGTCACAGGAACTCAACAGATATTCCATTGATATCTAAGCTATTGCATTTTGCTTTTATGTTACATTTATTATATAATTATACATGTGTGGGCACCTGTGTAATGGCTTTCATGGTTTGCTGTATGGATTTTGACTTACGTGATACAGGTGCAATATCCTCGAAGTTTGAGTTCCTTCCTTCTATCACTTTCGTAAGTTTTGTATCATAAAAGCCTCTTCATATGACATTAAATATGCTTTAGAAAACCAGATTTTCTATTAAGCACAATTTAGAAATGCCATTCTGCTGGCATAATAATTAAGAGTGAGGTCTTATAATCCTGCATATACATAGACCTGTTTTCATTCCAATTCCAAAGAAAGGCAATGCCAAAGAATGCTCAAACTACCGCACAATTGCACTCATCTCACACGCTAGTAAAGTAATGCTCAAAATTCTCCAAGCCAGGCTTCAGCAATATGTGAACCGTGAACTCCCTGATGTTCAAGCTGGTTTTAGAACAGGCAGAGGAACCAGAGATCAAATTGCCAACATCCGCTGGATCATGGAAAAAGCAAGAGAGTTCCAGAAAAACATCTATTTCTGCTTTATTGACTATGCCAAAGCCTTTGACTGTGTGGATCACAATAAACTGTGGAAAATTCTGAAAGAGATGGGAATACCAGACCACCTAACCTGCCTCTTGAGAAATCTGTATGCAGGTCAGGAAGCAACAGTTAGAACTGGACATGGAACAACAGACTGGTTCCAAATAGGAAAAGGAGTACGTCAAGGCTGTATATTGTCTCCCTGCTTATTTAACTTATATGCAGAGTACATCATGAGAAACGCTGGACTGGAAGAAACACAAGCTGGAATCAAGATTGCCGGGAGAAATATCAATAACCTCAGATATGCTGATGACACCACCCTTATGGCAGAAAGTGAGGAGGAGCTAAAAAGCCTCTTGATGAAAGTGAAGGAGGAGAGCGAAAAAGTTGGCTTAAAGCTCAACATTCAGAAAACGAAGATCATGGCATCCGGTCCCATCACTTCATGGGAAATAGATGGGGAAACAGTGGAAACAGTGTCAGACTTTATTTTTTTGGGCTCCAAAATCACTGCAGATGGTGACTGCAGCCATGAAATTAAAAGACGCTTACTCCTTGGAAGAAAAGTTATGACCAACCTGGATAGTATATTCAAAAGCAGAGACATTACTTTGCCGACTAAGGTCCGCCTAGTCAAGGCTATGGTTTTTCCTGTGGTCATGTATGGATGTGAAAGTTGGACTGTGAAGAAAGCTGAGCGCCGAAGAATCGATGCTTTTGAACTGTGGTGTTGGAGAAGACTCTTGAGAGTCCCTTGGACTGCAAGGAGATCCAACCAGTCCATTCTGAAGGAGATCAACCCTGGGATTTCTTTGGAAGGAATGATGCTAAAGCTGAAACTCCAGTACTTTGGCCACCTCATGCGAAGAGTTGACTCATTGGAAAAGACTCTGATGCTGGGAGGGATTGGGGGCAGGAGGAGAAGGGGACGACTGAGGATGAGATGGCTGGATGGCATCACAGACTCGATGGACGTGAGTCTGAGTGAACTCCGGGAGATGGTGATGGACAGGGAGGCCTGGCGTGCTGCGATTCATGGGGTCGCAAAGAGTCGGACACGACTGAGCGACTGAACTGAACTGAACTGAACTGTGCACATACTTATAAGAAAAATAGATCTTGTAACACAGTCTTTTCTTAATTGCATATTGGGATAATGTTCATTTCTTCTTTAAACAATTTCAAATGCAAGCTTTTCTTGCTTTCAAGACTTCAGACAAGAAGAAAGTTAAAACTTGAAGGTAAGCCATGGGAAACATCACTCTACAAAGTTAGACCCTGTCTGGTGTCTGGTTGTTCAGTTTCCAGATACTTCCCTTGTGCCTATTCACTTTTTAAAATGCATGTGTTTATGTGTTCAACTTGAATTAATCACGCATGTAATAAGTAGAAAAAGATAAGCTTTTTCTTTTCATTTTCTTGTATTAGCCACATAGGATGGTTTGATCCTGAAGTTTCAGTATTTTGCTTTTTGCCCCTGAACCAAAGGTTTGGACATCTCTCCTGAGAAGGACTAAAGAGAATGGATTTCAATTTTTCCAAATGTGGACAAAGATTGCCTGTGCTAGCTGAAGTTGCTGTAGCTGAACCTAGAAAATGGACCTTTTGCCCCTCTCATTCTTATAAAGGAAAACTTCATGATCACCCTTGGCCGCACCTTTCTGCTTTGCTGTGAGAGTGTGGCTGTGTGATTACTTTTGAGAGGCAGAGTCTCTGTACAAAGGGTATTCTCCTGTAAAAGATAACCGATTGACCAGTTGGTCAATGCTGACCATTTGACCTCCAAAGAGATGTGTCAGCTGACAATACATCTCACCTGGTTAGGAGGTTGTCCAATTCCATCATACAAATGATTGCACAAATTGGGTGAGATGTATTGTCTCACACAATTGGGTGAGATGTATTATTTTCAGTGGTTTGCTCAGGGTTATAAGGAAGAGTGAAGAGTATTATAAGAGCACATGTGGGATTGAAATTTACTTTGGAAGTGGTGAATCTGAAAATCTCTACTAGTAAGACTGTTGTATTACATGGCCTTTTATTGTCTGGAAAGTGTCTGCTCTTTCCTTTGCCACCTGTCCTACTAGGTGCGTTTTTTGTTGTTGTTAACTTTTCATCCTGAAGCAGCTTTTGATCTGAGATGAGTGCCAATGGTTGAGCAGTAGTTAGGGTTGGCAAGAGTTACAATCCACTGCTGGGTCATGTTGTCACGCTTGAATTCCTGACACTCAGAAAGGTGCTATTGTTTTAGGCTTCCATCCACTTCCTGGCCAAACATAGTCTCTTAATGTATACCAAAATCTGTGAACTGAAAATTCTTGAGCATGAAGAGCTCCAGGTCTAGGGAATTCTGTCACACTCAACTCTAACTGCAGATATGGGTCATTGTCTTCATACATCTAGCTTCCTTAGTCTAGCATATGAACAAGTCCAATTTACAGAATTCAGGCAGCTTAGTTCATCTGATACAAGCTTTCTTTGCTATCCGCTTAGCTGAAGTAGGGTGCAGAGGTCAAAGTGTCACATTACATCTTCATAGGGTTCTTGACCATTGGGATATACTTTCTTAAATGTCTCCATATCTTCCTTGACAGCCCTTAACCAAGAACAGCCTCAAGAATATCTAGACCCAAATGTTTCAGATTTGAAGTGAAGGCCCAGCTCAGGGCCAGCATCCCCTCAACCTTGCAAAAAGCAAGCTTCTCAACTTCTTGGTCTCATAGGAGTTCTAACAACCTTGGGTTCTGTCAGACTACTTCCTCTTGGTGGCAGTATTGCTCTGGAAAAGCCAATTAACCCAGCCCGCCTCCACCCACCCTAGGCCTATTCCCGCCCAATCAATCTGAGCCACCAAGAGACAAAGAAGTCAGGAAACAAAGCTACCTTGCTATTGCCCAGTGTGGGGGAAATTTGCTCAGACAGACATATTTTTGCTCCTAGTTTCCCTCATAAATCAAACTGAGGCCTAAACCACCTATCTTCATCAGCCATGTTTTCCAGAATTTCATTTCTATTCTACCAAACCCTTCCCTGCCTTGATCCCCAACATTGTCCCTTGTTATTTACTCTAACTGGCAGTCTTAGGGATCCAGGGCTAAGAGAGAAAAGAAAATGATGTAAATAAGGCCCTGGAGAAGAACAAACCTAGGCACTAGGCCACGTGGTTCTTCACTGGATCTCACTGCCAAGTTCCTTGGGAGTTCTAAATTTTCTGAGTGGGCACTAGGCCTGGTGTTGAGTGGGAAGCAGCTATTTGGCTGGAACCCTAAGAGGAGGGTCCAGATAGCTCTCCAATCTGAATTCCACACACTGTCCCACTTGAAATGACATGGATACTTGAACGTATATAAATTCCAGTCAGAAGGGACAGGATTTTGTTTCACGGTTTCATCATTTAACACCAGAACACAACCACATGCCCATGCATGTGATTAGGACCTTCAATGGCTTCCTGTGACTTTATTATTATGTATATGTATGCCATTAATTAAGTCTTAGGTATCAGTCTCCTTTATTTTCTTATAAGTAACCAACACATGGTGCTTGCAAAGCATTCAGAAAATAACCATGTGCTGATCAAGAGTAAACATGCTGTCAGAAAATCTGAATTAAACACTGATAATCTTTTGCACATTTGCTTCCATTCTTTCGACACACACACATATAGTTCTGTATTTACGGTAATAACTTACAATAAATTGACATTAAATTGGTTTTATAAAATCATCCTGTTTTAGATCCCAAATTTTCACTTCTGTTTCCTGGGTAGTTTGAAATTATCATGGAACGTCTGCAATACTTGGATTCAGACAATAAAACAGTTGCAGAGAACTACTTGACTGACCCATTAATTAAAGAATGTTAGTTAGGTTCTCACTTAATCTTTTTTAAATTCATCCACAGGACCTAAAATATCAATAATGCCACTACTCAGGAATTTTGATTTTGAGATTTGCCTTACCTAATCATTAATACTATGACATACATGTACATGCTTTTTTTCTCTAAAACTAATATTGAAACAGACACTGGATACTCATGAGCCAGAACATTAAGGTTTCCTTTTTAAATAATTCTCAAAATGTACACCCAATTTTTATCTTAAAATTTTCTTTTATAAAGGAAGAAAACAGAACTCAATAACTGAAGATTGAAATTGGTATCTCTCAAATTCCATCACCCAGATGTGTGTGTTATCCTAAGACTTTAAGGAGATGCACTCACACCCTTTACATGCAGCTATAATCTTTCATGAACACCTTATGTTATTTATATGTCGCCTGAGAATTTCAAGTTGAAAAGCATACTCATTACAACACTGACCATCATTTTAAATATGTAGCTTTAGAAATGCTTATATATATATATGTATAAGTATATACATAGATATAAATACATGTTTACACACACATATACAGACACACAAATATACAAACATGCACATACACACAGGTCTGCTCCTCTCTAAACAGAATTGGACACATATTGTAGGATGTAGTTTTACACAATCTTCAGCACTATCTTATATCGTTTGCATATCTGCATATCAATATATTTTTGTGTGCTTCAAACTGTTTTTTATATTACTCTAGAAGACTTTCCTATTTTAAGAAATTACAAAAGTTATACCTACTGCTGGCAAAGTATTCCAATTTTAAGAAATTATAAAGCTGAAAACAATCGGTACCTCAATCGGAATAACCACTTTTGAAACATCTTTGCCATGCATTCTTCTCTCTTCACTTTGCACATATATGTACTTAAAAAACAATGTTCAAATTCCCTCTACTTTGAGCATTAAAACAAGTTTTCTTACTTTGCAGCTTGAATGCTTTTTAAAACAACACTAAATATTCTTCGGAATTTTGACATGTTTTAAAATTTTGCCACCTGTTTTCACATTTCTAGAAATAATCATGCTTCTTTACAATGTACCTGCTACAACAGCCATGTATGAAGAAGTGAAGCGAGGTCACAGGTAATGCCACCTCCGGCAGACAAGGCCTTTAAAACGTGGGTTCATCTTCAATCCTCTTCCCTTGTTTCTGCTTCCCATCTGTGTGAGGTCTGCTCTCCTAGCAGAAGTACTAACCCTTCTTGGCTTGGCTGGATGGTTCCACTTTTCTTCAGGCTCTACCAGCTCCAATTTGGATACACCTGAGACCTCCAGCAACACACTGGGTCTTGCTAAAAGCTCCCAGGCATTGTCCTCTGTGCCCTGATTCTGCTACCACAAAGGGCCCAGGTCCCAGAGCATGGGAATACCACGTGCTCAGAAGGGCTGGGAGAGAAAAATAGCCACAGGCCTAAGACTCTGTTAGTGGCTTCCTCTGGTCCCGCCCACCCTGGGAGAATACCAAGACCCCACCCCACGACTTCCTGTGCCTGGACTTCCTGGCAGCTGCTGGCTGCCTTGCCTCCCCAAAGGCCAGCCCCTAGACCTGAACCCCACCTTAGTCCAGAGCTCCCAGTTGGCTTCTTGAGGAGGCACTGAGCTCGGGCTGGGTGCCCAGCCCTTCAGTCTCTTCACAGAAGGGACCTTGCCAGACGAAATGTCCTTTCAGAGGAAACCTTTGGGTCTTCTTCCAGTGACTTCCTCACGATGGCAGTATTGCTCCAGAAATTCTATCTAACAGTACACCTCCCACAGCCCATGCCCTCTTCTCCCGCCCATCTAGTGTGGAAAAAAATGTGACCAAGAGAACAGGCAGCAAGAAACATGGCTGCCTTGCTTCTTGCCCAGTTTTAAGAAACATGCTTACACTATTGTGATTCTGCTTTTGGTTTTCATCAGCATCAAACTGAGGCCTAAACCCGTACCCTCCTCAGACAACTTTTTGGTTCAAGAACTCAGTTTCCACTTACCTAGTCTTTGCAGTTATACTTTTTCTTCACTCAGCATTTTATCTCCAGTGTTTTCTCGTTACCAAACTATCTTGGGATATTTTAACCTCTGGGATCCAGGCCTAAGGGGAACAGAAAATATTTGCACCTAAGGGTTTGGAGCAGGGAAAGCAATGGCACCCCACCCCAGTACTCTTGCCTGGAAAATCCAATGGACAGAGTAGCCTGGTGGGCTGCAGTCCATGGGGTCGCTAACAGTCGGACAGACTGAGCGACTTCACTTTCACTTTTCTCTTTCATGCATTGGAGAAGGAAATGGCAGCCCACTCCAGTATTCTTGCCTGGAGAATCCCAGTGATGGGGGAGCCTGGTGGGCTGCTGTCTATGGGGTCACACAGAGTCGGACTCGACTGAAGTGACTTAGCAGCAGCAGAAGGGTTTGGAGAAGAGCAAATCTAGGCACTCGTACACGGACCTGGCTCACTTCCCAGGTTCCCTGGGCATCCTGATCCATTTACTGGTTTGGGTGCTAGTACTTGGGGGTACTAAGAGAGAGGTAACTATTTGTCTGGAAGCCTAAGATAAGTGTCTAAATAGTTCTCAAGACTGTGAAATGATACATATACTCAAATATGTACAAATTCCAGTTAGAGGGGACAGATATGATTTTAGCGTCATGGTTTCATCATTTAACACTGGAACACTGACACATTCCTACATCATTAAAGGGCCTCAGTGGCTTCCTATGACTTTATTGTGTATATGTTTCACTGATTATATCTTAGGGGTCAGTCACATAGCATTTTCTCACATGTAAATATGACATGGTGCTCGCAAAGGATTCAGAAAATAACCATGTGATGATCAAGAGTAAAGCTCTGTCATAAACAGTACTCGTTAGTACCACTGATAAACACTTGGATTATGTTTTTAACATGCTCATACAAACTGCTTCCATATAGGCATGCACTCATTTCAGTAAACACATACATACATACATGTATATTTAGCTTCAAAGGCAACAAATTTACATTAAAATGAGATTAATTTATACGTCATAGTTTGGATCATATTTTCATGAAAAATTTTCAAGACCTGATGTTTAGTATAACACTTGCAAAGAGCTTCTCAATTGCCACATTCACCAAAAATATTTGGCTCTTAATGATCAGCTCATAAGACACTTACTTAACAACTGAAATTTAATGCCTATGATGCCAACCCTCAGACACCATTACTTCAAGATCTACAATTTTTAGTCTTTATTATGCTAACATGATATATATATATATATATTCTTAAAACAAATATTGAGTGACAACTATACGCATATGCCTCAGAAAACATAGGATTTTCCCACTTCTCAAAAATTTAAACTGTATTTTTATTTAAATTTTAATATATTTTATTAGAAAATATAACAACAGATTACATTACTGTATAAATAAATTTGTGTCTGCATCACTCTAAAATTGTGATCCAGGTGTGTATTCTATCAAAGAATCATCATGATGAAAGCAGTCACATTTTTTATAATAATCAATAATAGTTCATCAATGCTTATTTATTTACCTATTAAAAATTAAGTTGTAGCAATTTTTCATGATAATTACAAACTTTCCAGGAAACAGAAGTGAAAATATGATAGAAATGATGATATATGAATATATTCTTTTTTTTTTGGCTGCACAGTGTGCCATGTGAGATCTTAGTTTTCCAATCAAAGGTTGAACCCATGCCGCCTGCAGTGGACCACTGCAGTGTAGCCAACCACTACACAACCAGGGAGGTCCCAATAAATTTCATTTTAGTATAGACTATTTTGTATGAAGCTAAATATCAATTTATACTTGTGTGTGTGTGTGTATATATCTACACATATATATGTATATATATGGGGCTTCCCTGGTGGCTCAGATGGTAAAGTGTCTGCCTGCAATGAAGGAGACATGGGTTCAACCCCTGGGTCGGGAAGATCCCTGGAGAAGGAAATGGCAACCCACTCCAGTATTCTTGTCTGGAAAAATCCCATGGATGGAGGAGCCTGGCGGTCTACAGCCCATGGAGTTGCAAAGAATCAGACACAACTGAGTGGCTTCACTTTCACTTTTCATATATATATATATACATACACACACACACACACATAAAGACACATTTCATACATGCATATATGGACACGGTGAAGTTTAATTGCATTCTTATCATAATAATCACTATGATTAAATATATAATTTTTACACGTGTAGACATACAGATGGTTATATATGATGTAAAAATATTTATGTTTTTTCTTTAAACATAATTGGATGCATATTGAAGGTAGTTCTGACAAAATAATCATTATCTTATACAATTTCCATATTCTCATATATATATACATATTTGGAGAACTTGGAATTTCTTTATTCTCCTATAGGAAGAGCCTTATTATCCAAGAGATTTACAAAAGAAATATCTGTTGTAGACAAACTGTTCAAATTTTTAGAAGTCAAAAGGCCAAAAATAATGAATGTTCAATCCCAACAAGAAAAAAAGACTTTTAAAATGTGATTCTCACCTCTAACACAATATACTAATAACTTTTAAAAATAAAATGAAAATTCCTTCAGATTTCTGGTGTTCAAATATGTTTTCTGCATTTACTGAAGCTAGAATAATTTCCAAACTTCATCAAATATTCTTTGAAATGTTGGTTATTTTATTAAAGAGTAGTCTCTTGAGTTTGGGATTTCTCAAAATTAGACATGGTTCTTAATAGTAAGTCCAGGTACAACAGTCAATTTACAAAGAAGTGCAAGGAAGTCACAAGCCTAAGAACTTAAAAAATAAGTTGTCTCTTCAAGCCTCCCGTTGTATATGTTGAGATCTGTCAGTACTCCTGAGATAAACACAGCAAGTTGTCATGAATAATTTTTCCTGCACATATTTGTTCTGTACTTGCTATTGAATTACACTATAGTATAAACATTGTGAAGATTATTGCAGAATACACACATCTCTGAAAGACATATGGAAACACTTTAGCCCAAATCAATCTATCCCAAGGGAACCACTATGGACAGCTTAATGGGTACATGTGTTCAAATGTTGTAGACAAGATGTACAACCATTCATTCATGAGAGCTGATATTACTTAAAGAAACAAATATAGCCTACTGTCCATCAATAAACTCCCCTATTTGCTCATACAGTGCTTGAAACACAAAACTTTCAACCCACCACAAATAAACACATCATTTTTTTCAGTTGTATCTTGGTTATACCATAGGTGGAGTTTTTGTCATTGTTTCTTCTCTCAGCATTGGATAATGGATACTCATAAATTTCCTTTTCTATTGATCAAATTCTAATGACAATATACATGTCTGGCAAAGAAATGATAAATTAATCAATTATAAAACAAGAAAGAGGAGATGCTCACTGACAAACTCAATTGATATAGCAATCTATTGCATTCTGTCCTTTTTTTCTATATGTATTGTATTTGTGTGCATGTATGTGTATTTCTGTGCCTCTAGACAGAGGTTTTTAGCTATAAATTTTAACTGACATCATCCATATATGGGATTTTTCTTGTGGTTAGAAACTTTTTCTTTTTCCATGTTTTTCTCAGTTCTTTAAGAGCAAGGCCACTTTCAATTAAAAGTACCCCAAAACACTGGATTTTATGTTAAGTAATAATTTGCCGAAAGCTTTTGTTTCCATGACCATTAAAGGCAGGACAGTTAATCATTCCAGCATGTACATAGAAAGTGAAAGGGTTAGTCACTCAGTCGTGTCCGACTCTTTGTGACGCCATGGACTGTAACTCACCAGGCTCTTCTGTTCATGGGATTCTCCAGGCAAGAATACTGGAGTGGGTTGCCATTTCCTTCTCCAGGGGATATTCCCGATCCAGGAATTGAACCTGGGTTTCCTGCATTGTGGACAGACTCTTTATCAACTGAGCCACCAGGGAAGACCCATGTACATAGAACTATGTCTATTTCTTTCTTTTTATTTATTTACTTTTTGGCCTCGTGGCGTGTGGGACCTTAGTTCCCCCAACCAGGGATCAAACTCGCACCCCTGCATTGGAAGTATGGAGCCTCAAACACTGGACCACCAGGGAAATCCTAACTATGTCTATTTCTATAGAAAAAATAGCATCTTACAATAACTGATCCTTTATAGCTTGCTGTTTCATTAAATTTATAATAGGACCATTTCTGTTTTGTTTTTTTGTGTGTGAATTTCAAAAATAACCTGCGTTTGCTTTCAAACACTCCGTCTTTAAGACAGGCATAATTAAAACATGTAGACTCTATCATGTATTCTTCGCTACCCCTCCAGCTTTTTGAGATATAATTGACATATAATCTACCTTATGTTCTTGAGAGGTAGATCCTATTAGTAATTTGCTTAGAAGCTTTACAGATACTTTGCTTTGTGCATATTCATTCTTTACAAACTAAATGTGTTTATGGTTGTAGGTAATTATAAAATAGAGAAAATGGTCTTTTGTTTTGTTTCTTTTTCTCAGTAAACTGAGAGTTTGATCCTGAAGGTAAGATAATTTGGTTTCCTCTAAATCAATGGTGTGAGATATAGAGATAGGAATTTAGTCTTTATGAATTCTGAAGATTCCCTTAAGTGTTTGCAGGAGCATGAATGTGTATAGAATCTAAAACTTTAGATGCACATACAAGCATGAAAATGAGACTCATAACCAAGAGAAAAATTAGCCAATAGAACCTGACGCAGATGTAACTGAATAAATTGAGTGAACAAACAAAGACTATAAGAGTTCTTACAAATACATTCAAGGATTTAAAGGAAAATCTGACCCTAATAAGAGAGAAAAACAGAAAATGAAATAAACAAATAGAAACTAAAATCAGAACCAAAAGGAAATTCTAAAACTAAAACATTTTTTGAAAAGAAAAATTCACAGGATACTGAATAGCATATTTAACACTGTGGGGAAAATATCAGTGAATATGAAACATAACAATAATATCCAACATTAAGCACAAAGATAAATAAGGACAAAAAGACGGAAAGATGAAAACAAACTTTTGGTTACCAAGGGGGAAACATGCGGGAGAGGGGTAAATTAGGAGTTTGGGATTAACAGATACATACTACTATACATAAAATAATCAACAAGGACCTACTGTATAACACAGGGAACTCTACTCAATACTCTATAATAACCCATAAGGAAAAAAATCTTAAAAAAGTAAATATATGTATATATATAACTGATTCACTTTGCTGTACACCTGAAATTAACACAATATTATAAATCAACTATATGCCAATATAAATTGAAAAATTAAATCAGAAAAAGATGGAAAGAATCACAGTGACCTTTGGGATAATATCAAAATAACATTCATGTACTTTGAGTTCATGAAAGAAAAGAGAGAAAATGCAGGCGTAAAGGGCAAAAAATATTTGCAGAAATAAAAGTAAACCATTTATCAGGTTAAATAAAAATTATAAATATTCTGATTGAGGAAGGTCAAATAACACAAAGAAAACCAAAATAAGGGAAAGCAATCAAGTTTCTAAATACCACTGACAAAAAGAAAATCAACAGTAGGCTGAATAAAAAGACTGGTCACATGGAGCAGAACAGCAATAAAAATGACAGATGACTTATTAAATTTGATGCAAAGCAGCCAAAGGATTACCATCTATAAATCACTGTTAGAAAAACCTGCCAATCTATAATTTTCTATCCAGAAAATCCAGCCTTTAAAAATCAAGGTAAAAAAGGCATTTTCAGGCAAACAGAAGCTGATAGAATTGGCTACCAGCACACCTGCTCTAATATAAATGTTAAAGGAAGTTCTTCAAGCTAAAATTTAATGATGGCATATGGAAACTCCAGATGACGAGATGAAGACTGCTGGAAATAGTAAATATATAGGCAAATGTAAAGCAGGTTTTACATTTTCTGATTTTTTTTAAAGAAAATTGACTACATAAAATAAAAATAATAGCATATTGTGATATTTAAAACATGTAGCAGTAAAATACCTGTAAATAAAACCAGAAAACTGAGTAGTAAAGCACTCTGGTAACTTTATCCCATTATTTTATATCTAAACAAGCATAATATTATTTGATGGTAGAATATAATATAAGTTTTATATTTTAAACCCTAGCATTGACCACAAATGGTGGTGTATCTAAGAAGTCAAGAGAAGGAATAAAAAAGTATTTTAAAAAGCACCCAAATAATTCAAAAGAAGCAAAAAGGAAGGAACACCAGACCCAAAGAGCAAAACAGTAGACATAAAGCCAGCCACATTAATATTAAATATAAATGGACTCAACTCCAACTAAAAGGCAGAAATCGCCAGTATGGATAAGTAAAGAAAACCCACTTACAGGATGTTTATTGTACATTTAATCTGCAGAACATAGACTAAAATTAAACAGGTGGAAAAGTTACATAAACACAAATCGTAAGAAAGCTAAACTAGTTATGAGCAGACTTCATTTTATTGAACTTCGGTTCATTGGAATTTACAGACACTGTGTGTTTTACAAATTGGAGGTTTGTGGCAACCCTGCATAGTATTTGCATATAATCTACACACATTCTCCCATATACCTTAAATCATGTCTACATTACTTATAATACCTAATACAATGTAAATGCTGTGTAAATAATTGAAAAAATAAAAATGCTATGTAAATAGCTTCAAGTTTTGTTTTTTGGAACTTTCTAGAATTTTTTACCTTTCAAATATTTTCAGTCTATTGTTAATTAAATCTGCAGATGCAGAATTTATGGATACAGAGTGCTAACTGCATAGTCTTTTGTATTTATCCAGATAGTCAAATTTTCTGATGTTCTTTGTTGGCTCCTGAAGATCTGTGTAATCCCCTGGTGTCATTTTTCCTCAGCCTAAAGAATGTCCTATAGCATTTATTTTAGTGTATGTCTGCTGGTGCCAAATAATCTTAGCTTTATTTTTTCTGAAAATATTTCATCTTCATTTGTGAAGGATATTTTCAGTGGATATAGAATTCTGGGTTGATTTTTTACCCATCAGCACTTTCAAGACAATGTTCCAGGTACATTTAAAACTAATATAATATTGTAAATCAACTATATTTCATAAAAAAATAAAATCACAATAAAGAGGATTTCCCACTGTCTTCTGCTCTCCATGCTTACTGATGAGAAATCCATAGCTATCTAAATGAGATGTGATATATGATGGTAGTGTCATTCAAGTCTATGGGGAAATGACTGCCTTTCAATAAGTGGTCTTGGGACTACTGGCTATCCATGTATACCAATGAAACTTTTCTCCTCCTTCACATTATATACAAAAATCAATTTCATAGTCCCTTTTCAGGAGTCAGAGAAGGTAAATGCATCATAAATCTGTATTGGCACTATGGAAAGCCCAAGAAATGGTGGAGGCCTTTGATGGATTTGGGAGGTGAGACTCTCTAAACAGGGGTTAGAAAACTATAGCTCACAGAATAAATCTGGCTAGTGATCTGTACTTGTAAGGCCTGAAAGCTAAGAAAAGTGCTTACATTTTTAAACAGTTGTTTGAAAAACATGAAGACTATATAACAGAGACCATATATTGCCTACAAAGCTTAAATTTGTCACTAGCTGAGCCTTTGCAGAGTTTGCTGTCCCCTTCATGTAGAACTAAAGATACTTTTAGCTGCATTATTTCCTAGTTAAATAAAGAGCAGTTTCTAGAAACCTCACTGTGATCAAATGGATACCTCTTCACGGAGATGGCGTCACTGAAGTAATCATATGATGGTCCAGACCAGTATTTATGTTAGGCCAGGCCCTGGAAGTATATTAGAATGACGTCCAGACATAAGTAAGTTATAACATTACCTATGATAGGATCTTACACGAAACCAATAGAAATCATCCCTGCCTGAAAGGCAGAGGCCTAGTGAATTAGGGTGCGTGCTAAGTCGCCTCAGTCATGTCCGACTCTTTGCGACACTATGGACTGTAGCC
>SJYX01016729.1:354979-375561 GCA_006410675.1 Oreotragus oreotragus | reverse complement strand
ATGATTTGGGAGAATAGCATTGAAATATGTATACTATCATGTAAGAAACGAATCGCCAGTCTATGTTCGATGCAGGATGCAGGATGCTTGGGGCTGATCCGGAGGGATGATGGGGGGTGGGAGGTGGGAGGGGGGGTTCATGTTTGGGAGTTCGTGTACACCCGTGGCAGATTCATGTCAATGTATGCCAAAACCAATAGAGTACTGTAATGTAAAATAAAGTAAAATGGAAGCTCTAAAAAATTTAATTAATTAATTAATTAAAATTTTAAAAAATAAATAAAAGAAAAATTAAAAAAAAAACTTTTAAACGTGAAATTTATTTTAAGGACCCATACAGAAAAATAAAGCTACCTCAGGGTGCCTCAGTAATGAAGTACTATTGACATTTTGAGGTGGACTGTTCTTTGTTGTGGGGGCTGTTCTATGCATTATAGAATATTTAAACGTGTACCTGGTTTCTCCCTGAGACACAACAGTTAAAAGAATGAAGAGGGGACACTGCCGTTGAGAAAAACAGGAAGCTTCGGAAACCAGTTAGAACCAGCTACACCCAAGATGGTGGAAGATTTTACTTCGGTAGAGCTTGAGCCATATTATACGTTTATTGTAATACATTAGCATACTAAGTGACACACCCACCAGAGCCGTGAAAGGCACCATGACAGTTCCAAAACTGACCATAAGACACCAAAAAGTGGACAATGGCTCAATAACTGGAGATCTCTGCGCCTTCTCCAAAACAGAATATTCTCCAAGGCCATTAGCATGTGAAATTAGTAGTAGTGGTGTTAGTCACTCAGTCATCCTGGTCTCTTTTCAACCCCATGGACGTAGCCTGCCAGGCTGCTCTGTCCAGGAATTCTACAGGCAAAAATACTGGAGTGGGTAGCCATTCCCTTCTTCAGAGGTTCTTCCCAACCCAGGGATCTCTCACACTGAGGAAAATTCTTTACTGTCTAAGTCACCAGGGAAATCTCATAAAAACTAACCACTCCCACTCTCTCCTCCTGAGAGTCCAAATTCTGCCTTTGGAATGTAAGCATGTGGTGTGCGTGCAGGCTAAATCCCTTCAGTCCTGTCTGACTCTTTGCAATACTATGGACTGTAGCCCACCAGGCTCCTCTGTCCATGGGATTCTCCAGGCAAGAACTCTGGAGTGGGTTGCCATGCCCTCCTCCAGGGACCTTGCCAACCCGGGTATCGAACCCATGTCTCATTATGTTTCCTGCATTGGCAGGCAGGTTCTTTACAACTAGTGCCATATGGAACTATATCTCTCTAAATAAACTTCCTTCCTCTTTGCTTCAGCTAGCTGCTCTTGAATTCTTTTCTGCCTGAAGCCAAGGACTCTCAGTGGCTTATCCCAGGAACTCACTGCTGACTATTTCTCTTGCTCCCACTTCCCCTGAAACATTCTCAGTAGATGCTCGTAACACTCTTTCATCTAGCTCAGCTGTAATAATGATTAAAGTAATAATTAATAATGTGATAATCAAAAATGATCCCAAACATTGCCAAATATCCCCCGGTGAGGGGGATGCAAAAGTGATTTCCCATTGAGAGCCACCGGGCTACCTAAACAGGACCCAGAAATTTGTTGCCCACCCTGCTCTGTCTTCTTGGTTTCCTTCCACCCTTTAAGTTACTCTGCAAATTAGCTTTCTCTGCAAATTCCACATTTCTGTTCCCCCATAACTTAAGCCTGTCTGAGCTGCAGCTTGCATTGAAACAGGAGAGAAGTGCGCAGGACAAAATCTTTTAAAAAACGACAGCCCTTGTTGTTGTTCAGCCGCTCAACTGTGTTGGACTCTTTGCAACCCCATGGACCACAGTACACCAGGCTTCCCTGTCCTTCACCATCTCCCAGAGCTTGCTCAATCTCATGTCTATTGATTCAGTAATGCCATCCAACCATCTCATCCTCTGTCATCCCCTCATCCTCCTGCCTTCTGTCTCTCCCGGCATCAGGGCCTTTTCCAATGATTTGGCTCTTCACAACAGGTGGCCAAAGTACTGGGGCTTCAGCTTTAGCATCAGTCCTTCCAATGACTATTCAAGACTGATTTCCTTTAGGAGTGACTGGTTTGATCTCCTTGCAGTCCAAGGGTCTCTCTCAAGAGTCTCCTCCAACACCACAGTTTGAAAGCATCAGTTATTCAGCACTCAGTCTTCTTTATGGTCCAACTCTCACATCCATACATGACTACTGGAAAAACCACAGCTTCAACTAGACAAATCTTTGTCAGCAAAGTAATGTCTCTGCTTTTTTAGTATGCTGTCTAGGTTGGTCATAGCTTTTCTTCCAAGGGGCAAGCATCTTTTAATTTCCTGGCTGCAGTCACTGTCCGTAGTGACAGAGCCGTTGAGGAGATGACAAAGACTAGTTAGAGCCCGTTAGGTCCAAGATGGTGGAAGACTCAACTCCACCATCTTGTGCTCAATTGTGTCCGACACTTCGTCACCCCATGGATCACGATCTGCCAGGCTCCTCTGTTCCTGAAGTTTTCCAGGCAAGAATAATAGAATGGGTTGCCATTTCCTCCTCCATGACAATTCAAGGCTGACCATAAAAGGCCAAGTGTGCAGTGCCCAATTCCTAGAAATCTCTGCCCCTTCCCCAAAATGGTTGGAATAGTCCTCCCACTTGTTAGCCTATGAAATTATACAACCAATAAAAACTGACCACTCTATATTTTGGGGCCTCTCACATTCTGAGATGGCCCACACTCTGTGGAGTTATTCCAAGGCCAATCTCGCCTTTTGGGATGGACAGCATTCTGTCTATGGAATGTGTATCTCTCTAAATAAATCTACTTCTTACCTATCACTTGGTCTCTCACTCAATTTTTTCTGCAATAAGACATAAAGAATTTGAGCTTCATCAAGTCCTGAGACCAGATATGTGATCTCAATTAAAGGACTGTGGGTTCCGCCCTTCCCTGGTGGTGCAGTGGATAAGAATCCGCCTGCCAACGAGGGGGACACAGGTTTGAACCCTAGTCTAGGAAGGTCCCACAGGCCTCAGAGCAACTAAGCTCCTGGTTTACAGCTCCTGAGCCCGTGTGCTGGTGCTGCCACTACTGAAGCCTGCACACCTAGAGCCCATGATCTACAATGAGAGAAGCCATGGTGAGGAGAAGCCCTCACTTCACAGTGAAGAGCAGCCCCTGCTCGCCGCAACTAGAGAAAGCCTGAACGCAGTGAAAACCCAATGCAGCCAAAAATAAATACATTCTTTTTTAAAAAGACGGTAGGTTGAAGGACTTTCCTGGTGGTCTGGTGGCTAAGACTCTGTGTTTCCATTGCAGAGGGCACAGGTACAGTCCTTGTTTGGGGAACTAAGATCCCACATGCTGCATCAGTTCAGTTCAGTCACTCAGTCGTATTCGACTCTTTGTGACCCCATGAACTGCAGCACACCAGGCCTCCCTGTCCATCACCAACTCCCGGAGTTCACTCAGACTCACGTCCATCAAGTCAGTGATGCCATCCAGCCATCTCATCCTCTGTCGTCCCCTTCTCCTCCTGCCCCCAATCCCTCCCAGCACCAGAGTCTTTTCCAATGATGCCAGCTGGGGTTTTGGCTACGTTCACATCCTGGTCCATGGGTTCAAGTCTTAATGTTTTAATCTGAGTTGTGCAGTTTCACCATGATACCAATCCTGGCCCATGCATGCCTATGCCTTTAACCATACCTTATATTTCTCCTTATGCAGATTCTCAAGAAATGAAGACTCTGACTGGCTAAACTATAGCCAGGTGTCAACCTCTAGTCCAATCAGCTGCAACCAGGTGAGAAAAAGCACCTGGAATCAATATGGGAGCCCCAGGTTCCACACTTTGCAGAGGGCCTAGGGTGTGGGGGGAGGGGGTGTGGCCACGTCAGGAATCCCCAGATCAGTTCATATAGCATCTATCTTTTCCATTTTCCTCAGATAGTTTTCAAATATGGTTCCCACTGCCAAGGAGTCAGCTACCATCCAAAAACTTCTATCAAGTTTTTGCTTCTGGTCAGTTACACAGGCTTTTTAGCACTGTTTGGCAGTTTCCTATGTAGCAAAGCGGTAAAGAATCCACCTGCCAATGCAGGATACACAGCACAGGAAATGCAGTGTCGCAAAGAATCATGACATGACTGCATCAACTTAGCATGCACACATATATTTATATATACATATATAGAGAGACAGCTTCCCTGGTAGTCAGTGGGTAAAGAATCAGCCAGCAATGCCAGACACAGGAGACATGGATTCAGTCCCTGGGTCAAGGAAGATCCCCTGGAAAAGGAAATGGCAACCCACTCCGGTATTCTTGCCTAAAAACTCCCATGAACAAAGGAGCCTGGTGGGCTATCATTCAAAGGGTCGAAAAGAATCAGACATGACTGAGCCACTAAATACACATACAGATACATCAGTTAAATCATATATTGTATCCAGGGTGTTGTCAACACACACACATTTACCTTATTTGAATTCAGTTATGAGAAAGAGAGAAAAATGTATCGTGCAGCTCTTAAATCACATTAGAATTTGCCCTCAGTGCCTCATGGACAGGAAGGTCACAAGCAAAACACAAAAAGAAACAAGATAAGTTCATTCTTGCCTTTTGCCCTGTAAAGACCCAGGGAAGTTTAAGGTAATTTTTACCCTCACCATTAATACTAGAGCCTATCCCTTCAGCCTCTCAGTCAAGATGTCACTCTACAGGCTTCTCCTATCAACGGTTTTCAAACTTCAGGCATCCACAAATAGGTGGTCATAAAAACAATTTATGACCAGTGGGTCATGACCTGCATGTTTTTTAACTAAATAGAACTAAACAGAAAATATCAGAGTGCAAAATTGACAGTATGATTATTATTTCATAAAAACTTGGCTTAATTTTTATAGTGTGTGTGTATGTGTTTCTTACTCTTTTCAAAAATGTTTGAAAGTCATTGTTTTATAGTCTGTTCTATACAATACTGGTAGCCAGTAGGTGCATGTGGCTACTGAGCACCTGAAATGTGGTTAGCCAGAATAGACATGTGCTGTCAATGTAAAATACACATGGAATTTCAGACTAAATTTTAAAAAAAATGATCGAAGCCTGGTCACAATACTTACTCTTGAACAAGTCTCAGTAATTAATGATTTTTTAAAGTTTTTAAATATACTGATTTATATTATTTATTTGGTTGCACTAGATTTTAGTTGTGACAAGCAGGATCTTTAGCTGCAGCATGCGTGATCTAACTCCCTAACCAGAGATCAAACCTGGGCCCCCAGCATTGGACGCTTGGAGTCTTAGCCACTGGACCATTACAGAAGTCCCCTTAATGATCTTAAGGGGACAAAAGAACACAAAAACAAGTAACTGTTATCAGGCAAGAGATGTAATAACAGCAAAGATAATATACATCAATTGAAAGGACTCCTAGTTGTGTTTCAGTGGTAAAGATTAGCCTAAAGCACTCAACCACCCGATCAACTGGAACTTGAGGGATGATGATGTCAACCTTTACTGACTCCTTTAGTGACTTCTGGAGAAGGCAATGGCACCCCACTCCAGTGCTCTTGCCTGGAAAATCCCATGGACGGAGGAGCCTGGTAGGCTGCAGTCCATGGGGTTGCTAAGAGCCAGACATGACTAAGCGACTTCACTTTCACTTTTCACTTCATGCATTGGAGAAGGAAATGGCAACCCACTCCAGTGTTCTTGGTGGAGAATCCCAGGGATGGGAAAGCCTGGTGGGCTCCCGTCTTATGGGGTCGCACAGAGTTGGACACGACTGAAGCGACTTAGCAGCAGTTAGTGACTTCAGTCAACTAAAACTTGGACTATGTGGACCACCCAANTTTCATGCATTGGAGAAGGAAATGGCAACCCACTCCAGTGTTCTTGGTGGAGAATCCCAGGGATGGGAAAGCCTGGTGGGCTCCCGTCTTATGGGGTCGCACAGAGTTGGACACGACTGAAGCGACTTAGCAGCAGTTAGTGACTTCAGTCAACTAAAACTTGGACTATGTGGACCACCCAAGCCCCTTCATGAATATACATGTGCCCTTAGCTTAAAACATCCCCAATTTTGCTGTTCTAAGAGACACTGCTTTAGGAAAGATCCCCAGTGTTCCATTTACTTGCTGCAAGAAATGATGAATCCTTCCTTCTCCCAATCTTTGGTTTGGCTGTATCTTTTTGACTCTTTACTTACCAAGAGGCAAACTCAGTTTGAGGGTAACAGAATCATTTTCATAGTTTTTTTTTTTACTATTCTAATGTGGTTACTAGAAAAATTTTAATTACATATATGGTTGTCTTTATATGCCTCCTGGACAGCACCGCTCTATATGTTTTGGTTGTTGTTATTTTTCAGTCACTCAGTTGTGTCTGACTCTTTGCAACCCCACGAACTATAGTACACCAGGCTTCCCTGTCCTTCACCATCTCCCAGAGCTTTCTCAAACTTATGTCCATTGAGTCGGTGATGCCATTCAACCATCTCATCCTTGCCGTCCCCTTTTCCTCCTGCCTTCAGTCTTTCCCAGTATCAGCATTCTAATGAGTCAGCTCTTCCCATCGGGTGGCCAAAATACAAGAGCTTCAGTTTCAGCATCAGTCCTTCCAATGAATATTTCTTTTAGTCCTTCCAATTGATTTCTTTTAGTATTATTATGTATATACATATGTATGCACATGATATATCTATAATCTGGCTTATAATACATCATGTTTACATAACATCTACCACCATGTTATTACCAAACACTTAGATCTGTTCAATGTCAAATGAATTCCATCCTTTCAAAATCAGCTAAAACAGCTGCACTACTTGAAGCACCCACTTCCAAAGCAGAGAGTACCTGTTGACTCACCCTGACTCATCTACCTGACTGACCTTAGTCCCATGTTGCAGAGCTCTGATAGAGAAGAACAGACCTCTTGGTAATGTTTTTATTTCTTTCTCTTAACTTTATTAGTTCGGAAAGGATTATAACCATCCTGCCAATGGGTATGCACTCTGAATGACCGCACACCCTGAATTGGTCAGGAAATGACTGATTATCCATTGTACTTCCTATGCTCTTCCTATGGGCTCCAAAATCACTGCAGATGGCGACTGCAGCCATGAAATTAAAAGACGTTTGCTCCTTGGAAGAAAAGCTATGACCAACCTAGACAACATATTAAAAAGCAGAGACATTAATTTGCCAACANCTTTGCAACCCCACGAACTATAGTACACCAGGCTTCCCTGTCCTTCACCATCTCCCAGAGCTTTCTCAAACTTATGTCCATTGAGTCGGTGATGCCATTCAACCATCTCATCCTTGCCGTCCCCTTTTCCTCCTGCCTTCAGTCTTTCCCAGTATCAGCATTCTAATGAGTCAGCTCTTCCCATCGGGTGGCCAAAATACAAGAGCTTCAGTTTCAGCATCAGTCCTTCCAATGAATATTTCTTTTAGTCCTTCCAATTGATTTCTTTTAGTATTATTATGTATATACATATGTGTGCACATGATATATCTATAATCTGGCTTATAATACATCATGTTTACATAACATCTACCACCATGTTATTACCAAACACTTAGATCTGTTCAATGTCAAATGAATTCCATCCTTTCAAAATCAGCTAAAACAGCTGCACTACTTGAAGCACCCACTTCCAAAGCAGAGAGTACCTGTTGACTCACCCTGACTCATCTACCTGACTGACCTTAGTCCCATGTTGCAGAGCTCTGATAGAGAAGAACAGACCTCTTGGTAATGTTTTTATTTCTTTCTCTTAACTTTATTAGTTCGGAAAGGATTATAACCATCCTGCCAATGGGTATGCACTCTGAATGACCGCACACCCTGGATTGGTCAGGAAATGACTGGTTATCCATTGTACTTCCTATGCTCTTCCTATGGGCTCCAAAATCACTGCAGATGGCGACTGCAGCCATGAAATTAAAAGACGTTTGCTCCTTGGAAGAAAAGCTATGACCAACCTAGACAACATATTAAAAAGCAGAGACATTAATTTGCCAACAAAGGTCCGTCTAGTCAAAGCTATGGTTTTTTCCAGTAGTCATGTATGGATGTGAGAGTTGGACTATAAAGAAAGCCGAGTGACAAAGAATCAATGCTTTTGAACTGTGGTATTGGAGAAGACTCTTGAGAGTCCCTTGGACAGCAAGGAAATCCAACCAGTTCTCCTAAAGGAAATCAGTCCTGAATATTCATTGGAAAGACTGATGCTGAAGCTGAAACTCCAATACTTTGGCCACCTGATGCGAAGAACTAACTCACTGAAAAAGACCCTGATGCTGGGAAAGATTGAAGGCAGCAGGAGAAGGGGGTGATAGAGGATGAGATGGTTGGATGGCATCACCAACTCAATGGACATGAGTTTGAGTAAACTCCGGAAGTTGGCAATGGACAAGGAGGCCTTGTGAGCTGCAGTCCATGAGGTCACAAAGAGTTGGACAGGACTGAACAACTGAACTGAACTGATGTTCTCTATAAATCTCTGTAGCATCAGTTTTGGAGAAGGCAATGGCAACCCACTCCAGTACTCTTGCCTGGAAAGTCCCAGGGACAGAGGAGCCTAGTGGGCTGCCATCTATGGGGTAGCACAGAGTCGGACATGACTGAAGCGACTTAGCAGCAGCAGCAGCAGTTTTACCATACCTCATATTCTCCTTCCCTCTCCTAGACCACAGAGGGTCTTGTTATCTGTCCATCACAAGCTTGATCTTTCTATTTGTCAAAAGTGTGTTATAATGATCCTCCCACCACACACACACACACACACACACACACACACCTCTGCCACTCTTGAATTATTCTAGCCTCTATGGAGCCACTCCGGGGAAGGCAATGGCACCCCACCCCAGTACTCTGGCCTGGAAAATCCAATGGACGGAGTAGCCTGGTGGGCTGCAGTCCATGGGGTTGCTAACAGTCGGACAGACTGAGCGACTTCACTTTCACTTTTCCCTTTCATGCATTGGAGAAGGAAATGGCAACCCACTCCAGTATTCTTGCCTGGAGAATCCCAGGGATGGGGGAGCCTGGTGGGCTGCAGTCTATGGGGTCACACAGAGTCGGACACGACTGAAGTGACTTAGCAGCAGCAGCAGCATGGAGCCACTCATTTTCCTCAAGCTTGACTCCTTCTACATCCAATACTTCAAATCATATTGATCTTAGAAATTCCTCCTTCATGTTATTAACAGTGATAATAACAAGCTGTCTTTTATAGAGTACTTATCTTCAGACATTATGCTAAGCACTTTCTCTCATGTAAACATCACAATAATTTTGTTGTATTGCGAATACTTCTGTCACTGCAAAGATAAGAAAACTTTGCCTTTTGGGGTAACCTAAACTGTAAGATCCATGATGTCTTGTTCACTATATACCCAATATATACAACAAGTGCCTGGCACATACGTGTGACTGTTTAATAAATGTCTACTGAATAAATAAGTGATTGAATAAATGGTGACATACACCACCTTCTACTTTAACTTATAGTTGTGTCCATGTGGTAACCACTTTATTAAGTTAAACTATGAGACCCTTGAGGGCAGGACGTAGTTTTGCATTTCCTGTGCTTGTAAGCACAATACCTTCCACAGAGCGGACACTCACAGATGTGTCGAATAAACCAATAAAAAATGATTAAATGAATGTCACATTCCCACAACTTTGGAGTATGACATTCCCTTGCTAAATATCATTCAACGGCTCCCTATTACTCTTAGGCTAAGGCCCAAGCTGTTCTTCAAAGCCCATGAGGACTCCCACACCACTTGAACCACTCATTATCTCTTAAGAGCTCCAATTACAAGCTCCTCAAACTTCTTTCAGCTCCGAGATTTTGAGTTAGGCGAAGGTCAGAGTCTGTACTTGCCCTGTCAGGGCCTTTCACCTGGCCATTCTCACCTGCACCTGACCCCACTGCTACCGCCCTCATCTGGCCAGTTCCCCGCAGAGAGCTCTCACTGCACCCTGTGTTTCGGCTTTGTAGTACTTATTGCAAGGATAACTCAGAAATAATGTTTGTTTCTTTTATCTAGTGTTTATTTCCTGAAACCCTCCCATGAAGTAAGGAGCATGTCTGTTCTGTACATAAGGTATCTGTGTCTAACTCCAAGATAGGAAACCACTGGCCTACACATGTTTTTTGACCCACCCTCCCAATGTTTCATATATATACACAGACTTCCCAGGTGGCGCAGTGGCAAAGAATCTGCCTGCCAATGCAGGAGACACAGGAGACTTGGGTTCGATCCCTGGGTCAGGAAGATCCCCTAGAGTAGGAAATGGCAACTGGCTCCAGTATTCTTGCCTGGAAAATTCCACGGACAGAGGAGCCTGGTGGGCTACAGTCCAGAGGGTCACAAAGTAAGACACAACTGTGCACACACACACACCTATACATACATATATATATATATATATGATTTGAATTCATTACAAACTTTTTAAAGTATTTCACAAAAAAATCTGGATTTATAACGTGGGGAAACAAAATCCAAAGATCCAGTGGTGTTGCACATAAGAGTCAGACTAGGAGAACAGTACTGCAGTAACAACTCCAGAGGACTGGTTTCTCACTCACACCACAAGTCTGATGTGCGAGCTCCATCTGGAACGTTGACAGTCATTTTGGCCAAAGGAAAAGGAGACCTGCAAACCACACTCATCGCTCTCACCCTGAAGTGACACATACCTCTTCCACCCATATTTCATTGGCCAAAGTCAGTCAACAGCATGGAGATACATAATCCCCCTGCAGGGAGGGCCTTGCCTCCCGAAGTGACAAGAGTCACTTTGCTCTGCTGATGGACTCAGGGATGTGGAGGGTAGATTTCCTATTTCCTTCATGATTGCTTTCTCGACACTGTAAAGATATAAGCAACCCCGGTTTTTCTCTAAACTTTTACCTCTAAGAGATCTTAAGATGCCATGAAAAGACATCTATAATCATCTGCAAAACAGTCTCCTGTCCTAATCTGTATCACTTCAACTAATTTCCTTTCACCAGGCTACTAGATTTCAGGCTATCTCTTCCTATCCACAAACAGCAATGATCCCATGTGGACACTTAATCTGACATCACTCCATTTTTAGCCATGTTCCAGATTATCCCCCTTTTCTGAGTCCCATCTGTTGACTCTCTCATGTGTGTATGTGAGTAAACAGACACACACATATGCAGTTATGAATGCATAAACTTCATCACTTCTTCCAATGAACGTTTAATACAACGCTAGACACTTGGGGTGAAATGATGAGCAAGATAAGTATGAACACTAGCCTTCTGGTGCTCAGAATCCTAATGGGAAGACAGCAGCAATCACAGAAAATGGTTATGATGAGTTCTACTACAAAAGAAGTTCAAAGAGCTACAGGAAGCCTGAGCCCAGATCCGGAGAAATGGCACTCAACCTAAGACCTGAGGGTAGGCAGTAATTAACAAGGCAACTTCCAGCAGAGGGACTTCCAACCTCCAACTTCCAACTTCTCAGAGGACTCTGAGAAGACCCAGAGTCCAAAGAGAGCACAGGACTCATAAGGAACAAATAAGTTTAGCTCAGCCAGGACATGGGTAGTAGAAGGCCTGATGGAAGCAGGTGGGGAGATAGTCATGAGGGATGCAAGCGCCAGAACTTATAAGGCCCTGGGTGCTGTGTGAGGCAGTTGGAATTTAATTCTGAGTGAAACAGGGAGCCAAGACAATGAAGGCTTTTAAGCACGAGGGTGATGAGATCTGATTTACATTTACTCTACGAGGATATTTAGAACAGGCTGCGAGTCTTGGCACCACCCATTAGAATGGATTTAGAGGTTCCTGGAGGCACCCTGCTCTTCTCGGCATTTAGCCACTGGCCTCTTGGAGATCTGAAGTGTCCTGGGGGAGAGGCTGGACTTCCTAGGGGACAGGGGACTCAGGACAGTGGCTTTTTATCACTTTATAGTGTTACTTTACCACTGTATTAATTGTATTCATAAATATCTAAAAATATACATATGAGAAAAATGAAGAAAACAGACGCGGGCCAAAGTTATCTTTTAGGATAACAGGATTAGCAGTCTAGTTCATAAGTATTTTAATATTTAAACAAACAGCATGGCCATCCTGAGGCATAACAGCTAAATACATGTGCTAATGTCGGCACAGAACAAATAAGCCGGGATAATATTTAGAAAGATTAACTGATGTTCTTTTCCTACACCACCAGTATGTCCTCCTATCCCATGGCCATTCTCTGCTTAAGGGGTCAGACCATGGCTCGACCAGGAAAGCATTAAAAAGGCTTTTAAGTTTCAAAAGATTGAACCTTGAAGGGTCTCACGCCAAAGGAAAACAAAGCAGCAGATCAGAGAGTTCTTGCCTTCAGAATGAGAAAACATAGGAAGGAAAGCTGAAAGAGCTCGGGCATTGGGGTGTACCTGTCCCTCGACCCCACGACGGGGGGCTATCAACAGAAACACTAGACTGGAATCTGAATGCTGAAAATCTGGGCTCTGAGCAGTTCACCCAAGAAGCCCGCAGAATCTGGCAAGAAGACCCAAGAGGGGAAATAGGATCCAGGCATGGTGAAGCAGTCTTCCAGACTTCCTCCCATAAAGGACTCCACGCCTCACTCTCACCCCAGCCCTCAACACTGATATTATTTAAGCCTCCAGGAACTTAAAAAAGAGGCTCTCAGAATCTAGTTATGAGAGATGTTTTGGGAACAATTGGGGAATTTTGAATATGTACTAGATTTTAGATGATATTATGAAATTATTGTGAATTTTCTTAACTGTGGTAATGGTATTGCAATTATGTAGCAGAAAGTCCTTTTACTTAGGAAAATCACAGTGAACTATTAAGAGATTAAAATACCATAACTTCTGCAACTTATTTTCAAATAATTCAGTGGGGGAAACATACAGGTACCTTCAAGAGAGAGAGAGAAAGCAAATCCAGAAAGTTGTTAAGAACTAATATAGAAGGGGTGGCATATAGGTGTTCATTGTACTAGTGTTTCAACTCTCATAGGTTTTAATTTTTCAATAATATATAAACTTCTAAAATTCATAACTGTATTATGAATGCCCAGAAGTCACAAGGAAAATATCAATCCAATAATATTAGTTTAAAATGTGTTAAGAAGCATAAAGAATCGTTTGTGTTAAGTGTATTCATAAATTTGTAAAAACTTATACACATGAAATAACAGTTGTTAAATTAGAATGGTGGGATCATCTATGGCGTTTTTCTCAATTTCTCACTCTTCTGTGTTTTTAAAACATTAAAAATTAATTTTAGATGTTAGTTTAAAAAAACACTGAGGAGATGGGATTCTGAATTGACTGAGATGAAGTATCTACCACCCAACATAATGGGAGCTCAGAATATAAATTAAAAGGAATTCCCTGGTGGTCCAGTGGTGGGGACTCTGCATTCTCACTGCCAAGGAAGCTGGTTCATTTCTGGTCAGGGAACTAGGATCAGACAAGCCAGAGTGGTGCAGCCAAAAAAAAAAAAAAAAAACCACGCCAGAGTCTAAATTAAATTTAATTGTGGAAAAGTAAGAAAGGTACTGTTATTCTGGGGTTAGTGAACCAAGAGTTTACACAAATCAGATGTCCCAGGTGCAAGCAACAGAATACAGCTCTGGCTCCTTGAAGCATTCTGGGGCTTGAGGAGCTCACAGAACCACCTGGAAAGCTGGAGAGCCAGGCCTGGCAAATGGGCAGGCATAAGGGCCTCTGCCAAATTCAGGTGACAAAAAGCGGTCAGAGAGGACGAGAGTGCAGCAGCCAGTGAACCAAGGTGTGCCGCAGCTCGGACCTCCGCCTCTGCTGGCCCTGGGCAATGGTGCTGCCTTTGGGACCACCACTGGCCTCCAGAAGCCTACTGCTGCTCGTGCCATCTCCAAAACACATCCTCCACAGCCCTGGCTTCTGCATGTGGCTCCCTGGTAAAATTCTCATACACGTGCATCTATTTGGTCAAGTCTAGATCACAGGCTCACACCTGAGCTGCAAACACCCTAGGAAGGCAATTACTTTATCTTTGAAGCTCCTGAAGCACCAGGAGGGCCCTGCCTCTCCCTAAGACTCATATAATGGGAAAATTTCCAAAGATTGGATGAAGAGTCTAACACTGGGCACCAAAAAGTGACAAACGCCACCATACGGGCTTCCCTGGTGGCTCAGAGGTTAAAGCGTCTGCCTCCAATGCGGGAGACCCGGGTTCGATCCCTGGGTCGGGAAGATCCAGGCACTGTGTAAAGAGAAAACAAGACCGCGACATGGCCTTGTCCTCAAGGAGTGACTCCGAGAGTGGATACATTCTATCTTAGTCTTCTTTGTTAGCCATGATGTTTGAGAGAGTAAACACTCAGTAAATGTTTGCTAAATAAATAAAAACAAGTGAACAATCTGCCTTGGACAAATCAAATAACCCTTTGCAGGCAGGAGACTGGACAAAATAATACTCCAGGACCTTCTAGCAAGAGGATTCTTAGAACTGATGCTCTTGCCTGAGAATCACTGAGAACCACCGTGGTCTTATAGAGACTGTCTATGAACCAGAAGCTAGAGTAAAACTGCACTTAACAGAAGCCAAATATTAGATTTCATAAATGGCTCCACCTAGAAAACCAGCTCAAATCAACTCAAAATCCAAACATCTAAAACAAACGAATGGGAATGAAATTTGTTCTGAGTCCCTACGTACACCTGAACTTTCTTATCTTTTAAGCCAAAAGCCCAATGTCATTAGTTTTGGTCATACACTGGCCTCTGGAGCCATGCTGGGCTATGTCACAGCATACATCAGCAATAATTTTTTAAATGTGTTCTCCCCAGCTGCCTACCTCTGAGCTTGAATCAATTTCCAGTCACAGTTTGCACATTTCATGCCAAAAGACTGCAATGGGAGTACTGATGTTTAGTGTGAAATTATTTGTTCTGCAGATCTTTAAACATAGGTAAGAATCATCTCTCCTTTCAGTGGTTTTAGTCTTGGTTTTCCTAGATGCAAAGTTGCCAGGTTCTGTGCAGTGTCTGAACTTTTCATTAATCCATTCACTCAACAATTTGCATTCACCACTTACTGTGGGTCAAGAAATGTGCTAGATGGTGGGGATATGACAGTGACCAGAGAAGATACGGTCCTTGAATTTATGTCACTTAAATTCCACGTGGAGACCCATACATGAATATTTAATTACAAAACGGAAAAGGATTTGGAGGTGGAAAAGTGCCATATTCAAGAATATAGGAATAGGAAGTGAAACAGCACAGCCAAAAAAAAGAAGAAATTATATATTCATTTATAAGTTTCCTACTAGAATGTGGGGGCAATGAATTCAACGCTAAATCCCTGTTGCTAAATCCAATGAACTTTTCTGACTTTCATCTTGACCTGACTTCACCATAGAATTTGATACTGTGTATACCACTCTTTTCTCTCTCTCTTTTCTTCAACATTTGACTCTGAAATTTTTCTATAGAAGACGAAGTTGTAAGACTAGTACAATAAATGCCCACATCTTATTTCCAGAAATAGCTGACACTTCAAAATGGTAGCCATTTCTAATCAGACTCTCAGTGTCCTCTTCTCTAAGGTAGAAATAATGATGGTAACCTCACAGGGGTTGGGTGAGGATCAAATGAGACCATATATGAGCCAGTCCTTTGTCAACACTGTATCTGTCTTCTGACTAACTCAAAACGTTCATAGGTCAGTAGCAGCAGCCTCACTTGGAAGTTTGTCAGTGATATGCATCTTGGGCCCCACTCTAGGCTTCACCCACCTGCTGAATCAGAATCTGCATTCGTAAGATTTCCAGGTGATTTGTACATGCGGTAAAGTTTGAGAAGGACTGCTTAATCCCAAGAGAATTACAGACAGACACATTCATGGAATATATCATTTGTTAACCTTCAGGTCGTGGTCCTTCTCATACAAGAAGTCCTTCCTGATCAAATGAGAAAACATGAGGTTCACATAAATGGCTCAGCATCATGGAAACCCGGCTTTCAAAGCCTGACTCTTGATGCTCGCTGTCAATTTGACCATGGGCAAATTGCTTCACCTCTGCAAACCTCAATTTCCTCGTCTCTAACACAGTTGTTAGAGTTACCAACCTCCCCGACCGCTGTGATGACTGATGGAGATATTGCACATGAATGATGGAAGACAGAGCAGGGCATGTGCTGAATACTCAGCTAATTATGCTTCTCTCTCTTTTTTTTTTTTAAAGTAAAGAAACTCACATTCAGATGGCCCCCCATTTGCCATGAATGTGTAATACCCGGGCTTGTCTCTGGTTCTGTCTAGGGATAGAATGGGAATTTCCTTGCTCCACATCTGGAACGAATTACCGTTTCCTAGAGATCTGGATGGATGTGCTTTTTTAAGCTACCTTTTTTTATTATGGGCTTCCCTGGTGGCTCAGAGGTTAAAGCGTCTGCCTCCAATGCGGGAGACCCGGGTTCGATCCCTGGGTCAGGAAGATCCCCTGGAGAAGGAAATGGCAATCCACTCCAGTATTCTTGCCTGGAGAATCCCATGGACGGAGAAGCCTAGTAGGTTACAGTCCACGGGGTCGCAAAGAGTCGGACACGACTGAGTGACTTCACCTTCACCTTTTTTTTTTATTATTCCTACTATGTGTCAGACATGTTAAATCAAGTGAAACTGTGTGGTCTTCCCATTCCTCATGGTGGTTCCAGGCCTGGAAAACAGAAGGTGGGCAGAAGCTCAAGCAGCTGAACAGAAGGAGGGGAAGGAGCTGGAAGAAGAAGGGACAGCCTGCTGGAGGCGCAGATAGGCATGCTCAGGTTCATCCTGCCAAAGTTTATTTCGATCTGGCTGGCGTTTCTCAAGTTTCAAGCTTAACAAGCTCGAAATAATAACAATTCCCGTAGCTCAGCGCCTTACCTAGAGAAAGATGCTTCTCAAATATCAAGAACCTCTCATACATAAGATGATTGTGGCTCTTCAAAGCAAAAGACGTGCCAGGTAACAGGCATCATCAAATTACAGACTGATGTTCCCTAAAAACCCTTTTGAGATTCTGATGAACACAGTATTGTGTGTGTGTCCTCCAGAAAAAAAAAAAAAAATCATGCCATAGCCACACAATTGTGCATACGATTTGGGGGAAGGGGAGACTGCAGTCCTTGAAAGGAGCCTGAAGACCTTTCCATCTAAAACCCCTACCTTTAAGCCATGTTTGCTGCTCTTTGTGCAGACATTTGTATATCAGCACACGTGTGCAAGCACAAGAGTATGCGCGTGCGCACGCACACACACACACACACACACACACGCTACTTTGTCAATCATTTCATTTTCCTATCGAGATCCAAAAGCTGAATAAATTAACATTTTCCTGGCAGCAAAGTGGAGCCATGTTTTGTCTAGAGATTACACAGATTAAATCATCAAGTGCCATAATCCACTCCCCAATAAAGGTAGAAAGATAGACAAGAAAATTTGGATATAGCCATCTAAGCCCCCAGCAGGAAATTGTAAATTCACAAATCAGGAGCATCCTGCCCCACGGAAATGCCTATGTGCTTCAGTCTCCCTCCTGGGAAAAGTGCTTCTCTGATCTAACTGGCATTGTTCAGAGAAAAACACATCTTCCGTGGAATGAAAACAAAAACTGTACAGTCAGAATGACTAGAGCCGCTTGGGAACCACTAATGATTTCACTTCTCCTTATTACTGTTTGACTAAGTAAATACTCAAAACAGGCTTTGTAATCCAACAGTAAGCATTCTGGCCCCAAAGCTCAGCAAAAGAGAGTCTAATGGTCAAAAGCATGGGGCCTGAATGGAACCCAACTACTTGGGTTGAATATGTGCTCTACCCCTTTCTCTGAGCCTCAGTTCAATCACAAATATAAGGGACAGGGACTTCCCCGGCACTCCAGTGGTTAAGACTCTGTGCTTCTAATGCAGGGGGCAAGGGTTTGATCCCTGATCAGGGAACTAAGATCCCAAAAGCCGTGTGGTGTGGCCAAAAAAAAATTCTTTTTTTAATATAAGGGTCAATAGGAGCACCCAGGTTGTTTCCTGGGGTTCTTTATGTTTTTTAAAGACAAACTTCCCAATAGCTTTCAGGGGAGAGTTTTTGTTTTCTTTATCATTTTGTTTTGTATATTTTTGGCTGTTCTGGGTCTTTACTTGGGCTTATTGTGGTGGCTTCTTTTGTTGCGGAGCACGTGTTCTAGGGCTGGAGGGCTTCAGTAGCCCCAGCCTGGGCTCTAGAGCACAGGCTCAGTAGTTGTGGCGCATGGGATTATTTGCTCCGTGGCATGTGGGATCTTCCTGGATCGGGGATTGAACCAATGTCTCCTGCACTGGCAGGTGGGTTCTTTACCACTGAGCTACCAGGTAAGACCCACCTGGAGTTGTTCTGAGTTAGATGAGGTGACTTGTGTGAAGACCTTAGCTTAGTATGTGGTAAGTACGTGATCGAACCAACACCTCTAACAGGGATGTTTAAGAACTCCACAGCCACTAGCGCTAGTGGGGTCAGAACAGAGTCCCCAGATCGCACCTACTCCTTCCCCTCAGGTGTTCCATCATAGGCCACAGCATCTTGGTCACGCATTGCACCAAGCACTACAGGACTTGGCAAAAGTCCACAACTTTAACTTGAAAGTGAAAGTGAAGTCGTGTCCGACTCTTTTCAGCCCCATGGACTGTAGCCTACCACACTTCTCCATCCATGGGATTTTCCAGGCAAGAGTAATGGAATGGGTTGCCATTTCTTTCTCCAGAAGATCTTCCCGACCCAGGGATGAAACCTGGGTTTTTATTTCATTTGAAGTTTATTGTTTACTTTTTTACTTCAGTAAAAAAATGTGTCCATAATGTAAAATTTGCTACTTTGACCATGTTTAAGCTACAACTCAAAGGCATTAGTTACATTTACAATGTTATACAACAATCACTGGTATCAAGTTCCAAAATTTTCATCACCCCAAGGAAACTCTGTAAACATTAAGTAGTAACTCTTTACTCTCCCTCTCCTAGCCCCTAGTCACCTCTACTCTATTTTCTGTCTCTATGAATTTTCATATTCTAGGTATTTCATATAAGTGGAATCACATAACATTTGTCCTTCTGTGTCTAGCTTACTTCACTTACTTAGCATCATGTTGTAAAAGTTCACCCGTATTGTAGCATGTACCAGAAGTTCATTCTTTTTATAGCTGAATAACATTCCATTGTATGTAGAGACCACATTTTACTTACCCATTCATTTTCCAGTGAACACTTGAGTTGCTCCCATCTTTTAGATATTGTGAACATTAGTGTACAAATATCTGCTTGAGTCCCTGCTTTCAATTCTTTGGGATATACATCTAGTAATAGGATTGCTGGATCATATGATAATTCTATACTCAACTTTTTAAAGAGACACCAAACTGTTCTCCACTGCACCATTTTACATTCCCAGCAGAAGTGCACAGGGGCTCCAATTTCTCCACATCCTCATCTCTTGTGTCATTTTTCTATAGTTCATATGTTTATAATAATGCCTCAACTGTCTCACAAAACAGCAAACTTATTGTTCTAAAATAATTGAGAACTGAATAATTCTACTTTAGTATTTCTCACCTAGGGACAATATTTTCCACTTAAGGAATCTCTGACAATGTCTGGAAACATTGTTAGCTGTCATGATTGGAAACAGGGTGTTACTGGCATCTGGTGGGTAGAGTTCTGGGATGTTGTTAAAACATCCTACATGGACAGGGCAGCCCCCGCAAAAAAGAATTGTATCAACAGGACCAAGGTTGAGAAATGTTGTTCTAGTTTAACAGTTAGACTATAGGCCAGTCTTCAAACAAGAGGCCCAGGATTCCAGAGGATACACGGGGCCTGTCATAAGGGAAAATATTGGGATCCATGTGATCGAGGCTACAGTACTCTCTCCTCACTTCTTCTAGGGCAACTTCTCATTTAATTATTTTACATAATGGTCATCCTGTGAGATTCCATTCAAAGTTTTCACTTCTCTTTTCTATTTAAAATGTATATTTAAAAAAACAGTTATTCTGGGACTTCCCTGGTGGTCCAGTGGTTGGGACTTGGAGCTTTCACTGCTGTGGCCCCAGGTTTGATTCCTGGTTGGGGAACTAAACCTCTGCAAGCCACAAGACATGGTCAAAAATAATTAATTAATTTTTTTAAAAAACACCCATTATTCCAGTCAAGTTGCTTTTGATTATACAGTGGAAGTGAGAAATAGATTTAAAGGCCTAGATCTGATAGACAGAGTTCCTGATGAACTATGGAATGAGGTTCGTGACATTGTACAGGAGACAGGGATCAAGACCATCCCCATGGAAAAGAAATGCAAAAAAGCAAAATGGCTGTCTGGAGAAGCCTTACAAATAGCACTGAAAAGAAGAGAGGCGAAAAGCAAAGGAGAAAAGAAAAGATATAAGCATCTGAATGCAGAGTTCCAAAGAATAGCAAGAAGAGATAAGAAAGCCTTCTTCAGCAATCAATGCAAAGAGATAGAGGAAAACAACAGAATGGGAAAGACTAGAGATCTCTTCAAGAGAATT
>SJYX01016729.1:331383-351363 GCA_006410675.1 Oreotragus oreotragus | reverse complement strand
CCGAAGAATCGATGCTTTTGAACTGTGGTGTTGGAGAAGACTCTTGAGAGTCCCTTGGACTGCAAGGAGATCCAACCAGTCCATTCTGAAGGAGATCAACCCTGGGATTTCTTTGGAAGGAATGATGCTAAAGCTGAAACTCCAGTACTTTGGCCACCTCATGTGAAGAGTTGACTCATTGGAAAAGACTCTGATGCTGGGAGGGATTGGGGGCAGGAGGAGAAGGGGACGACCGAGGATGAGATGGCTGGATGGCATCACAGACTAGATGGACGTGAGTCTGAGTGAACTCCGGGAGATGGTGATGGATAGGGAGGCCTGGCGTGCTGCAATTCATGGCGTCGCAGAGTCGGACACGACTGAGCGACTGAACTGAACTGAACTGAACTGAACTTTAGTGATACCACTGAGGACACAGGCTTTTTCCATTTCCCTGCTTTCCCACCCTTAACACTCTGGTTCCCATCCTCTGACTTATCTCCTCGTGGCCTCAAGCTGATTGCTGCAGATCCAGTCATCACATCCTCATATAGCCATGTACAAAGTCAGGAAAGGGCAGGAGATGTTAGTTCAATCCCTGGCTCGGGAAGATCCCCTGGTGAAGGAAATGGCAACCCACTTCAGCATTCTGCTTGGGAAATACCATGGACAGAGCAACCTGGTAGGCTACAGTCCATGGGGGTCACAAGAGAGTCGGACACAACCTAACAACTAAAGCAACAACAACCCAAGAGGAAAATCTATCCCAGAATTCAGGCAAGAAATTTCCCTCTCTTCACCACATTTGCATCATCTACTCACACCCAAAGCAATCACTGGCAATGAGAAGAAAATCACTACTTAACAGTCTAGGCTCCTGTAAATTTACCCCCTAAGGTTGGGCTTAGGGGGAAGGTGAAAATGCAAACAATAGGAGCTGCTGGAGGTACTAATCTGTAGACTGTTTCGTTGGTGTTTTAAATTAGTTTACCTGTCATTTGGTTTCAGATGCAAATAACAAAAACTTGATTTTTTTTAAAGGGATTATCCAGTTCATATAATTGAAAAATCCAGGGACAGACCTAGACTTTGTATACAGAGGGATATTGGTGGTCAAAAACCATCACCAAAACTCAGCAGTGCTTTCTCCAGCTCTTAGTTCTGCTTCCTTCTGTGTTGGCTGCATTCTCAGGCTGTCTCTCCCCTGCTGGTGAGAGCATGACCAAAACAAAGCCTCAGAACTGTGTCTGCATAAGCTGTGATTGGTCAGGCTTGAACCACCTGTTGATTGTTGAACAAACAAATCACTGTGGTTAGGGAAATGGAATAATCTGATTGGCCATCCTTGGATCACACGGCTCCCAGCAGCACTGGGGAAAGATGCACCACAAGCAGGAAGGGTAATGGATGCTGGGTTTGCAAAATCAATACACATGCATTCCATATACAGAGTGGATATGTATGTATTTTTGGCCTGTAGGTAATCCAGATATTATAAAAATGCATCAATTCATTCCACAAACATCTACTGAATGCTGTGTACCAGACACAATGCACTGGAGAGGTAAATAAGGTCTCTTCCACAAAGAATCTAACCCTCTACCATTAGGCCACTGTGTAACCCTGAATGAGTCCTCCGCCTCTCCCTTTCTCCTATACACGTTGTGTAACAAGAAATGGCTGAAGTGCTCAATTTCTTTTCTTTTCTTTAATATTTATTTTTGTGACACACAGGATCTTTAGCTGTGGCATACAAGATCTTTTAGTTGCAGTGTGTGGCATCTAGTTCCCTGACCAGGGATGGAACCCAGGCCCTTGCACTGGGAGCCCAGAGTCTTACCCACTGGACCACCAGAGAAGTCCGTGGAGTGCTTGATTTCTGAGTTGATTTCTAATTCTGTACTCCATTAACTCCATCAGTACCTCCCTGGAAACTGCACTGAATCTTTTTTTTTTTTCCTAGATGCTATCCATCAGGCCAGTTCCATTCTACTTGCATGGCTTGTTGCCACCACAGAGGAACAAATCAACTCAGTCAACTATGACTAAGAGACTGACCTTAGGAATCCAGAGTTCACTAAATCTTGCAGCCAGTGAGCCACCTTATGGGTGACTGAGGTGAGGAAGCCCAGTAGAGCAAGAGGGGTCTGGGCAAGAGGGAGCAGGGAAGCCTAGCACCGGGGAGGCAGCCCTGAGCCATAGATGGTGCTCTTTTCCTGGCTTCCAGACCCAGCCTGGATGAGCCACTTCCAGGCCACATCTATTAAGGGTGCTTGGCAAAAAATAGACTCATCGGTACCCTCTGCAGATTGCAAACTAAAATTAGCGGTGGGAGTAAAGCTGACTCCTTCAGAGTGATTGCAGGGCCCTGGAGGTGTGGTCTTCTGCCCATTACTCATGATGCTGGCTTGCAGGGAAACGGGGTCAGGTGCTTGAAATGTTTAGTGACCCTTAAAAGACAGAATATTGTCGCTGAGCCCAAGTGAATATGCCTGCTCTAACAATCCTTTATTCTTTCTCCAAAGGAATGAGCAGAGCAATAATCGAGAGGTAAGAGGCTGACAGCCCTCACATGAGGCGTTGTGCAGGTTGGGCACTGCACAACTTAAGGGGTGCCAGGCTATGGAAGCCTGGGTGAGTGTTGCCCCCTAGAGTAATGCAGTGCTCAACCTGTGCAACCACACAAGTCAGTCCTTAATGCTGACACCAAAATCAGGGGGAAAAGGCTGGTGCAGCAGGAATACAGAGATTTTTAATCAGTCAACACATAATTTTTACATACTGATCTGTTAGATACATTGGGTTTGGGACTTCCCTGGCAGTCCAGTGCTTAGGATTCTGTGCTCTCACTGCAAGAGGCACAGGTTTGATCCCTAGTCGGTGAACCAAGATCCCACATAGTGAGGCAAAAAAACAGAGAGAGACAGAGAGAGAGATATAATAGGTTAAGTGAAATATGTTAACTTCATCTGTTCCTCTTTATGTGGCTACTAGAAAACTTTAAATCACACATGTGGCTTGTATTTGTCTTGGTACAGGGAACTGTGCTAATCTCTACCTTTCCTTATACCCAGTTTGCATATAACCAGGCAGAGATAAAGAAACCAACACAGGAAAGGTTAAACACAAGATTTAAATAACAGAACAAGAGATGTGCATGATGACCTGCCGGGTGAGGAGTACAGAGAGGAGTGCTAACAGCCTGAAGGAGAAATGATATTAATATGGAATAGTGTAATGAGGAAGGAAATTTCTTCTTGGCTTCAAAAGAGCTAAGTGCTGTCTGGTTTGCTGCCAAGAATGGGCTGTGAAATATGGAGTATGAACAAGGATCTAGACTTGGAATGACTTCAGTGCTGATGGCACTGTGCTGTGTGTTTTGTGGAGAGTTCACTTTGAAATGCATTGTGTATGCGTGAGTGTGTGTATATTGGGGCTCAAGGAGGGTGCTAGATCTGATTCTCTTATTTTACTCACTCTCCTTGTGCACAAAGTTGTCAAAGGGATGTAGCCTATTACAGAAAGCCCAAACAAAACATACTTCCAGAAAAGATCAGATGCTCTAACCCTTCCCCATCAGCACCTTGCTTTTTGCGACCCAGGTGAGCAAATGTAAGTGTCACTGGAGGAGGGGCAAGTTTTCACTCTATGAGCATTACTGGCTGTTCACTGTGTATCAGACACTGTTGAAAGAGCAGTGAAGAAAGAAAAAAGCACATGCTTTGTAGCTTTCAGGAGGAAGAAATAAATGCCTGCCACCAATTAGGCCGTAAAATAGCAGTTAGATAAACACCCTAAAAGTACAAAAAGGAAATAATTAAAATGTTGTGAAGACTAGATATTCGGGTAGCTACCCTTTCTCTTATTTGCCATTCTCCTTTATAGGAGCTACAACCATTTAAAAAATAAGAGTTCACACCAAAGAACTGGCGGTGGGCAAGTTGTGGGGGGGGGCGGGGGATTATGAGTTCCCCTATAACTTTTCAGAGGTAACATTTTGCCCTTGATGTGTAAATGAACATCGCAATATACAGTTATATGTGTGTGTACCAAAACCAACTTTTTTTCAGTATTTTTTAATGTTTTATTTTTCTTTCTGATTCATTGATTTATACTTTTATCTCAATTTCTGTTGCACTATTTCAGTTTTTTATTTTTATTTATTTTTTGGCTGCACTGGCATGGCATGTGGGATCTTAATTCCTCAACCAATGCCTCCTGCATTGGAAGGAAAGTGTCTTAACCACTGGACCACCAGGAAGTCCCTCTTCCGTGTATTGTTACTTTAAATGTCCTGTCCCCACTGAAAGATAAGTTCCATTATAATGCAAAGAATTAGGAAGTTTTTCTATCAATTCAGTTTAAATGGTTGTAAAGTGCACTTCATCTTATAGATTATATTCTTCCTTAGACTCAGTTGAAAATCTCTCCTGCTTAGATGTGGAAGTTGCAGATTCAACTGTCTACAAGGTCAGTTGTTGTTATTTAGTTGCGAAGTCGTATCTGACTCTTTCAACTCCATGGACTATAGCCCATCAGGCTCCTCTGTCCGTGGGATTTCCCAGGCAAGAATACTGCAGTGGGTTGCCATTTCCTTCTCCAAGAGATCTTCCCAACTCAGAGATCCAACTCGTGTCTCCTGCATTGGTAGACAGATTCTTTACCACTGAGCCACCAGGGCAAAGTAAATAACTGAAATGGAGTATTTAAATAGTAACTGACATGGCTTCCAAGTTGGGGAGATAACTGGCATGGCAAGTGTGTGCTGTCTAAAGGGAGACGCCTCTACTCAACACCAGACATTGTGTTCGTGTAAGACAACAAACTCAGTCTTACTAAGTTAGCTAGTTATTCAGGAGATGTTCAAAAATCTCTTAATTAAAAGAAAAATTCTAGTTAATTCAATTTACTGTTCATTGTGTAAGCCAAAGGGAACACCTGTGGGTTGGATCTTACAGGCTTCTGCTTTGCAGTCTGTTCAAGGCTGGTTCTCTTGCTTGAAATCTCTTTTACATAAAAGATTAGAAGATGTAAAAACAGGTATTTTCTTCTCCATTTCAAAGATGGAAAATTTGAGGTACAAAACATCTTAGAATAATTGACAGGAGCCAGCAGCTCCAGGGTCCAGCCACCACCCTGAAGGGGTCAGCTCCATGTCCAATGCTAATTTTAGCCTACCACTGCAGAGAGCACCAGTGAGTGTTTTTGCCCAGTATTTTTGACCTTTGTGGGCCAGACGGTCTTTTTCGTAACTACTCAGCTCTGCCCCTTTAGTGTGAAAGCAATCATGGACAATGTGCAAATTTATGGGTGTGGCTGTGTTCCAATAAGACAATTCACCAAAGCAGGTCACAGGCTGAATTTGTTCTGTGGGTTGTGGTTTGCTGACCCCTGGTTCAGAATAAGAATATGATGATGTGGACTTCCTTAGTGGTTCAGTGGTTGGGACTCCATACTTCTAATGCAAGGGGCACAGGTTTGATCCCCTGCCTGCATGGTTCCTTGGGAACTACGATCCCACATGCTGTGCAGCACAGCCAAAAAGAAAAAAAAGATGTGTAATAGGATAAAGCATACTATTCAGCTCAAGAAGTTGACTGCATAAACACTTAAACCCTTGGAATTTAAATCAAAATCCAGAGTAATCATGGGAGATGAGATACCAAAAACAAAATTGCTAAAGTGATTTTAGGCCACAAAAAGCCAAAATTCTACCCTAGTGTGTTTGTGTTCAGTATGGACCATGCCTAGATCAGTTCTGGATAAAGTAACATGAACAGGAGCATGTTCAACTGAGATTAGTGATAAAAAGACTCAACCAGAAAAGGCTTTATGTTTCATCTGGTGGGTGTGCCTGCCACCCCACTCCACCCCACCCCAAACTGCTGCGGGTGGCCACTGCATGGAAAAGGATCATAAAACGTCACATGAAGACTGAGAGAGAATGAAGGCCATGATTGATTGGTAATGTCTGTCAAGGGTATAAAGGAGAATACTGATGAGTGTGCCACATAACTGCCATCTTTAAAACCATACCACATGGGGAAAGACAGGGAGTCAACAAATGGAATTTGCTATCCCAAATACGTTGTATAACCCAAAATATAATTTTCTTCAAACTGGCAAAATAGTATTATACGTTATAAATATTAATCTTATCTTCCTAATAATGAACATGACATATGCAAAACAGGTTTTATTCCAGCAGGCAGTAGGGGACCAGGCTAGGTCACCTCTGAGGATTCTTCTCAGCCCCGCACAGGACTCTGATTTTTCACGACACCTCATTGCACTATCCCAGCTGTGTTCTGGTGGCTTAGTCTTCCCAGCAGCTTTGCTTTGAAGATGTCATGAATATTTAAATACACTTAAGGCTAAACATTTTTCACGCTTCTCATTTCACCCACAGTCCAAAAGTGGGTTTTGTTTGGCAAGAAAGCTCATTTTTGAGATGTGTGTATGTACAGATATATGCATATAAACCCACTGGCATTGTTTTATATACACATACTTGGACCTCCAAGGTGTGTGTATGTAAATTCCTCCTCTTAAATTTTGACACTTGGCTCCAAAGTCAAAGTCTGTAGGTCAAGGCCACTGATATGTCTTCAGGCATGAGCCAGCAGGTGTGCTTGGTATGGATGGACTGATTATTCAGAAATGACTTGAGTGCTCCCACTGCAGTTATTCATTTGCTGTGACCTCAGAACCACAGTGACAGTGAGAAAGCCAATGTCCTCTTCTTGGTGTTGATGAGGAAGAGGTTCAGTGAGTCACAGAAGTCCCAGGGAGAGATGGGGACAGGTGGGGCATGAAGGGTTGGTTATGTATACATAAAGTGTTTTGTTTCTGTTGTTGTTTTAGGTTTTACACCCATCAGAGTGAAGAGAATAGGCAGAGGAAAAAAAAAAAAAAAGACCGTACAAGCTGAATGTAGATGAAAAAACAAAACACAACAGTGGATAAAGCAGAGGAACATGGAATACCAGCACCTAATCAGGACGGAAGGTGCCTCTAGAAACAAAAGTGAAGGCAGTGGGAATGACTGAAATTCAGCTTAAGAAGCTATAAGTTTCCCAGATCTGTCTCCCTATTTCCTGTAGCAAAACTGCCAAGATCCCAACCTGGAAAGAGACTGGAGATTTCTCCTCCAGAGAAGGTACAACTAAAGGTCTCTGGACTAAAGGACTCCAGAACTGGGTCCCACATTAAAAAAAAAAAGAGAGAGAGAGAGAGAATGAAAACTTACAGAATAAAAAAAGAAATTGTTTTAATGAAAGAGCAAAAGTTAAACTCCATAGAAAGTTTAGAAAATAAAGTTAAGAAAATCACCCAAAACAGGAAGAAAAAAGACAAAGAAAAATAGAAANTAAAGGACTCCAGAACTGGGTCCCACATTAAAAAAAAAGAGAGAGAGAGAGAGAATGAAAACTTACAGAATAAAAAAAGAAATTGTTTTAATGAAAGAGCAAAAGTTAAACTCCATAGAAAGTTTAGAAAATAAAGTTAAGAAAATCACCCAAAACAGGAAGAAAAAAGACAAAGAAAAATAGAAAATAAATGAAAATTTAAAGACTGCTATAGAAAATCATGATGATGTGATCACTAATCTAGAGCCAGACATCTTGGAATGTGAAGTCAAGGGGGCCTTAGAAAGCATCACTATGAACAAAGCTAGCGGAAGTGATGGAATTCCAGTTGAGCTGTTTCAAATCCTGAAAGATGATGCTGTGAAAGTGCTGCACTCAATATGCCAGCAAATTTGGAAAATTCAGCAGTGGCCACAGGACTGGAAAACATCAGTTTTCATTCCAATCCCAAAGAAAGGCAATGCAAAGAATGCTCAAACTACCGCACAATTGCACTCATCTCACATGCTAGTAAAGTAATGCTCAAAATTCTCCAAGCCAGGCTTCAGCGATACATGAACCGTGAACTCCCTGATGTTCAAGCTGGTTTTAGAAAAGGCAGAGGAACCAGAGACCAAATTGCCAACATCTGCTGGATCGTGGAAAAAGCAAGAGAGTTCCAGAAAAACATCTATTTCTGCTTTATTGACTATGCCAAAGCCTTTGATCCCAACCTGTTGTTGTTTTGTGTGGATCACAATAAATTGTGGAAAATTCTTAAAGAGATGGGAATACCAGACCATCTAACCTGCCTCTTGAGAAATCTGTATGCAGGTCAGGAAGCAACAGTTAGAACTGGACATGGAACAACAGACTGGTTCCAAATAGGAAAAGGAGTACGTCAAGGCTGTATATTGTCTCCCTGCTTATTTAACTTATATGCAGAGTACATCATGAGAAACGCTGGACTGGAAGAAACACAAGCTGGAATCAAGATTGCCGGGAGAAATATCAATAACCTCAGATATGCTGATGACACCACCCTTATGGCAGAAAGTGAGGAGGAGCTAAAAAGCCTCTTGATGAAAGTGAAGGAGGAGAGCGAAAAAGTTGGCTTAAAGCTCAACATTCAGAAAACGAAGATCATGGCATCCGGTCCCATCACTTCATGGGAAATAGATGGGGAAACAGTGGAAACAGTGTCAGACTTTATTTTTGGGGGCTCCAAAATCACTGCAGATGGTGACTGCAGCCATGAAATTAGAAGACGCTTACTCCTTGGAAGAAAAGTTATGACCAACCTGGATAGTATATTCAAAAGCAGAGACATTACTTTACCAACTAAGGTCCATCTAGTCAAGGCTATGGTTTTTCCTGTGGTCATGTATGGATGTGAGAGTTGGACTGTGAAGAAGGCTGAGCGCCGAAGAATTGATGCTTTTGAACTGTGGTGTTGGAGAAGACTCGAGAGTCCCTTGGACTGCAAGGAGATCCAACCAGTCCATTCTGAAGGAGATCAACCCTGGGATTTCTTTGGAAGGAATGATGCTGAAGCTGAAACTCCAGTACTTTGGCCACCTCATGCGAAGAGTTGACTCATTGGAAAAGACTCTGATGCTGGGAGGGATTGGGAGCAGAAGGAGAAGGGGACGACCGAGGATGAGATGGCTGGAAGGCATCACGGACTCAATGGATGTGAGTCCGAGTGAACTCCGGGAGATGAACAGGGAGGCCTGGCGTGCTGCGATTCATGGGGTCACAAAGAGTCGGACACGACTGAGCGACTGAACTGATAGGAAGTCTTGGAGAAGGAAATGGCAACCCACTCCAGTATTCTTGCCTGGAAAATCCCTTGGACGGAGGAGCCTGGTAGGCTACAGTCCATGGGGTCACAAAGAGTCGGACACAACTAAGTGACTAACCCACCAACCCACATAGAAGTCTACTGTCCAATAGGAATCCTTGAATGCAAGAACAGAAAAAATGGAGGGGAGGAAACCATCCATTATATAATTTATCTACCACTGCATAAGAGAAAAGTCACCCCAGGGCTTCCCTGGTGGCTCAGTGGTAGAGCCATGTCCAGAAGACATGGGTTCGATCCCTGGTTCGGAAAGATCCCACTGCCACAGGGCAACTAAACCTGTGCACCACAACCACAGAGCCTGTACTCTGCAACAAGATAAGCTACTGCCGCAAGAAGCCCATGCACAAGAGAGTAGCCCCCACTCTATGAAACTAGAGAAAAACCCTGCAATAATGAAGACTGGTGCAGTCAATAAATATATACATAAACTAGGTTTTTTTTAATCATCCCAACCACACAGAAAACTTGTAACAAACATTTATTCTCTTACCTTGTTTCTGAAGGACGGGATCTGGGAGCAGTTTAATGGCATAGTTCTGGCTCAGGGCCCTGCAAGAGGCTTCAGCCAAGGTGCCAGCAAGGGTTGCTGTCTCATTGGAGGCTGGACTGGGGCTTAGAGGAGCTTCTCCAGAGTGACTCACTCACATGGCTACTGGCAGAAGCCTCCGTTGCTAACTGGCTGTTGGCAGGAGGCCTCGTCATAAGGCTTCTGCACATGGTAGCTGGCTTCCCTCAAAGCAAGTAATCCAGGAGAAAGAAAGAACATGGCCAAATGGAAGTCATAGTGCCTTTTATACCCCAGTCTCAGCAGGGAGTTACTATCACTTCACTGTATGCTGCTGGTCACAGAGCTAGACCCTGGTCCAATAATGAGAACTGTACAAGGTGTGATTATCAGGAGGTGAGGATCATTGGGACCATCTTGGAGGCTGACTACCACATCCACGAAATATGTATGTGTGTGTATATTTATGTGTGTGTAATATATATGTATAATATATAATATGTATGTATTATATATACATATAGTATACACATATATACATATAATATATACATGTATAATATGTATAATAATATATATGTAATCCTGAAATTCTGATAAATATTTATTTATATAATATTAAATATTATATACAATGTTTTAATGTATTAATATTAAACATTTAATATATTAAATATATATATTTAAATATTTCAGCTCTTAGAATTTGAGAATCTAAGTTTCCAGAATTGAAAAAGCCCACTAACCACACAGCACTACGGTCCACGCCACAGCCCACTGTCATGGGCTTTCAAAACACCAAGGATCCTATGAGCTTCCAGAGATGTTAAAAACTCACATCACTGAAGAAGTCACACAAATGACCCACAGGTACATGAAAAGGCACTCAGAGAAATGAAAATCAAAGCCATGATGAGATGTTACTTCACACCTGTAAAATGGTTATCATCAAAAAGTCAAGAGTTAACAAGTGCTGGCCAGGATACGGAGAAAAGGAAACTCTTATGCAGTGTTGGTGGGAACGTAAATCTGGACAGCTTTTATGGAAAAAGTATGGAGCTTCCTCAAGAAGTTAAAAATAGAACTACCAGATGATCCAGCCATCCCACTCTTGGGTATATATCCAAAGAAAATGAAATCATCATCTCAAAGAAATATCTGCACCAACTTGTCACCAAAGAATTATTCACAATAGCCAAGACATGAGAAAAACCTGTGTTCACTGATAGAGGAATGGATAAAGAAAATGTGGTACAGGGAATTCTTTGGCAGTCCAGCAGTTAGGGCTCAGTGCTCTCACTGCTATGGGACCAGGTTCAATCCCTGGTCAGGAAACTAAGATCTCGTTGAAATAAGAAAACCACAAGCACACACACACAAAAGAAAATCCTATCATTTGCAACAGTATCAATGAACCCTGAGGGCATTATGCTAAGTGAAATAAACAAAATCAAAATGCTGTATATAACTTATATGTGGAAGCTAAAAAAAAAAGAACTCATAGAAACAGTAGATTGGTGGTTGCCAAAGGCAGGACATAGGAGCTGAAGGAAATGGGTGAAGGTGTTCAGTGGTACAAACTTCCAGTTATAAAATAAATAGAGTCTGAGGATGTAATGGTGAGCATGGCGACCATAGTTAACAATACTGTACCGTGTGCTTGCAAATCACGAAGGCAGTAGATCTTGAAAGTTCTTACCACACACACACAAACTGATGACTAATGAGGTGATGGATATGTTTAACTAGCCTTACTAATAATCATAACACACACATATCAAATTATGCTGTACACCTCAAACTTGTACACAATGTCATAAACCAAGTATATGGTGATGAACTAGCTGGAGAAAAAGGTCAGATCAAAAAATCCGTAGTCAGAGTGGCTTCAGACTTCTTAAAGACAACATTGGGAGCTAGAGAGCAATAAACAGTGCCTTCAAAATCTTACAGAAAAACGATCTCCAAGCCAGAATTAAACCCTCCAAAATGGAGAAACACTGGAGAAGAAACAACCAAATTTTAGAAGGTGGGAAGTAAACTGAAAAAGAAAAAAAAAAACGAATTTTAAAACCTGACAATGAAGAACTTGAAAATAATGAATTAGCAGCACAAAGAATTTCTAGAAATGGACGTCCAGGGAGGAAGGGGCTGTTTGAAATACCGTTAACAGCTAAGTACTTAAGAGGCCTTTTCAGTTCTGGATATGTAAGGGACTAAATTCTGGGCATGGAAAACGTAGTTATACCAGCCAAAGCATCAACCCAAGTACAAGAATAGAAGTGTTTTGAATCACGCTTGGTAAGTTACTGCAAGATGCGTTTTACCCAAATTGGAGAGGAAGCAGAGAAACAAGAAATGGGAGAGCCAAACACAGAGAGATATAGGGGATCTCCAGGATGGTGGTGAGGAGGGGAACCCCAGAGGGACAGCCGTGTGCCAGGCTGCAGGACAACCAGTTCAGAGTGGAGGTCAGAGGCCCTCAGGCAGGAAGCTTCTCAGGGATAGAACAGATAGGGTACCTGGTGCATTTCAGTGTATTATGGGGGAATTGAGACACTCATTGAAGTCTTTGAGGTCAAATTTATAAGAGTACATAGAAAACCAAGAAAACAAAAATGAGGGGAAAACACAAGGTAATTATTAACTCCTGGGGGAAACATTGTCCAGGAAAGAAAAAGCAACCACAGTTTACAACATGACTCAGCTGCAATTATTTACAGCTCCAGTGTTTCTCCAGCCATAAGGATGTAAACACTGAATACTGACCTAATCAAAATTACTAAAGATCTATTTTGGGGGAGTACAGAATGGCTTCCACAGGAGGAATTTAATAGAGAATGCCTAGGATGGATATGTCCAGCATTAGTAACAAGGAGATATAGAAGTGAAATACCAAAATAATCAGCTTAAGGAGGTGAGGTGGTTGATTCTGGGAGGAGAAATGAAGCAGAAAACAGAGGGCTACTGTATTTTGTGGCCACTTCACAAAATCCTTTGACTTTCTAAACTGCATGTGCATTACTTTGATCTTAGATATTAATAAGCTGCAATCAGAAATCAGGCAACAGTCACCTATCCATTTGTTCAATAAGCATTTAATGTGTGCCTACTGTATACCAGTCCCTGGGAATTTGGAGGAAAAACAAAGCTTCCTGATCCAGGCCCTTCCTCCACTGGCTCACAGTCCATTAGGTTTCTCAGCACAACCAGAGGGGTAGTGGTTCAAACTATTCTCTGGAGAGGCATTAATGCAGTGAGGGGGAGAGGCCTGGACACCCGCTTGGTCCTGAATTCCAAGCCCTGTGGCAAGTGCTTTCTGTTGGCTTACTGTGGGCAAAGGAGCAGTGAGTTTAGCCTCAAGTCACGATGGAACACAAGCAGGTAGGAAAGATGGCAACTAAGATGACAACGGTCTCCAACGGGGCAGGGAGCGATGCGGGATACATTCTCTAAAGTGCGAAGAGCAACCTAAAGGCTTGTTTCAAGCATGAGGGCCATTGTTCTGGCTGCTTGCTTTCCATGACCTCATTTAATCCTCACAGTGAACTTCGGCGGTGGCTTGCCAGGTGTGAAAATGGAAGGGGTTGACTCCAGTGATATCTCAGCATCCTCTGGACCTGGTCAGTCTGTTAGGGACAGGAGGAACCGATGGGGAAAGGAGACACATGAAGGGGGTGCAGAGGTGAACACGTTTTTACTCCTCTGAGCCTCCCTTTCCTCATCTGGAAAACTGTTGTTGTTCAGTTGCTAAGTTGTGTCCAACTCTTTGCAACCCCATGGACTGTAGCCTACCAGACTCCTCTGTCCATGGGATTTCCCAGGCAAGAACACTGGAATGGGGGCTTCTCTGGGGATTCAGTGGTAAAGAATCCACCTGCTAACGCAGGAGCCAAGGGTTTCGTCCCTGATCCGGGAAGATTCCACATGCCGCAGAGCAACTAAGCCTAGGTACCACAACTAATGAGCCCACATGCTGCAACCACTGGAGCTTGTGCATGCCTAGAACCTGTGCTCCACAGCAAGAGAAGCCGCTGCAGTGAGAAGCCTCTGCACCCTCACTAGAGATTGGCCCTGCTCCCAGCAACTAGAGAGCGCCTGAGCAGCGACGAAGACCCAGCACAACCAAAAACTAAAGAACACTGGAGTGGATTGCCATTTCCTTCTCCAGGGGATCAAACCTGTGTCTCCTGCACTGTAGGCAGATACTTTACCACTAAGCCACCAGGGAAGCCCCCTTCTAGAAACTTAGGGAATCATTAAGACATTCTCTCATGCTTGTTGAGTGCATTAGATAAGACGATGTATGGAAAAGTTCTTAGCATTCGCCTGGGCACAGAGTAAGTGCTCAGTTAACATGAGCCCTTATTCCTTCCTAGTCCTCATATGCTTACAGGGTTCTCCTATACTTGGAGTTCTGAAAGCTCCTACTTCTGGTAAGGGCAGTGCACCATGCTTGTGGGAAGAAGGAGGATCAAAGCAGAAGAAAAGGGAGTCAAACAGAATTACTGTCTAACAGGGATGTGTGCTGTTGCTCTTTATTGGTTTTACATACGAGTTAGTTTACGAATACTTTCAGGAGCATGTAAGTGTGAAATTGGAAAGCGTTACTGCAGGACCGCCACGAGCCGCTGCACTGGCAATATAAAAGGGGAGGAGGGCGGGGGACATGGTGGGCCAAGGAGAGCGAGAAAAAGAGAGAGGCGGGGAAAAACAGAAGGTGAGCCCCAGAAGGTATGGAAGGACAAAAAGATACGGGGCTGGGGAGCAAACTGGCTTTGATGTTCAAAGCACAGTCACGCAGGTTGATGGCTGAACACACACTTCTTTGACTTTTTCAACATGCCCCCACTCTCCCACCTCCGTGCTTTCACTCCAGCTATTTCCTCCATGTGATTTCCTATTCCCCGCCACAGACACTGCTCGAGACTGGCCGAGCTTTCAGGCCAAGCTCAAATTTTATTTTCTTTCAGGAGAAATTATAGTGTTCCATGGTTAATAAGAATACAGACTGGATCAGCAAGACCTGCTTTGGAATTGAGTTTGGTTGAACTTGAGGCAAGTTTCTTCACCTCTAGAAACCTTAGCTTTCCAATTTGTGAAATGTAGATCTGTAGTCACAACCTCATAGGGTTACAATAAATAATAAATGATGATGTACACAAAGGCTCAATAAATGTCAGCTGCTATTATTTTCTCAATCACCCACATTCCAGTCCCACTTCCTCCACACCTATTACACTGAACCAGAATTACTGACAACCATGGAAACCATGCTTTTATCTCTAAATCCTCAAAAAGAGCCTTGTCTACTACACAACGTAAAATAGATGTGGCATAAATATCATGTGAATTGAATACAATGACTATCACAGTCTCTGATTATGGACTGTTTCAAGAAGAAAAAACATCCCAAGCAACTGGGTACAGGTGACCAGATGACCGTGGGTAGGTTCCCGATATTGTCTGGGATGAGAGTGAGGTTCTTCAGGAAACCATTCTGTGGCAGAGACATGTCAGCTCCCATAATAATAAGAACAAGAAACAACCAACAGGTACTGAGATCTTACTACATCCTAAACAAGCACTTACTACTTCTAAGTGCTTTACCCCAAATAAATCAGCTAATCCTCAAAACAACTCCATGGAAAAGGGGCAATTCTCACCACCATTTCACAGAGGAGGAAACTTAAAATGACCAGCCGTCCTGGTTTGCCAGGATCTGAAGGGGTTCCTGGGATTAAGATTTTCAGTGCAAAACCCAGAAAAGCCCCAGGCACGCTGGGGTGAGTGCCTAACACTGAAGCACACAGATGTTATGCAAATGTCCCAAGATCAATGAGTGGCCAAACCAGGATGACAAGCCCAGGAACCCCATCACCTCTACTGCAGACACAAAGGCAAAAATGAATCCACTGAGGCAACAAATTAGCCAGGTCATCAAGTGGACCCTCCACTGGGCTTCCCAGCACAGAGTCTGACACAAGTATGTATTCAAATGACTGGCCCAATTGTGTTCTAGCCAGGCACTGCCCAGAGCTAGCCATGTGACTCTCAGGCAAATTGTTATCATCCCTGGGCCTCAGATGCTTTCACCTTCATGATGAAGGAAGGGGTCTGACTAACTCAGGGACGGCAAATAACAGGCTCCCTTTGCCCACAGTAGGTGAAAGTAAATGATTAGACTACTCTTTCCCACTCCACCCAAACTTGGGCCACAGAATCCTTCTCAACCCAACAGAGTGGGTATTCACAACCCATTTGTAGCTGATTTTTAGCATGATTTCCTAAGCCAACATCTTTATCTTCAACGTCTATTGACACTCAACCAATCAGCTGCCCAGGAGTCACTCTGGTCTCAGGATTTGGCTCTCAGGCTGACACTTAAGGACAGCCTACAGATGGCCATGGGATGACAATGGAAGGGACAGACTCTGTAGACTGGGCACTCCCTGTTCAGCCCTGTGTTATGGACACCACCATGGTACAGCATCATGGACAAGGGCAGGGACTCACAAGAGGCCACCTGGCCTTGGCATCGTGGCTCACGCACTGTATACAAGCAATGTGACCTTGGGCAAGTTACCTAAGCTGATTCTCCATTTCCTCAACCACATATTAAGGATTATAAAACTACCTACCTCCTAGGATTATAACGATTCAATTAGTTAATATATGTAAAATGCCTAGCACACAGTAAGCAGTAGATGTGCTAGTATTATTAGAATCCTCAAAATCACCCTCCAAGGTGGGTATTATTATTTAACAGATGAGGGAACTGAGGTTCAGAGGGATTACGTTGCCCAAGGTCACACAGTTAGTTAAGCAGCAAAGCCGGATTCAAAGGCTGATTTCTAAGCTTTGCTCTGCCACACTGCATCTCTGTAAACACCTGATGGTGAAATAAGTGATTCTTAACTGTCGGCAGGGCCTTGCCTGGATTCCTAGGGCTGCACGCCACATTCCCCCCCAACCCCCAAGCACCTGCTTGTTCTCTCCTGGCTGGCTCTGGAATACCCACTGCTTTTACCCCGGCCTATCTACACCACTGGCAAAGGGAGCACTGATGCCAACAGATCTGAGCATCGGCCTACAGAAAACCAGAACCCAGACTGCTGAGTCTCCAGCTCCTGGGAAACAGGGGAGGGAAGCTTTACCATTTTGATGATTGGTCTTCCCCAATCTGTCAAGCAAATTCTGCCATTTTATAGATCTCTGTCTTTCAGGGAATTCAGCAGACAGATTAGAGAAAATGGGTTAAAGGGATTAAGCACCTAGGTACCTATGCTGTGTCTTATCTACCTCACTCCCCTGGGGAGCCTCCTAAACATATGTATCTCTTTGTCTTAATAATCACACCTATTCACAAAAATATCAATTCCAGTTAGCACTAAAAAAGTTGCTATAGCTAATGTAATTCTGGCCATGCTATTATGTCCAACAGGGTGAGCTGGTGGTGCCGTATTTCTAGTTCATTCCATCTAGTGCTTTTTTTTTTTGGCCATGCCATGCAGCTCATAGAATCTAAGTTCCCTGACCAGGGATCAAACCCATACCCCCTGCAATGAAGTGCAACATCTTAACCACTGGACTGCCAAGGAAGTCCCAATGTGCCTTGCTGGGAAAGTACTTACCCAAAGATGGGGCCTGGGGAGTCTCTAACACTAGTGAGAGACCAGAAATTGGTTCTGTTCCTACTCCTGCCCAGGTTGCTGGTGGGTGCTGAGCTTGCAGCAAGTGTTGTGGAACCCTGTGGCTCTCTTCCATCTGGTGCCTCCACAGGATGCGATGTGCAGAGTATAGCACCATGTCAGATATTTAGCTCTCTGCCGTTTTAGAAGCAGGTCAATGGCTCCTAACCCTCCTCCTCACTTTATACACAGGAAAGGCAGGAAGAAAGTGGGTTGGAAAAACAGATCCGTGTTTCCCTCTGGAGCCTTGCTCTCACTGCTCATGAAATCAAGTCAGGTCCATCCAAACGGAAGACTCTTTGTGTTCTCAATGGTTCCTTCTCTTGCAGAACTGGCACACTCATGCCTTTTCAAAGGTAGGCAACCTCCTGGCCAGTTTAGCTCTCGGGAGCTGCTCTCCTACCAACGGAGAATGCCAGAGTCATCTGGCAAGGGGAAGGGTCTGACCAAGTGTTTTCACCTCTAAAATTTGCTCTGGATGTGTGTCCAAGAGGCGAGAGCAGATAAAAGCAAACAGCCAGGGAAGCACTGAAGGAGAAAGGTGAGAATAGTGAATCTGGTTTTAACAGAAGAGGTCGGGAAAGGACAGCAAGGTAGTAGGTAGGAAAGCTGGCTTAGAATCCAAAAGATCTGGACTCAGCCCCTCAGTATGTGACCTTGGAGAAGTTACTGAACCATTTTCTGTGACTAATAGAACCTGCTTCCTTTCCTGTAAACTGGTGATAACAATGATGTGCTCCCTCCAAGACTATTACAAGGCTACAAAGAGAGGATACAGGTGAAGGGCACAGCGCCGGAAGCTGGAGCCATGCTTATTGACCAGTCTGCCTCACTCTACCCATCATTTTACACTAACACTGCTCGACAGCTACCATTCAGAGAGCACTTACCAGGCATGGTGCTGATCTCTGGGTTTCAAAGAAGTAAGCCTTGGACTGATTTTGTATCAGTTCAACAGATTACTGCCACGATTAAGTGAGATAACACCTCCTATGGAGGGTTTAGTCTAGTGCCTGATATATAGAGTACTCAGCTAAAAGGCAGATACTAACATCAAGGGCAAGCCACATTTGCCGTGGTAACAAACAGGAGTGAGCTGGTTGACCTGAGTCTGAACCACACCCTCTGCTGCCAGCTCTCACATCCCCGGTCCACAGCCCCTAGGCTACACCAGAGACTTGGCTCTTCTGCAACTATGGAAGGACCCATAGACCTGAAAACCTTGAAAGCTAAGGTGATTAGAACAGAGGAAACTTGTCAGGCAAGCAGTTACCGGGACAAGGAATGATAACTGACGGTCTATGGAGCTCATGGACGCTGTCTCTTGGTCTTGGTGCTGGTTACACATACGTGCTCACACTGAGAAAACAACGTGTACAATTAAGATTTGTGCCCTTCTCTATATGACTGTTGTGGTGGTTCAGTTGCTAAGTCATGTCCGACTCTGCGTCCCGATGGACTGCAGCACGTCAGATTTCTCTGTGCTCTGCTATCACTCGGGGTTTGCTCCAATTCATGTCCATTGAGTCGGTGATGCTATCTAACCATCCCTTCCTCTGCTGCCCTCTTCTTCTTTAGCCTTCAATCTTTCCCAGCATCGGGGTCATTTCCAATAAGTTGTAGGAATAACAATAAACAACTCATCTCCAATGAGTAGTTACAATAATAATAAAGAATTATTCAGATTGTGACTGCCCTTCTCCATTATCCAAAGTGTGGAGCAGCCCTTCCCAATGGGTGTTACAAGCACAACTGGGCTGTGAGCACAAGATGTCGTTGGCCCCTGGGGGCAGAAAGCGGCCTCATCACTTCACCCCGCCCCAGGGAGCTATAGAAACACCATGTTTTTTGGTGAGACTGGCAAGTACTGCTCTCGAGTTCTCAATGAACACCATCCTCCTCATCAGACCAGTTTACCTTAAGGCCTTTCCTACCTTAGGTCAACTGTATTTACTCCATTTTTAATCAGGTTCTTCTATCCTTTCTGAGCAGAAGACAGCTTAGCTGGCTACACTTAAGGGTCAACAACCGTAGACTGGCTCTTTAGATCTGGGAGTTCATCTTGGACATTACGCATATCTCACTCTTCACAGCAAGCTAATGTCTAGGAGGTCCCTCCCTCTTTTCCAACTTCCTTCTCCCATGACCACTGAAGGGAAAACCTAAAATAAATTTTAATCATTTAGGCAATCAATGGATGTCACACAGATTACGTGCTGGTTTTCTCTTTGAAAGTTTATTGTCATTTAAAGAAAAAAAATAAAACCCTCTACTTGTTACATTCACCTCTCAGAACATTTAATGTACCAGTTAATGATGTTATTGTATTAAAAAAAAAAAGCCCACCAACTGCTTGAAATGGCTGTATGTTATTATTATTTTTTGCCATGTTGTGGTATTAAAGTGTTTTAAACTCTTTGGAAAAAATGGTGTAACATTAAGTACCGAGATTTCAAATTCCCAGATTAGAAACAAGATTTTTTATCAGGAGGAATTTTAGCAAAAATTTGAGGGTAAAAGGAAATGTTAATAGAAAATAAAAAACAAAAATATTGTAAAAAATAGGACCCCCCCCCTCCCCACCCCCCA
>SJYX01016729.1:282043-331177 GCA_006410675.1 Oreotragus oreotragus | reverse complement strand
CAGTCAAGTTAGGTTAAAAAAAAAAAAAAAAAAAAATTGCAACCAAACCCATTCCATCCCACCCCCCGTATTTCTCTTAGAAAAGTCACCCAATCCTAAACACAGGGGCTCACACACCAATACAAGTAGCTTGATTCGCAGATCAGCTTCTGGGATCTTCTACTGGCCCCAGTTAGAATTTCTTTAAAAAAAAAACTTAAAGTTAGGTAGTTAGTTAGACTTCTATAAATACTGGTATCCAAATCAAGGAAAATATCCTGGCTTTGGTATGGCTACAGAAATCTGGAAACTGTTCAAGAGGACACTGGCTTAGGGAGGTGAGGGAGACACAACTCCTAGGTGGAGGTAAAATAAATATTAGGGCACACCTGCAGCAAACACCACGGGCAACGCGTGAGGCTGATGCCACGACAAAACACGTGTACAGGTTCTTGATCAGGATCACACACACACACAGCTTCTTGAACAGAATAACACACATACAGGTTCTTGATCAGATTAACAAATATATAGGTTATTGATTGGAATTGTCTGGACCACACTTTATCCAAGTACCACTTTCAGGAAATAGTTTGAATCTGGGAATTTATCTAGTGCCCTGACGAGATAAAGGCCTTCTGGAAGAAGAATAACCACCTGGGTTAAAGCCAGGCCCCTCTTATTCTAGGAAGCTCAGAATCTGTCTTTTCCTTGTCTTGTTTGACTTTGCTCATCATAAAAGCACCTCTATCTCCTAATAAGGAAGCTCTTCCCTCCCTGGTCTCCAACCACAGGGGTAGAACTGCTGACTCTTCACCTCCGGAGTGACTCAATAAAAAGCAAATCTACCAGGATCAGGAATATAATTTACTGTGCCATGTCTCAAGTGGACCACATGGTCTCCCCCATTCTCACCACATCATGACTGTGAAGGGCTGTGAGGATACTGAGGAGAAGGTAGTGGTGTGGCAGAGGCCACGCTGAAGCGTGGCCTCAAACATCCTCCAATTAACAGAAGAGAAAAGGCTGAAATGCCTGGTCTTCAAATCACTAATCTTTTCATGAAAGCACGAAGGAACCACCAGGCAAGGCCAGAAAACAAAGTGAGTTGCTGCTGCTTCAATGCTGAAAAGTTGTTATTAATACAATTCTTACCACCACCACTTCCCCAAAGAAACTCTAGAGCAGTGGTAGGAAGACAATCATTAAAAAAACCATTTTTTTTTTAAACCATCTTTGATGGCAACACACACAAAATACACCTAAAAAATTTCCAGCACACTGTGCAAGGGGATAACAAAGAGCTCCCTGATATCATGGGAGGTGACACACACCACAGTGAAAATTCAGCCAAAACAGGGCCACCCTTACAGCAAAGGCTGCCAAGAAAAAATAAAAGGTGAAGGCCCTGTTTAGTGCAGATCTGGTTCACTAGTGTAAGAATCATCACCGTGGGAGGCTGGAAGGCAGTAAAGAAACTCAGAACGCCTAGGCAACTTCTGATAAATGACGTCATTTATCCTATTTTCTAAATAAGACTTCAACACCAAAAGAAAATGAGAGAAAAACTGGATTATAAATTAAAACTCAAATGTACCTGTACAAGCCTTAACTCTGGGTCACTAAGGTTGGTCTCTGTTGAAGCCAGGACTCTGGAGAAGGTAATCTACTTGTCCTCACAGCTCCACAACCTACTTTGGGACATGTGTATAAAGAGATAATATGAAGACAATCACTTGAGACCAAGGGAATTGCTTACAAAGGTTTCCTAGGATACATAACATCTACTGACTGCTCAGAGATGCTAACACTTGACCCAAATACTTTAACATCTTAAGATGGCAACAAGAATATTAAAGCAAACAATCAGCCAGTAAGTCATCTGTCCAATTTGGAGAGTGAAGGAACGTGAGCAGGTCAGGCTGTTTCATCAGGATTCATTTAGGGAGAGTGTGGGTTTAATGGCAGTCACGGCAAATCAATAAGTCTTTGTCTCCAACCTGGGCCAGAGCTCCTGGGAGCTGACAAGGTTTCATGGGTTTGAAATGGTCAAGGTGAAACACTGGCATCGGCAATAAGAGTGTGATCTGAGTTAGGGTGTACAGATCACTGATGACTCCACCATCCATCTCACCTCCCCACAGACAACCCAGATCATCAGCTGGCAGCAGGGACCACCTCATCTACTTGGGAGCAGGAGACAGCAGTGAACTACACACTCACATTTCTGAAATGATCACTTTGTGTTCCAGACTGAGCTAGAATAAATCTGTGTGAATAAACCACTTGTCTAAACAACATCTGAATTCAGTACCTTTAGCACTTTATGAATATGAAACACTCTCCCTGCCCCAGCCCTGTTTACTGCAGCGCACGTTGTCTCTCACGCAAATTTTTCTGTCTTTCAGCCGGTGGAATGGATGGAATACACCAGATGTAACACAAGACATTCGTTTCTCCAAGAAGGCTTAGAGTCCGGAGAATGACTCGTCTTCTGCTAGGACCTCTGCCCCAAGCTTCTGGGGAAGCAGCGAACTGCGCTTGACAAGGAAGGGACCTATGTGATCCACTGATCGGATTCAAAAGGTGAAAACGCATTGCAGAGGGTACCCCTTCCTGCTTCTCGCCATGGAAGAAAGACCTACAGATAATACAGAGAGCTGTCTCTTCAAACTCAAAGGAGGCTTTAAAAGAGAGAAAAAAAAAAAGATAAAGCATAAGCAAAAAAAAAAAAAAAAAAATCGGTAAAGCCAACTCCCAGTGCTCTGGAGAGTACAACAGTCTCAGGGTGACGGACGACTAGAAGAAGTTGGCGCAAGGCAAGAATGATGCAAGGCGGGGCGGGGCTGGCCACGAGAGTGCCTCGCAGAATCCACCACAGTGTTCTCCATCTGCCAAGGCCAAGGAGCCATTCCCAAGTTAAAAATTTTCTATTAAGAAAACAAGACAAAACCAAAAACCATTCCAGAAAAGGGGTCGAGGGAAGAAGAATATTGGAGAACATCAAGCCGCTGACCTCCGGCGGATCACAAAGAGCCCACGCTGAAGTTGGCCCAAGTAAATCCTCATTTTGGTGCTGTCGCTTGTCTTCCTCACCCAGATCTGTGGGGAAGAAGGAAAAGGAACAGGATGAGAAGCCAGTACTGAGGGACACATGTTTTAGAGCACAGGGATGTCTGCATGAACTAGGTGCCAGCAGACAGCTGGCAACCTCTTCCTGTCAACCCAAGAGGCCTTCATAGGCACCTCCTTGACCTCTGGCCTCCACTGCAGACAGCAGGCATCCACCTGTGAACTCATTTCTTCCAATCACCTCTTTTACAGCTTTGAGTACAAAAATAGAAAGCACAGTGATCCCGAGTTTCTTTTTCATTTCTGCCTCCATCTTAAGGACTCTTTCTGGTTTGGTTTGATTACAGCATTAGCAACATTAAGACACACACATTGATAAACAAACTTCCAATGAAGTAGGAAAATACTACCCTTGACCCAAGGGACTTTCATGGTACAGCCTTCCAGAACTCTAGTTTCCTGGCAATTAAGGCTAATGGTCATAACAAGAAAGGATAAAAAAATTAACAACAAAAAATGCCTATAAGTGAGTGAAAGTCCAATTAGGATGCTAAGAAGGCAAATTAGCTTAAGACAGTCCTTCCCTCCTGACCATATCATTCTCCCACAGACGTGATCAGACGTCTGGCACTGGACAGGGCAGGTATATTCTTCCACAGAACTGAGAGAGAACTCTTCCAGCTGGGGGCCTGCCAGAGCTTCCAGGGGCACTCAATACACAGCATCCTGCAGCTAGGGAGGGGAAGGAGGGCTACTCCTCCATCACCCACCCCACCTGAGGGAGGAATTCCTGGGGCCAGGCATTGTGATGACCAAGCTGAGCTCCTTCATTCTCAGAAAAACCCTCAGAAGTAAGTACTGGCATCATCCCCACATTACAGAAGAGCAAGGCTGAGTCCACTTGTCTGATGGAAACCCTGGCACACGACATCAAGGCCCCTTGCTCTTCCTCACTAAACCACAGCGCCTGACTCTTGGTCTCACCTGTTCTCTCAACCATGTAGCTAACATGCAATCAGATGGAGATAAAAGTGTAATGTAAGTCTTTTAAAGATCTGCATCTCACCATATATGCAAGTGCAAGTTCACAGCTCTTCTCTTTCCCCCATTCATTTTTCAGGCTTTAAAAAAGCTTATTCAAAAAAGTCGCTCAGTCATGTCTGATTCCTTGCAACCCTACAGACTGTAGCCGGCCAGGCTCCTCAGTCCATGGAATTTTCCAGGCAAGAATACTAGAGTGGGTAGCCATTCCCTTCTCCAGGGAATCTTTCTGACCCAGGGATCAAACTCAGGTCTCCTGCATTGCATCTGACCCACCGGGGGGTGGGGGGACACACACAATTTTCAGTTTCATCTCAATTTCCTTACTGTGATTATTTAACAACACAAAGACTTTAGTCAAGTACCCTGGTTTAAACATAAAGACCTCACATGAAGCCAAACTTCTAAAGGACCTTGTAGAACCATTTTAAACTGAAAACTAACTCCAAGGAGGGCTGAACAAGCAGGCAGTCACCAACATGCTCAGACCCACGACTCACGCACCAAGTCTGCCCACAGTCAAGTTATGCAGCAGCCAAGTAGCTTCACTGTTGCTTAGGATTTGACCTAAAAAAATGAGCTGAAATATTTCCAAGAATTGAGAAAAGTTTCCCCGTTGCCAGAGTTGCAAGGCTCCAATGCACTGAGGCTTCTCCCCTCCAGGAGACATGTCTCAGTCTCACTGTTCCCTTGTCAGATCTCGCTGATACTCTGTCAAAGGGTGACAATGTTCAAAAGAAAAACAAAAACAAAAACACCTAATTTGCATTTCTGTTTTCCTGAAAGTCCTGAGGTCATAGCACAGGTTCTGAAGTTAGGTTCAGGTACCAGGAAGCCACATGCGCCTTGTACAGTGGCCCATAGGGCCAGGCACATGTGCTCTGCTATGAAATTGCATCTGACCCACCGGGGAACAGCAGGCTTCTGAGATGCTCTGTTCTGACTTGGCTTGGGATGACACACAGATCCCAAGCCTACAGAAAAATGACATTGATTTATCTGGAGGTTCTCCATAACTACTAAGTAAACAATCATTCTGCAAACTAGTCATATTGGAGGGCATTTTCAATTCAGGAAGCTGGGAGAATAGAATAGGCTTAAGTTATTTTATAATCCAGCTTCATTAGATTTACTGTGCATTGGCATGACTAAGTTGGAGGGTAGACACATAAAAATCAATTTCTTTACAGACATTTGTGGATTGATAAAAGATCAAGCCAAAACAGCTATTAAAGTTTTAAACTGTTTTTTGACTACTAACAATACCCAGTTACACACTGCTGACAGCCTGCTAATGAAGGGCCAGCAGGAGAACTCACAGGCCAGTCTCATCGTCCTTGGCCTCATAACCCTCTGAGCTGACTTTCAACCAGCCCCCATCCTACAAGAGTAACTGGAGGGACATCAGTTGCTGAAGATATGAGCCTAGCATCTCCTTGCTCAGAAGCACAACAGGAGATGCAGGATTAGAGAGACAGCAGGCAAGGAGTGGCGTGTGTGTCAGAAGAGACCACCACCCATTTACTGAGCACCTACTGTGTGCCAGGTGCTCTTGATCCTCAGAGCGAGAAACAAATCTGAGTACCCATGAGCGCTCGAGAGAGAGAACAAAGACGAGCTGGTTCCATAGGCAAGTCCCATCCTCAGTGGATTGTTTCCTTAAAAAGTGGCATAATTTGAATGTGCAGATAGCAAACTGACTTGCCTTGTGTTCCTTCCTGCAGTCTATCTCAGTGGTGTCCAACTCAACTAGTCTGTAGGGAGTTCCCAGGAATATACAAACCCGCATACACTGTAGTCATGCAAAGTAAGAGATTTTCAAGAACAATATGTGCAATTTCTGCCTGAAAGTGCTATCTTTCGAATCTAACCCACATACAGTATAGTGATTCCACTGTACTTTCTCGGTGGTACTTGCACTGCAGGTTTGTCCCGTTTTGCATTCCTAAAGGGTGAGGGAGTTAGCTCAGTCCTTACTTCGTTGGCTCCGACAGAGCTGATCACACAGCTCAGTTTCTGGTTGTCCTTCGACTCCAGATAGATGGCTTGGCTCTTATGGTACCTGCCGGAAACAAGACATACACTTATTTTTTCAACCACTTTTTTGAGATATGATTGACATCTGAAATGTGGTACATATTTAATGTACAAATATCAGTGAGTTTGAGGACAAGTACATACCCATGAAATCATCACCACCTGCCATAAACATCTGTCTCCTCCCATCCTTTTTATTATAACTATAGTTTTGTAGCTTTTTTTTCAATTTTTTGGTAAGAATATTTAACGTAAGGGATTCCCTTGTGGCTCAGCTGGTAAAGAATCCACCTGCAATGTGGGAGACCTGGGTTCAATCCCTGGGTCAGGAAGATCCCCTGGAGAAGGGAAAGGCTACTCACTCCACTATTCTGAGCTGGAGAATTCCATGGCCTGTATAGTCCATGGGGTTGCAAAGAGTCAGACATGACTGAGCAACTTTCACTTCACTTTCATTTTACCCTCTTAAAAATTTTAAGTATGTAAGTACTGGCACAAATTTAAGAAAGTAATAAAGAAATGAAGAAAAGGAGGGAAGAAAAAAAATACCATCACAACAAAAAATATAATTAAAGGAGTCTTAATTTATATTTGAGGAACAGCCTGGATTTCAAGTTTAATTTCAATCCTTCCATCTTTGGATTAGACAACCTCCTAATCTTCTAAGTCTAAAATCTAATTCTTGGTCTCACTGCAGAGTGGAAAAGGGGGCCAAGGAAAGGGCTGGAAAACCAACTCTGTGTTTAGTTTTTTACTTAAGACTATGTGACCCAGTTCACTAGTGGAGCTGATGGAATTCCAGCTGAGCTATTTCAAATCCCAAAAGATGATGCTGTGAAAGTGCTGCACTTAATATGTCAGCAAATTTGGAAAACTCAGCAGTGGCCACAGGACTGGAAAACGTCAGTTTTCATTCTAATCCCAAAGAAAGGAAATGCCAAAAAATATTCAAACTACCACAAAATTGCACTCATCTCACACAATAGTAAAGTAATGCTCAAAATTCTCCAAGCCAGGCTTCAGCAGTACATGAACCGTGAACTTCCAGATGTTCAAGCTGGTTTTAGAAAAGGCACAGGAACCANGTCAAGGCTATGGTTTTTCCAGCGGTCATGTATGGATGCTGAGAGTTGGACTGTGAAGAAGGCTGAGTGCCGAAGAATTGATGCTTTTGAACTGTGATGTTGGAGAAGACTCTTGAGAGTCCCTTGCACTGCAAGGAGATCCAACCTGTATATCCTAAAGGAGATCAGTCCTGGGTGTTCATTGGAGGACTGATGTTGAAGGTGAAACTCCAATACTTTGGCCACCTGATGCGAAGAGCTGACTTATTTGAATAAGACCCTGATGCTGCGAAAGACTGAGGGTAGGAGGAGAAGGGGATGACAGAGGATGAGATGGTTGGATGGAATCACCAACTTGATGGACGTGAGTCTGAGTGAACTCCGGGAGTTGGTGATGGACAGGGAGGCCTGGAGTGCTGCGGTTCATGGGGTCGCAAAGAGTCAGACATGACTCAGCGACTGAACTGAACTGACCCAGTTCAAAAAGTAAATTATAATTTTTCAAGTAAAACCTATGTCCCCACTCTCTATCTCTACCCCCAAAACACTGAGGCAGGAGGGTGGACAAAATGAATAGATGGGCTTGAACACACTGTTCCATTATTTTCTATTTGTTCAGATAACAAATATAAGTAAATTTGGCCTGCCTTTTTCAACAAGACAATAGGTCAAATTCAGCCCTTATTCTGATTGCTCATTCAACAAATACTCATTAGCCAGTCACTGCATCACTGGCCACCCTAGAGGGTTGGGGCAGACAGCCAACAAGGCCATAGGGTCTCTGATGTCAGGAGCTTTGAATACAGTGGCAGTGACTATTAAATACTCATACCTGCCAAGTCTAAATAGGTGAAGTTCTGAGCATTAGACTTGGACCAAAAGGTACCTAACTTTCCCCTGGTCAGTTGGGAGAACTGACCAGGAGATAAGATAAGACTCTCCCCCTTTCAGTCTCTGCATCTATTCTCTTGGCCTGTAGTGCAGGACCATCTTCACTTTCTTTTATAAGTTCAGGGACAAGGCCAAGGATGACAGTGAGGAAACCAGGGCCAAAGCACAAATGAGTCACTAACAGCTGCCACAAGGGAAGGAGTAGCTGCTGTGTGACCGGAGCTGGAAACATCAGCAGAGGTACTGCTGGCAACTCTGGCCTGGGCCAGTCCAGTCAAGATTGTAACCTTTGATTCATTCTGGCTGAGCAGAATTGACTTAACAGATCCACCAACTCATGTAGCTTCCACCAAAATGCATCTCCCGGCAAAGTATCACCATCTTACCACGATTTCTGTTGGGGAGGAAGACAGACTCTGTTTTGCTGGTACAATGAAATAACCCACTGCTAAGAAATCATAGTTAAGGATGCACTTCACACCTACAAGGGCTTCCCTGTGGCTCAGCTGGTAAAGAATCTACCTGCAGTGTGGGAGACCTGGCTTCTATCCCTGGGTTGGGATGATCCCCTGGAGAAGGAAACGGCTACCCACTCCAGTATTCTGGCCTGGAGAATTCCATGGACTGTAGAGCCCATGGGATTGCAAAGAGTTGGACACAACTGAGCGACTTTCACTTTCACTTCACACCCAAATNAGACCTGGCTTCTATCCCTGGGTTGGGATGATCCCCTGGAGAAGGAAACGGCTACCCACTCCAGTATTCTGGCCTGGAGAATTCCATGGACTGTAGAGCCCATGGGATTGCAAAGAGTTGGACACAACTGAGCGACTTTCACTTTCACTTCACACCCAAATGGGCTTTTTCAATCAAGGTTCTAAGCACTCTTTAATATGCTACTTAGAGCTGAAAACTCAAGTTTCCAAGTCAATTTATTTCCTGAGAACACTATGAAAAGAAACAGAATCTTAGATTCAATTAGAATAGCAACACTGGTTGAGACTCAGCTTTAAAGTTGCTTTTGGCCAGGGATTAGTTGGTAAACTGGGTCAGGGGACCTCCATAATGCTAAATATGTTAATATTACAGCACATGAGGAAAGGGTGAACTGGTTCAGGGAAAAACTCAAACTTGAGTTTCCCTTCCACATCTGAGCCAACCATCCTGTGTAATCGGTAAAGTTGTGAGTAATGGTTAGAATAAAAACAGAAGGGAAGACTATTCACAGCTACTCTATGGGGATTATGAGTTATTAAAGAGATAAAAAACACAGAACAACATGCAACTAGCCTCAAGTCACCCTGATACTACTTTCTAAATACTTTAATAAAGAAAGGTCATGGGCAGTTGTGGTATAGAAGCATATAACTAGTGTGAAATGTGCTCAATATATGCTAAGACAAGAAAAAAACTACATCCATTATGCCCCTGGGTACATAATACAACATAATGTGTGTTACGTGTGTATCATATACACAGAAAAAAACCAGGTAAGGTTATATATTTAAATGTCTACTAAATATATATTAAAATTTCACCAAAATATAAAATAAAAACCTCAGAAAAGAATGATATTTCTTTTCATTGCATGGTTTTCTTCCTTTCTGAATAAATAGGTACAAAAGAAAGCATTAGTCACCTAGTCATATTCGACTCTTTGCAACCACATGGACTGTAGCCCACCAGGCTCCTCTGTCCACGGAATTCTCCAGGCAAGAATACTAGAGTGGATTGCCATTTCCTTCTCCAGGGGTCTTCCAGACCCAGGTATCAAACCTGAGTCTCTTGCATTGCAGGCAGACTCTTCATTGTCTGAACCACCAGGGAAGCCTTATTACTTGTATTAAAAAGTATACTGTACTTACAGGCTTCCTTGGTGGCTCAGAGGTTAAAGCAACTGCCTGGAATGCAGGAGACCCGAGTTCAATCCCTGCGTCGGGAAGATCCCCTGGGAAAGGAAATGGCAACCCATTCCAGTATTCTTGCCTGGAGAATCCCACAGAGGGAAAAGCCTGGTAGGCTATAGTCCATGGGGTCGCAAAGAGTTGGACACAACTGAGTGACTTCACTTTCACTTACTTATAACCCACAATACTGGAAAATACCAAAGTAACCAAAAAATGATGAGAAGAAAACAATGTCACAAATCATGTCTTAATATCTGTTAAAGACAATTCTGAGAGATAGTCAGAACAGCTGTCCTGGGATGCACTGTATCTTCCTTCCGATACACTCAGCATCCAAATGCCAACACACCAGCCTGGCTTTAAAGTAGATATCGGGAGTAAATGCAATCTGGTCCGGTAAGCCTGGGAAGCGGTCTACGACTTACATGACTGGCCACCTCTCAACCCTGCCTGCTCTGGGGTCACTGAATGCCCAACCACTGCTCACATGCTCCTGCGCCTACTGTGTGCTCCACAGGAGAGCTGGCTAGCACTGTTTCCTAAACTTGTCTCCCAAGTCCTTCTGAAGCAGAGGCTCTGGGACCTCCAGGGGGTTCTCTCACATCACAAAGTGGTCCTGGGGAACCATTATCCCTGGATATCAAATCTACTAATTACCCAAATTCTCTAGGAAAAAACAAGTCCTCAGAAATTAAAGTGTTCATACATAGTGGGTGATAGGAGGGGTAAGTTTTCAAGATGAAACCAGAAAGTATATGGCAACCTTACCACACAAATTTACTTGCTAATTCTAAATACTAATTAAAAAATAGCGGAAAATTCAAAGTATGTTCAAAGAATGTTTTAAAAAAGCAATAAAAATTGAGTTAAATTAGTAAAAATGTATCCTTTTTTTAAAAAAAACCAATTAACCTCAGATATGCAGATGATACCACCCTTATGGCAGAAAGTGAAGAGGACTAAAAAGCCTCTTGATGAAAATGAAAGTGGAGAGTGAAAAATTTGGCTTAAAGCTCAACATTAAGAAAATGAAGATCATGGCATCCGGTCCCATCACTTCATGGGAAATAGATGGGGAAACAGTGGAAACAGTGTCAGACTTTGTTTTTTGGGGCTACCAAATTACTGCAGATGGTGACTGCAGCCATGCAATTAAAAGATGCTTACTCCTTGGAAGGAAAGTTATGACCAACCTAGATAGCATATTGAAAAGCAGAGACATTACTTTGCCAACTAAGGTCTGTCAAGTCAAGGCTATGATTTTTCCAGTAGTCATGTATGGATGTGAGAGTTGGACTGTGAAGAAGGCTGAGCGCCGAAGAATTGATGCTTTTGAATTGTGGTGTTGGAGAAGACTCTTGAGAGTCCCTTGGACTGCAAGGAGATCCAACCAATTCATTCTGAAGGAGATCAGCCCTGGGATTTCTTTGGAAGGAACGATGCTAAAGCTGAAACTCCAGTACTTTGGCTACCTCATGCGAAGAGTTGACTCATTGGAAAAGACTCTGATGCTGGGAAGGATTGGGGGCAGGAGGAGAAGGGGATGACAGAGGATGAGATGGCTGGATGGCATCACTGACTTGATGGACGTGAGTCTGAGTGAATTCCAGGAGTTGGTGATGGACAGGGAGGCCTGGTGTGCTGCGATTCATGGGGTCGCAAAGAGTCGGACACGACTGAGTGACTGAACTGAACTTGTTTGATAAACTACAACTCATCTCTGCTGAAAAAATATTTTAAATAGCCTCAGAGAACAAGCCCCAAACGTCAAATTGACTCTATTACTAATGGAAATTCTGACCTGGGGGAATTCCTACAATTAAGTCCTTAAAGTTTTGCCTCTACTATTAAACCCAATGAACTAGAACCGCCATTACTATTATTGAAGAAAGCAATGTCTTTAGAAGGTGGGTCAAAAAGTGGGGCAAAGAAGGGGTAGAATTAATTTAATTTTGTATCCTCCCGGGAATCCTGATATTAATGCTTTAGTTCCCCCAAAAAACGAATGCCATGTTACAACCACAGGACTGCAAGGAGTCCCAATTCCAGCTGTAAAGAGGCACTGCTAGGGAAGTGGGGGTGGGTGGGAGGCTCAAGAGAGAGGGGATACACGTATACTCATAGCTGATACAAGGTGCTGTACAGCAGAAATCAACATAACATGGTAAAGCAATTATCCTCCAATTAAAAATAAAGAAAGAGTCACTGCTTTGAGTTATTAATAACAGCCAGGCCGGAGGGTTAAACCCACCCGTGCACGTGGGTGATTTCACTGGATTCACTTTAGCAGCCCCAGATTTAAAGTGATAGGAGAAAATACAGTCCACCGACACCATCAGTGAGTCACCTTAAAATCTCAGCTACTTTCACAGTGCTTTCTAAGGAGGGACATTAGTACAAATCAAAACGTGAGGAAAACCTCCAGCAGGACATAAAATATCTTAAAAGCAGTGTACCCAGAGGCAAGGGCAGATGCTCATCTTCCCAAGTGAAAAGTAGCCTGATAAATAAGCGTTCAGGCCAAGATGGGCAGCCCAAATCACACTCATTGTGCTAAAGTCATTTAAAACTCAATGAAATGCGTTTTGCCAGAAATTTTTGTGTTTCACGAAAATACTTCACACCACCGGCAAGAGCAGAAAGCAATTCAGCTGACCTCTCGGCCATAGGCCAGGACTACTGATAAAGAAGGAAAAATGACAGCCTCCAAACTGACAAGGACACAGAGCCAAACATCAGGAGCCTGGTCAGATGTGAGAGGCCAGTCCTGCACTGGGAGTGTACCAGCCAGGATTCTGGCAAACACTTTCCAGATTCAGCGGAAAGGGAGGGGCCCTCTCTCAGCAGATGTGACGTGAACTCTGACCGGCAAGGCCACAGATGCTAAGTCATTTCAGTCGTGTCTGACTCTGTACGACCCCACAGACGGCAGTCCACCAGGTTCTCCTGTCCCTGGGATTCTCCAGGCAAGAACACTGGAGTGGGTTGCCATTTCCTTCTCCAATGCATGAAAGTGAAAAGTGAAAGTGAAGTCGCTCAGTCATGTCTGGCTCATAGCAACCCCATGGACTGCAGCCTACCAGGCTCCTGCATCCATGGGATTTTCCAGGCAAGAGCACTGGAGTGGGGTGCCAGAAGAGGAACACAAAGAATCCAGAAAACAATAGTCATCATACTTAACCACAGAGTAAGCAACCTGAAAGTCACTGAAATTATCGGATGCTCCCAGACACCTGAAAGATCTCTGCTGCCACTGGGAGAAAGACAGTGAAATTCCTTCCAAATGCTTAGGTGGCTGGACACATCCTACCTGACCACGGTCTACACTTTGAAACCCCAGTCACTGTGGATCCTTTCTTTAGAAAAACAAAGAATTTTATTTTACTGCCTTTTCATATCTTGTAAATCTGAGGACTAAGCCTTAGGAGAAGGAAGACAGAAAGCGACGCAATGACAAAATGAACATCATCTGAAATATCACAGGGCTTTAGGACTCACAGATTCGTAAAGATGTTAGTGATAAATCTCATTTTTGAAGATGGTTCTTATGTGTGGGCTTGATCTTTAAAGGTTATTTGGTTTTCATTATTAGAAACATTTTTCATCTTATTTTGCCCCTTGATGTGTTGAGTTGTCGGGGCCTGCCATCTAGTGGTGATGTGTTCTGACAAGCAACCCTAGAAAACAACACAACTGGCCCTTTAGAAGGACACCGAGGAATCAAATGACGGGAGCAAATGACAGGCTAGCAGATCCAGCCTTCCTCCTCCAGCGGGTTACCGACTCACCGTAACCCTTCCTCCTCCAGCAGGTTATCAGCTCACCATAACCCTTCCTCCTCCAGCAGGTTATCAGCTCACCATAACCCTTCCTCCTCCAGCGGGTTACTGACTCACCATAACCTCACGGGTGGGAGTGACTGGCTTCAGGCACCACTAGGTCTCTGGGCATTTTTACCAGCTTCAGACATTTAACACTGGGGCTTTTTTTTGTTTGTTTAAAGAGACCTCAAGTGCTCGCTTCGGCAGCACATATACTAAAATTGGAACGATACAGAGAAGATTAGCATGGCCCCTGCGCAAGGATGACACGCAAATTCGTGAAGCGTTCCATATTTTGCCCTTTTCCCCACAGTCCAGATACTGTCTCAAGCCCAAAAGAAACGCCTTGGGTCAAGGACAACGTCTGGCACGCAATGCTGAATTTGTGATTTTTCACTATAAAATGTGTTATAAAAAATATTTTAAAATAAATAAATAAATAAAGAGACCTCAAAACATTCAAAATAATCATATAATTTCTGAATTTTGGTTTAAAGACTGAAACTCAAAACACTATATAACCATTATAAATGGCAATTACAGAGACCTTACAATAACCCAAAGAAACATTCTCCATACAAACAAGTAGAAAGGCAGCATGAAAACGTGTCCGCCACGACTTACCCTGACCAACAGTTTGCCTACACGTGGCAATGAATAAAAGGGAGAATTGAGAATTTAAACAAAAGGTGGCAGGGTCCGGGTGACTTGACACCTAGCAGATGCCCAGTTACAGAGCAAACAGTAGGAAACCTTTACAAAAAGAGCAAATGTTTTTCATATTGTTTTGCTATTTCCTTCCCAATGACCTCAGTGGTGGCCTGAAGGTTTCAAACCATCTTCAATCTAAACTAGTAATGTTTTAGGCTACATTTCTCCCAGGCACTTTCCCTGGAACACTTGTGCTGCAGGATGTGGTGTGTAAAAGGGTACACACATGCTCAGACACTCACTCATATCCTACTCTCTGCGACCCCACCAGGCTCCTCTGTCCATAGGATTTCCCAGGCAAGAATACTAGAGTGGGACACCATTTCCTCCAGGGTATCTTCCCAACCCAGGGATTGAACCCACATCTCCTGCACTGGCAGGCAGATTCCTTACCACCGAGCCACCAGGACAGCCTGTGAAAGAGTACCTTGGTCAGATAAACAGTACTGAGTAACACCTCATAAATTCAGTGTACATTAGCGTATCAGAAGACCCAGAGTGCTACAATGACGAAACCCACTGATCTTAGTTAACACAGCCACTGCCCACACTCACCTGAACACAGAATCTTTTCTTCGACAGAACCCCTATTAATTTCAGCATGCAGAGGGCACAGTTAAGGGGAGACAGAGGGGGACATAAACCCTGACCCCAGGCTATAGGAGCACCATGAAAGATGTAAGCCTGCAGGTTCTAGCATGGTGGCAGCAGCATGATCAGAAGAACATGTTTTGGGGAACACTGCCTTCAGAGAACTAGCAAGCAGCATCAATCCAAGACTCCTGACACACTTCTTCACCTCCCTCCTTTAGCTAAGCAGCAGCCATGCTCTGAAATAATAACTAACTAGAGACAGCCCTGGCCCTCTTCCCAAACGGTTCTTTCAAGATACTACTGAGTAACCTATGTTCACAGAGAACTTACCATCTTTTATCGTAGTATAGTTTGCCGTCTTCTATCCGAGCTTCAAATCTCTGGGCTGGAGACTCTGCAGGGGTGGTGGGCAAGTGTTCGGGAGAGGACGGGGATGCTGGAGGAACCAAAGAGATATTCCCACGACTAAGCATGTCACAAACATGCGAGTCCATTCACTAACATGCTTTAAGTGAAATGCTATTTAAAAGGGGGTAAGGATCCTCGTGATCCTTAAGTTCTTAGCATTGTAATAAATGGAAATTCAACAAAATTCTTGTACATCACATCTTCAAAGCAACTCTGTGAGCAGACAAGGCAAAGATTAACCTCCCCATGGAAGAGAAACTGAAACCTGAGGCTCAGGCAGGCTAAGGATGTGCCCAAGGTGACTGGGGGTAGGACTAAAACACCACTGACAATCAGAAGCTCCAGTGGGCAAGAACTGGAAAAATCTCTTTAAATTTATAAAAATTAAATGTCTAGAAATATTTATTAAGAGATAGAGTAGGTTACTGGGGTATGTATCGAGTCAAGCTAACAGCACTGATAAGTAAAATGGGATCAAATCATCTAAATTCACACACTTACTCACAAACCCGCCCCACCAGGCCTTCAGACACTCAGGACTTCTCTCCAGACCATAGTGGCTTTCAGGAGGGAATTATTTAAGAGTGGGAAGAATCTTGTTTCCTTTCACAACTCACCTCATGGACAGATGTATAAGTAACTGCATGTTTAAAAACAACAACAACAAATGCCTTGCCAGTCCAGAGTTCTATTTTGCAGCCTAGCAAAGACCCTTGAGTGCTGCTCTGAATGAAGCACCGTAAACACTGGGCCTGTCTCTTCTGTAAATTGGGACTGGGAGTAGCCTGAAAGGCCCTTAGGAGAACCAGCCTGTGAAAAGCCACTGGATAAGCACGCCTCGTGCTGAACTCTTCCAAGCGACTAACACTGAAATATCCTCTGATTTCATTTTCAGAAATGGATCTGTGCTGACATCTTATGCCTAATGCCTACAAAGGAAAGGAACAAATCGTATGTCTTTTTTACAATAAATCCTAAGGAAAAGACAAAGGTGCTTTTAACATAGCAGGGTTAAAAATAAAAATCAGGGGAGGATGAGCTTAAAGGTCCCCTTTGGTTTTCATGATGACTGCTCTTAGATAAATGATGAATGTTTTATTTTTGAAAACCATGACAACTCCTTGTCAGGCATTCACATGCTTTTCCAAGGATACAATAAGAAGGCTGCACAAATGCCTGTCACATTGTGCACTCACCTGGTCTCTTGGGTGACTTCAGCTGTAGGAAGAACAACAAAAAAATCTTAAGAGAAAATCATTTCAGATGCAACTTAAGGTATCAAAGGTATCACAGTGATTTCACAAGCAACACGTGAACAAAATAAAGCCCAAGCTTCCAAATAAACATAAAAAAAAAAAAATCACACTGTACCTTATTTAACGTTCTCAGATCCTCCATGATCTGCTCATCTGTTAACAAATAGTTGAGCTGGGGTGTTGAGAGTTAAAGGAATGTGTCTAAAAAGGACAGTTTCCAAGCAAACAGAATTCAACAAGCTGGTGCCAGCGTTTGAGAATCTACCAAGCGAGAGGAAGTTCCACCATGTTCCTACAGTTTGCCTCTCAGAACTTTCTGATCCTCCTACTCAACGTGGTGGAGTCAGGTATGTAAAAGAATCCACATTCTCCCATCTTACAAATGTCGATGGTTAAGAAGGTGAAGTGAGACTCCACAGGTAACTACAGTAACAGTGAGAGTCCAGGACACAGGAAAAAACTTCACCTGCCACTTGTGAAGTGCTTTTGTCCCGAAGATCTGAGACTTCCACACACATACATAATCTTGCCACATACATAGTCATGCCCTATCCTCCTGGCAGATAAATAAGAAAACCATTCTGTACAAATGGCTATTTATTATCTCCTCAAGAGGATAAATACAGCCCCTGCCCCCCGCATCCCCTTTCCATTGTTATGATGAGAGGGGTTTCTTGACGTCTAACTAAACTCTTTTTTGTTTCAATTGAACAGCAGTTTGCAGTCCACTGTGTGGGGGATATAGCTGACTGAAGTACAAGAGGCAGTTACTATCCTCATTTGCTAAGTGGAATAATCAAGGGCACATGAAATTTTCAGCTGTCCCGAATCTCCAAATGAGTGTAAAAGGAGCCCAGAGTCCCTTTCCAAATGACGGCTCTCTGCAACTCCCTCCCACTCAAAGCAGAAGCGACCGAGGACTCCAGTCATAAAATGGCCACCCTCTATCTCACAGACGAATATATGTGCTTTCCAACCTGGTATGACAGTCCCTGTAGGACAATGGCCATGTTCAGTCTATCAAAAGGAAAAGCAAAGGATTCAGTGGTCTAAAGGAAAAGGCACGATGAAGGCTTGATGCGAGTGGATATCAGGAGCAGGCTTCCTCCTCTTGTCTGGGATGGGGACAGGATCATTCGGTCGCCTCCGCAACTTTCTGGTCATGATGGGTTTCACTTCCATGGAGTCTGTGGCAAGAATGGAACGGGTAAAGCTATCCAACTGCCACCTGAAGTCAGCAAGAATCCACAGGAGGATTATCAGCCCCAGAGCCACTCCATCAGGGCTGTTTTATGGGGGATGTCTGGTCCACCTGAGTCAGACGCTGGATGACTTCCGAGGGGCCTGCACTCAGGAGACTCTGAAGGCTGACCCAAGCACTCACACCCCTCAGAAATGGCAGTCCCCCTGCAGCTTCCCACTGCAGCTGTTGCGGCTCTGCTCCAACTCCCTGGAAACTAAGCGTTTTCCCTCTTCCTCTTCTCTCCAATCAAGAGGACACAGAGCAGTAGGCGCTTAGGACTGGAAGGAATTTCTGGGTTGTCTCCATTAATTCCCGCCCTTCCCACAGAGAGTGAGTGAACCAAAGCCCAGTGGTGTAATAGGCTCTTGAGAGGCCTCTAGCCTCAGTCTCAACATTCTTACATGAGATTTACAAATCTAAACTCTTATTATTTTACCACCGTTTTTAACTACTCGACTATCCAGACTGATATACCCTGAAGGCTCCTGGTAAACGTCTAGTTTCCTCCTCCTTGACTTCTCTTGACTGGCTGTCACTGTGGCCACCTCCCCTCATACACAACCTCTCCCTGAGGTCCCTCCTTCTCTCCTGGTTTCCATCCTTGGCCTCCGTTTTGCTGGCCTGCTCCTTAGATGCAGGTGAGCTCTGAGGCCTTGTCAGTTCTCGCTTCAGCTCCACCCACCCTGCTGCACAGCACCCTACACCACCACACATTCTTCCCCAGCTTCCGAGTGAACCACTTCCCCGTGATTCACCCCCAAGACCATCTCCTCCGCCACCCACCCTCCCTAGTCAGAGCCAACTGTTATCTGTGACTTTCTTCACCTACACATCAGATCTCTCAGATAATGGCAGTTCTGCCCTTTCACTGGACTTCCCAGGGGGCACTAGTGGTAAAGAATCCACCTGCCAATGCAGGAGACTTAAGTGATGTGGGTTCGATTCCTAGGTTGGGAAGATCCCCTGGAGGAGGGCATGGCAACCCACTCCACTATTCTTGCTTGGAGAATCCCACGGACAGAGGAGCCTGGCAGGCTACAGTCCATGGGGTCGCAAAGAGTCGGACACAACTAAAGCAACTTAGCACTCACGCATGCTGCCTTTTCACTACCTCTCAACTCCATCCTCTCATCATACCCTCACCTCTGTTAAAGAGCTCTTCCTCAGACACAAATCAGATCATTCATGACACCACTCTTCTCAAGAAACATATCAATGTCTTGCTTTAGCTACAGAATAAAGGCCATGCCGGCTTCCCTGGTGGCTCCAACGGTAAAGCGTTTGCCTGCAATGCAAGAGACTCGGGTTCAATCCCTGGGTCGGGAAGATCCCCTGGAGAAGGAAGTGGCAACCCACTCCAGTACTCCTGCCTGAAAAATTCCATGGACTGAGAAGCCTGGTAGGCTACACTCCACGGGGTCACAGAGTCGGACACAACTGAGCGACTTCACTCGCTTCTCCCTTCTGGTCTCCGTCCCGTCTCCTCCCTGCACAGTCTCTGCGCGAGCTTTTCAACTCTTCTGTCACCCACAGGCACTCACTGTTTATGCCTTCAGCCACTGTGTGCTGTCCCTTGCCCAGCCAGGAAACTCCTACACACAACAACCTCCTAGAGCCAGCTCAACACTCCCCCTGCTGTTGTGGCTTCTGAGAAGTCCGCCTTCTTCCCAACAACCAGAGCATCTGTATGAGCCCTTCCACCAAGCTCCTGGTCACTCCTCCAGCAGACACACGAACTCCACCCCAAGGCCGAGTACGCTTCTGGCACACAGCAGGGGCTGGCTGCACAGGATTTCCCACAGAACAACTAGATGAAGTCAAACCTGAGGCTGAGCGCCAGTTCATTTGTGACTGTCGCCTACATGAAGAGCTGACAGGACAGCCTGACAGAATTCGACGTGGCCTGTCCACCACGGCAACACGTGAGGCCCGAGAGGATATAACGGGGGAGAGCGAGAGGCCATCTCCCTAAAAGATATCTCTTACCCTGTGCTGAGACGCCACCCTCCCAGTTTCTTACTGGTTAGGTGGGTGGGAATCCCCGTGGCAGTGTGTGACGTGTCAGCCAGGCTGAGTAAATACTCTTGCATCTCAAGTTTCCTCATCTATAAAATATACATACTGGTAACACTTCCCTCACAGGATGCTGTGAAGATTACATGATGACAGGTATAAAGCCCTCAACATGGTGCCTGGCGTAACTAGAGTTCAGTCAATGCCAGTTTTTACCACTGCGCTCTCAGCCAGGAAAAAACCATACAAAGATCTTTCTGAGAAGTCATGGCACAAACAGCTGCAATAGAAGTTACAAACTTGAAGCCAACTGCTGTCAACTGTGAGGCTTTACAACATTTAGACCGAATCTGGAAGATGAAAGAACACCAGAGATAAGGCACCAAGACTCCAGCCAAGTGTGCCCTGCCCTCCAGGGGTAGGAGACATATGATGGAAACAAGCAGGGAGCAGGAGAGCTGAGATGATCTGGGAATAAGCTGGTCCATTCAAAGCCAAACAACTCAGAAAAAATAACTGCACCCAATCACTCACAGATAAGAAAACATAATCGAATTCTCCTCTGCAATGATAAAAATCAATCCATTTCACTGGCCTAGTCATGGCATTGGCCTAATGAATTTACCCAAAAGACTACTTCAGCATAAGGAAGGTGCTCTGAGGAAATCTCTGAAATTAATTAGCATGTCCCTACCACTGTCTAGGAGAGTGAGTGAGCAGGAAGTTGTCCTGGCCCAGGGTCCAGGTGGAGGATGTAACTCAAGGGGAAGGGCAACGTGTGTAAGCATCACAGTCCCAACTGACACAGTAAGACTGTTTACTTAACTCACTTTGCTCCAGTCCCAACAAGGTTTGCATGGTTGGCTTTCACAGGCAATTTTTCATAGAAAGATGAGAGGTACTGGTCACCTGGGTCCGAGCTGATCTGGAAATTATAGTGCTCACCAGAATCAACAGGCTGGGTTTACATTAGTCTCCTGGGTTTAACCAGGGGTCCCAAATGCTCTGACAAAAGACAAACTTCTGGGACTGAAACACAGACTTCAAGAGCGTGGCTACCCTGGAGAAGACATCAAGCAGGAAACAGCGTTGTCTCCGACAGAAAAGCCACAGCAGGGTCAACACTGTGGCGGATGGGCAGTCACCCCCAAACCAGGGGCCAGACTGCAGGCCCGGGGCAAACCCCAGGCACCCCTTTCCACTGGCAACGTCACAAACCAAGGCTGCATGGTGACTATAAATGGGTGCCTGTTAAAAGACGGGCGGGGGGATAAAAATCAAGGTCAGGTCTTCCGTAGCCAAACTGGGTAGGAATGAGGGGACTGATCTCCGTTAGGCCAGCAGCCCACAATGCAGAGGCACCTCAAGGGTGAACCCATCAGGCCCCCACAACGCTTGGATTCCACAATGGCAGCATCAGAAAAGAATGCTGGGGGACGAGCCCGCCCCACCCCAAATCCAGGTTCCCTCCTCTTCCGTCCTCTCTCCCATGCCGTTTATTTGGAGCCTCTTCTGACTTCCAAGGGTCCCTGCTCACTGGCATTTAGTCTGTGTGGTATGAACCCCCTCCTGCATCACTACAACCACACGTGTCATGTAAAGTTTCCTTGCCACTAGAAACCAGCCTGACACATCTTTACCTTCATTTAGGGCACTCCTCTGTCCGAACCACCTCACACTGAGGGAGGCACGGAATCACGTCGGTCTTGTAACTATGAGAACACGGGCTCCTTGAGGACACAGGCCTTCCGGGCAGCTCATTCTGTGACGCACCCAGTGCCACAGGAGTTCAGAGGGTTTCTGGAGTCAGTATCATGTGGTGGTTAACAGAACATGCCTGGAGTCGGAAAATCATCTCACTGGGACACTTGGAGCAAAGGGCTCCATTCCCACGTGCCTGCCCTGCTAAGTCAAGTTGAAGGAGTCACAGGGCTGAATGAGGTTCCAGTTTCACCGGCCCTCAGTGCCTGCTCTGTGTGCCAGCCCCCCAGGGGCACATCGCACCATCTCTACATCAGACCTCCACAGCGGGTTCTATCAGCTCCCTCCCAAACAACAAAACCCCACCACAGAAGCAAGTTCAGGGCAGGGCTGGGGTTCATCCACTCCTGTCAGCCTTCAGAGGCAGCTCTCATATTTTCATGGAACACCTAGCTCGAGCTAAGTACTCAGAGCTCCTATTTGATGTTATCATTACTCATGGCTCTCGCCATGAATCCAGTATCTTCTAAGGAACCTCACAGGCTTTACTGAGGTCATGAATAGCTTCCACAGGGGCCTGCAGGTTGGTTAGAAGACGCCCCTGGTGAGGGGCGCACTTAAAAAAGAAGATGAGGTGGTGGTTAGTGGGCTGTCAGCAGGCAGGAGAAAAGACGGCTGGCCTAAGGGGGAAGCGGACACACAAACGAAGGAAGATAAAGCCCCCACACGTCTTCCGGCTCATGAAGGTCTCATTAATTATCGCGGTTACTTATAACTTTGGTCTCAACTGCAGAGAAAACTCACACTTGGGTGATTCTATCTATAATCTCACTTCAAGCGTGGTCTGACCAACAGCATCATAGGCCCTGAAAAGGTGGTGAGAAATGCAGATCACTGGCTCCACTGCAGAACCCCTGAATCAGAATCTGCATTTTATCAAGACCACAGGTGACTCACATCCACACTCAAGGTGAGGGAATCGCTGCTCACATCCCAGTTTCTTTATGACAGTACGCCTTCCTGCCTGAACAACCCAGCTGTCCCGAGGTCTCCACCAGTGGTTCACATAGCCTAGAGAATGTCCCACCATTTCCCACAGAGGGCTGTAAAGGCTAAGGTCCTGCTCAGATAGAGCACTTCACCAGGAACGCCTATTTTCCAACAGGTTATTGGGTTTGAGTTTCTCATCGGACCCACACTCCATTTTGTTTTTCAAGAGATCTTCATGTTGAACCAGAAAAGGAAATTTTAAGAAGCATCTTTTCTGGGCAGAGCTAGGCAGCACTGATACTGGGCATCAATCCACAGAGGTGAAATCAGTCACTCAGCAAGAGGAAGGCAGCGGGCCTTTAAGCCGACACCATGGCAGCACCATCTGTGGAAACGCTCGTTACCCTTCTAGCTCCAGTGCCTTCCCTTCAGACAGTCCATCATTACCTTGGCAGCGCTTTCCATGCCAAGGGTACCAAACGGCTTGAGGAAGGACATCAGTACCTTTAATGCCCACGGCAGGCTGTAAGCACTCCTGTAGTCTATTTTACTGCACCACAAATGATTTCCCTGCATTTATTTGTCTTTTCTACCCTGGAAGGCTCGGCCTCTTAAGTCACTGAGGATGTCTCCTGTCCCTGTTAAAATTCCGGCTGTAAAACAGCCTGGCTCAACAATGACTACTGCCTGTCAATATTTAGGATGCCAAATCACAGGTGAGGGGCTGACAGCCTTTCCCACAGATGGAGAGGGAGAGGCTGTAAACCGACAATGTTTCCCACTCGCCTAATGAAGGCTCCGAGCATCTGGTGGCTCTAGCGGGGATCGATGAGGCGTCAATGCCGCCGGAGCCACGTTGGAGAAGAGGGTGTGCAGGTCAGAATACAGCCATGCAGACTGGGACCAGACAAGGCGCCACTGTGCTCTCAGTTTAATCAAAAAAGCGCCTCAACAAGAACAAAACAGTGCTGTTCTGAAGATGCTGTTTTATATAGCATCCATTCTCAACAGGACATATTTCTGAGTTGCAGTCAGTGGTCTTCAAGGAATTCATTCCTTTCGCCAAATCTTTCAACGAGGAAGGTATCAGAAGAGAGATTTTTCAAGAGCCAGACCCCTACTTTAGACACAACTACATATCACTGGTGTGTCGTGGGGACTGGCGCTAGAAGTCCATGTCAGGGGGAGGGCCGTGTTGGCTAACAGCACCAGAAATACCAAAGGGGAAATAAAGCTCTAAACTGTTACTTCTAGCTTCAAAGTCAGCCCTGAGGACTTACATAAAACAAGGTCTTTCTAGAGCACTCAACAAAAATGAGACATGCCAGAGCCCCAGGACCTTCTGAACATGATTATAAGAGTAAATCTGGGGCTGCACAGAAGGCATGCTTTACAAATCCAAGTGACAAACTCACCACTGACATGCCTTCAGTATTTGCTGATGGAAATTTTGCCAAGTTCCAAAACAGCTAGTTCAAGCCAATTCCCATCCTGTATCCTTCTCAGAGTCATTGGTCTACATATGGCAACAGAAAAAGCAGCCCATATTGCTTCTCCCTCAAACCTGCCGAGTTCCCATATGCAGACGACTGAATCCTAGAAGGCCAGGGAGCGACTGGCTCCAAGTCTAATGTAACTTTACTAGCTTCACAGGAGAACAGCTCAGTTTAGCTACCCCTGCTGAAATGTTCACAGTAACACCTGGGGTGAAGGGATCTAGCAGCACAGATGATATAGCCAAAGCCTCTGTTCTCACAGTCAGGTCAAAGTTAAGACAATGCTTTTTCCATAACAAAGGTAGACCAACCCCCCCCCCCAAAAAAAACAACAACAAACAGAGGGATTTCCACCAGCAGAGAGGAACTTGGCCAAGTTAATTCGTGAAGATAAGCAAGACTGGAGTGACCCAGGAATTTTGTTAAATAAAGCAGAAGCCTGGTGCTGCAGTCACTGTTAAAGGTCTACCATTTAATTTAGCCAACACCTGTTATGTACAGGGCCCTGTACTAGGCAATCATATTTCTAATCAGTTTTGTGGAATAAGGTATGATCAGCCTCATTTTATAGAGGGGAAAATAGGCTCAGAGAGGTTAAGTGGCTTGACTAAAGTCACACAGCCAATGCAAAACAGATCTATAAACTATGACCTGCCATGTCAAAGACTGCCCCCCCACCCCTTTCAGCTCACTCTGCTCTGATGATGAGGAACTGACAGGAGTCAGCACTGGAGTGCCTCCCTCCCTCAAAGACCCCCTCAAATTTCCCTGGATCCTGTTCTGTGGTGCTTGCGTACCTCCAGTCAGTTCCATCGTTAGCTTTTCATTTTCAATCATTTTCTTCTTTTCCTCTAGCTCAGCAATTAAGTTCTCTTTCAACTCAACCTTCTTGTCTTCAAATTCTTTCACTGCCGCCTTCTTTTCTTTGATGTAATTTCTTTCCACTTGTTCCGTCTGAGCAAAAGAGAAACACAGATTGTGGCTATATAACCCTGGGAGCCAGGGTCTGAACACAAAGCCTTGTTCTGTGCGTAAGCACCAAGAAAATACCTTTTCTAGAAATAAGAGAGACAGCAGCAGTCACACACCAATGAGCAGTAACAGGGTGTCTAGGAGCAAGCTTTCTAATGCATGCAGGAAACTGAACCACACAACTTCCAGGTTTTATGTGAATCCCTCACTTGTAATCAGGTATTTCCTCTCTTCCACATCTTATACTTTGTGGCTTGCATGTGGAAACAAAACCTAAGTTTCTCAAAAACAGTAAATAAACCCTTTTGAAGATACAACTTTGAAGGAAAATAGCATATTCCAGATGAAATACCTATATTCAAGATGAGTTATCAGATACCAAGACAGCCTGAGTTGCCCTATCTTTTGATGCATACAATAAGGTTAGATCTAACAGTAAGAGAAAGACCAACAAGAGGATAAGATCACTTATTAGGTGCCTGAATCCTGAGAGACACTCAAACAATGAAATTATACTAAGTAAAAAAAAATGAATAAGCATCCATTTTCCAAATCTCATCATTGCCTGAAGTGAAGAACAAGGGGACTCCTGGTGGGTATGGCTGTGGGTCCTGTGACCCTCTGGGCCATGACTATGCGTGCTTGTGCTGACTTCAGTCTCCAATAACGTAGCTCTGAGAAACCATGACCACCCCCCAACCCTCCCGCTTCGCCACACACACACTGGCCCCACATCACCCAAGGAGCAAACACATCACCCAAGATTTGGCCCTCATCACTGCTTGTAGCTCTGCACCTCACATGGAACCAGCACTCAGACATCTGCTAGGTCAAAGATCTTAATCAGTCTTTCCCTCCCATCCAGAGTTTCAAAAGGATGAAACTGAGCTGATTCAGAGACCTGGCTGCTTTGAGGACCAATATAACCAACTATTAGGCCACTATAATTCAGTGTGCGCATGTGTGCTAATTTGCTTCAGCCAGGTCCGACTCTCTATGACCCCATGGACCACAGCCCACCAGGCTTCTCTGTCCATGGGATTCTCCAGGCAAGAATACTAAAGTGGGTTGCCATGCCCTCCTCCAGGGGATCTTCCTGACCCAGGGATCAAATGTGCATCTCTTATATGTCTTCTGCACTGGCAAGTGAGTTTTTTACCATGTACCCACAAACGGCTGTAATGTGAGATGAGAGTCAACAAGAATGCAATGAAGGGTGAGTATCCACCTGTCAAGCCCCTGGGATAAGCACAGGCTGCCGGACCAACAAACAGAATTTCTGAGCTGAGACCAAATGTCCTTTAGTCAAACAGAACCCTAATCAAGGCTTCCAGCGGGGATTCCCTATGTCTATGTGGTGATGAAGGAAAGGCCGCAGGGTTGGGAGAGCAAGATCCCACCCTGACAAAGATCCTGCAAGCCCAGACGACCCGTGGTACTTACTTCCAGCTGGAGGAAGAGCTCTGAAAGAGAGAAAACATGCAATTAGATTCGCGAAGCTGTGCCACCTTTCTAGACAGTGACGTTAGGATTCATTTAGAAGCAGTAATTGCTTTCTGAGAGCACTGTTACACAGAGCACATGTTTCCATCAGTAAAATGTGGCTACGTGAAGAGGCAGGACTAGTTAAAATCTGGCCCTGAACAGAATCCGTTCTAGCAGCTCTGCCCAAGGGCAAAAAGGGGCAGCAGGAACCAAGCTACCCTGGCAAAATAAAAGTAAAGTTAGCCCTTCTTTCACTGAGCACACACCCTCAAAAGTCCTAAGGGACAGAAGAAACAACTCAGTTAGTCCAGAAGCAGAGGCAATGTGGATGTTTTTAAAGCCTCGTGCACAGGGCTCTCTGTGGTGAGGAAGGACATTCCCCGAGCAGACGGAGGGCAGAGGCCCCCAGGCCTCCTGGGGCTCTGGTCACAGGCCACCCAGCCTCTGGTCACACCCAGGGCTCCACCCACAACACCCTCCAGGCTCTGACCACAACTCCAAGTTTTAGATCTACTGCAGCCTCCCCAGCAAGGCCTTTTCTGAGGCCCCGTCACCCACCAAGCCCCTCTCAGAGCATCCACTCACAGGATCACCAGCTATTTAGAACCCAGTGTGCCAGGAGAGTAGTGCCTGTTAACCCAGCAGCTTCCCCACCCCTAGACTATAAGGCCTCTGCGAACCCAGCAGCGGGAACAAAGTAAGTCCGTGGCTTCTCATCTTTTCTGGGTGACAGCAGAGCTGCTGCAAATGATCCACAAAGACTGTTGGGGGAGTAACACCTCCAGGGGATGTTGATCCCGTCTGACAGGGTCTCCTGTGCAACCGCAACCAGTCCCACCGATTCAGCCACCCACAGAGGAGCACATTTGCAGTCACACAAAACAGACAGCTTCAGTAACTTGAGATGAAGACTCCATCGTCAACCAACAATTGCTGAATGAGAAAATTAACCGAGGAAACAGACAAGCCACTCGCAATTTTCTAACCCTTAGAAGCTGCCATCCCGGTGGCACCGGGAAGCATGGCGCACACGAGCCCGAGTGCACCCACCCCACATACTTGCTCCTATGACTGCTGCACTCACACCGTGTGAACGGGCCAGACGGTTGAGGTCTGCGCCATTCTGAGACATCACACCTGCACCAACAAGTCAAGTGACAATTAGCACTCAGAGCTGGTGGTGGATGTTTCAAAGCAGCCAGACACCAGACACAACAAAAACAGGTGGATTAGCGCTGCAGGAAATGTGCTTTTTAAAGCTCAAGATGCGACTGATTCAGGAGCTCTTCTACATTTTTACCTGGGGATGGGTGTGGGGGTAGGGGGTGCTGATGAAAGAACACAGAAGATTGAGAGTAGAAGTAAGTAAAACTTCCTTGGTGGCAGTGAATAACAACGTGCCTGCCAAGGCAGGGGACACGGGTTCAGTCCCTGGTCCAGGAAGATTTCACATGTCATGGGGCAGCTAGGCCCGTGCACCACAACTAGTGAGCCTGGGTGCTGCAACTACCAAAGCCCGGACACCTTAGAGCCTGGGCTAAACTACAGGAGAAGCCACCACAGTGAGAAGCCTGGGCACCACAGTGAGAGGAGCTCCGACTCACAGCAGCTGCAGAAAGCCCGAGCAAGGCAACGAGACCCGGGGCAGCCAAAAACAAGAGATAAAAATATAAATAAAAACTTTAAACTAGTAACCTAAAAAAAAAAAGAGAAACAAATCAACACTCAGCCTAGAGTCCTTACTTAAGAGAAGAGGCTCCCATCAATTTTCTTTCCCTCCTTGCATCTCAAACCAATTCCATGAGACGTTAGTATTCCTCTCTCCAGATGGGGAAACGGAAGCTCCAAGGGTAAACAGTCGCTTAGAGGTTTAGGCCCTTCCAGGTTGGGAGGAAGCCCTCAACCTGGAACCTTGGCCTCTGACGGCCTCTGACATGCCACCTCCTCTCCCTGCTAAAAGGGTACTCCAGGAAGAAGGCTCCAGGAAAAATGCCCTGAGGAGATGCCTCAGGAATTTAAAATGAGGGGGTGGCAGTGGAGTGGGAGCAGAGCTGGGTCACCACGGAGGCTCTATCCCCCACTTTTCCTGCATCCCCCACACCCTGCAGCTCCTCTGCTGTGCCTTGGTGCACATGGACACCTGCTCACTGAAGGAAAGAAGGCCTCCATCCATAGAAAGCTGGAAAGTCAATGGCTCAGACAACAAAAGAATGGCAACTCGAGGAGCGGGGTCCAGACCTCCTTTTGGAACCAGGCGTGAGTTTCACCTCTGGAGGAACAAGCACCGTACTGGCCTGGAAAATGCTAGCCAAGGAGCTTCAAGATTCACCACTTACAGAAGATCTCCCATAAGCACAGGGATCTGTGTTTACACACTATTTCAACATTGATCACATCTTACTTTTCACGTGACTCTGAGTCATGATGTTCCTTAACCTGGATATGTTTTTTAAGATCTTCTCCCAAAGAAACGGTGAGTTTCCTAAAGTCAAGGACAAGGCATTTCATGGCTGTATGTCCTCAAAGAGCAGGGATGGAGCATAGGCTCAACACATGTGTTGAAGGAATACAGTTCCTATGCACAACAGACCAAAACAAAGGCACACAATCTTTCCCTCTAAATGCTTCTGATACCATACTTGAGGGGAAGGACACGAGGGCACCCAGTCTTCTTGGAAGAAAAGACCAGAAGAAGGAAACTTAAAAATGGAGTGAAGTAGCCAACAACCCTTTTCCACATCAGCTTCTCTGTCATCTGCTGAGCCAACTACACAGATGTATGAGCAACCACGCACGACCACTCTGGGGGCATCACGGAGGGAGCCTGACCGCAAGGCACCTCCGAAAACAACCTCGACTACAGGCCACTCACTGGCAAAGAAGAACAGTTCTACAGAAGTGCAACTTTGGAGTCTCCCAAAACTCGCCCCACATTGGGATGTCTGAGACACATTTTGGACAATGGCTCTTCTGGCCACAGTACATCCAAACCGCTGAAAATCTGGATTAACTGGGTTTACTTCCAGTTTAGAGAGCCTCACCTGCATTTCGTATCCTCTCTTTGTACTGCTGATCTAACTTCTTCATCCTCTTCTGATATTCTTGTAATGTACCTGATAGAGATTCATAAAATAGTTACTGTGAAGATAAAACTGCTCTACACTCTGGTTCCTAAAATTATTTTCTAGCACCGACAGTGAATGTTTCAAATAACACTAGAGGAAAACACACTGTGAACTGGCACCTATGAACAGAACCATCTCAGTTCCCGGCCAAGGCACACAGCAGAAATCACCACAACCGTGGTTTTAAGACTCTCGAGCAAGTGAGGAGTCGAAGAAAGGAGCAGCCACCCACCAGGGCCCCTCATCATTTGATGTTGCAGCTTTGGCCCATGGGCCTCCCTCTGCTGAAGAAGCTCCTTCCCCCACAGTAAGGTCTAGGTCAAGGCCGTCCAGAAGAACTTGCTGTGCAACGGCGGAAACAGGCTATATGGAACCACTAGTCACATACAGCAGTTGAACATGGGGCTGGTACCAGCAAAGAGCTGAATTATTAATTTTATCTAGTCAAAGGTAGGCAGCCACACATGGCTAGTGGCAGACACTCCAGCACAGAGCCTGATCAAGTGGCTCTTCCCGGAAGTAGCTAATGAGGAGGGTCCCAGTTCATGTGGGAAGTTGCTTTCTGATGACTGCTTCAGTGGGATACGTTAATGGCACCTTTTTCACAATTCCTCACTCAACCCTGCCAAGCACACCTTACAGACCTGCTAGAGAGGGCCGTATTTATTTCTCTGGCAACACCTCCTTTCCCACAGGAAGGAAAACTAAAACAGAGACACGCGATTGCAAGTCACAGGAGTATGTGTCACTCTGCAGGGGAAATCAAGGTTTGCAACCACTGGCCCTGAGCTGTCACAGGGTGCCCGGATGAGCTGGTTGCTCCTCACAATCTCACTTGCCTCCATTTTCTTCATTTCACAGAACAGACGATAAATTAAGGAGGAGACAGTGATGTGCCCAACGTCAAATTTCTAGAAAGTTGAGAAGGTGGGATTCAAAAAATTAAGGAGGAGACAGTGATGCACCCAGGGTCAAATTTCTAGAGAGTTGTGAGGGTGGGATTCAAACTCATGACAGGACTTGAGAGCCTATTCTCTTCCCCTGGTGCTGAACTGCCTCTAGCAGCAAACAGCCTTCAAGAAAGCGCACCCCACCTGTTATTTACAAAACAGAGCAAACAGGGGATGACCCATCAGCATCTAGTTTAGAAAGAACAGTACAATTATATTTATTCTTGGTAAAAGCATCTCTCCTAAAATCAGCCAGCTTTTGGCATGGTGGTTTTCGGTACTTGCTCTGCAGGCCTTCAGTGAGGTTTCAAAAGAGTCTCAAAATGGCCAATTTAATGACAGCTAAGATCAACCAAACCAAATTTTAAATCACGCCCGCTGAGAAGTGAAATACACAGATTTCAAAGGTGTGTAATATTAGGAAGGATGTTTAGAAAAGGATGAAATCCCACACCAACCTTCCTGCAGTTGTTGCAACTGTCTCTTGAGAGAAGCCAGTTTATCCTGATACATCCTGTTTAAAAGAAAAGAAAAAAAAAGCCACACTCAGAGACAAAAACAGCCAATACCCAAGTCCACAATAATCTGCACACAGAAACTGCCTGGGTTTTTATGGGAGTGTCATTAATGTCCTTTAGTGAGAGAGAAAATGAAAGCCTGCTGGTGTTTTAAAATATGCCCACAGCTAAAGGGATCAGAAAGAGATAAGGCTTCTGTGTTCTTGAAAGGCAGGTACTCCTGGTGTTCTCTCATCTTTAGAGAATCGGTCTAAAATCCACATATGAAGACACAATTTTTAATAAATAAATAACAATAATAATGTGTTAAGCAAGAATATAAAGAAAAATTGAAAGTGTAATGCCATTTTCTTCAAAATTCAGAAGGGTAACATACACACAAAAACATAAAAAGCATTAAACACGGCTCTTATATCAACTCTGAAATTAGATTATAAACTGAAAGGAGTAAGATTATGCCTCCGACCACATTTTTCTGTATAGATAGCACAGCTGTGTAAGCACTAAGTTAATAAACCCTCATGTCGTTTTTAAAAACACTACTCTTTTATGATCTGAGAAATAACAGCAGTTCAGTGACAAAAGTAAAAATGCAGATTTGCAGCCCCAGAAGGCTAAGAACACAGCACACTGGAAGCAAAAGAACTTGGCATGTTACTTCTCCCCCCTCGGATCATAGGCAACTGTGCATCTTGGTAAATCTGCTCAAACTGTGAATGCCACACATAAGTTACATTTCAGCCAGATTTTTGCTTCTACCTGAAAAACACACTCAATTTCACGAGAACGAAAAAGATTTGCAACCCAAAAGAACACCGTCCAACAGGTAACAGGAAGGATAGCCTTATGATTGCTCAAGTAAGAGATGCAAATACAATCCATCTGTCTCTAGGCTGAGGGAAAATAAGAATCTGATAATTACACGGAAGCCCAGACTCTTTTAGGGAGAACTCAGATGTACTTTCAGTGCTTTAATTAAAATTACTTTCACCATCATCAAATATTATGGAGTATGTTCACTTAAACATGCCAAGAATAGAAGAGGGAAGAGATAGGTAAACTGCACACAAAAAGCCAGTATTTGGAACCCAGTGTTTTAAATTGTCCACCACAGAGTGTGACAGATGACATCTTTGAATCCTTAGTCTGTCTTTAAAAGAGAATATTAAGAGATTCAAGAAGTAAACAATAAGAAAATTCAGATTAGGGAAGAAAACAGGTATGGAAAAATACATCTCAAATGGGTCCAGGTAAGTCAGTAACAAGCCTGGAGAGAGGGCAAGTGAAAGAAAAAAAAAAAAAGCCAGCAGCACAGTTTCACAGCTGAAGTTGTGAGAAAAATCACATCGATTATTAAAGCAGTCCTCCATTCAGCCCCGGACAGATTTAGCTGAGTTTCCCCTTTATATTCCAAAGCTTGAAAAGGGTAACAGAAAGCAGAGGATGGTCACAAAACATTTGCATACGAAAACATTCCCTAAGGAAAAGAATGTGGATCATCTAGTTTAAAGGTAAAGAATTTGAGGGCTTCCCTGATAGCTCAGTTGGCAAAGAATCTGTCTGCAGTTTAGGAGATTCCAGTTCAATTCCTGAGTCAGGAAGATCCCCTGCAGAAGGGATAGCCTATACACTCCAGTATTCTTGGGCTTCCCTGGTGGCTCAGCTGACAGGAGACCTGGGTTTGATCCCTGGGTTGGGAAGATCCCCTGGACAAGGGAAAGGCTACCCACTCCAGCATTCTGGTCTGGAGAATTCCATGGAACTATTTAGACCACGAGACGACTGAGCAACTTTCGCTTCACTTCAAAGAATCTGAAAAGCCAAGGCTAGATTCTCAAAATACATTCCACAAATATTTATCAGATCTGTGTTATGCTCTCTTGAGTGTTGGATAAAAGAGAGTGCTTTCAGTTGCTCTGAGGTATGGCTCCACTGAGGCTTGGGTGTGGGCGCAGGGCGAGCAGAAAGGGCACTGGAGCAGGAGTCAGGGGGCCGGCCTTGCTCTCCAAGCCTGGTCTCCCGAGCTCTCCTGGTGTCTACATGCAGCCCTGCCTTGGGGTGCTCAGTGTGGTCACACCCACCTGAGAACCAAGGGGCTGCGAAACACCATTTCCCCTCTCCAAGCAAAGGTTTTCACTTAGAAAAGGGGGTGGGAGGGAGGGACCAATGGGTCCCTCCCTCTCCCTCCTCCATGGTCTTCTTCCTCTGGGAAAGTTTCCTCCAGGTTGTTTCTTGCCTAACCCTCAAAAGATTCTTATCAGAGGAAGACTGGTTAAATGTGACAAATTTAAAGGGGGGAAACTGCACCCNAAGCAAAGGTTTTCACTTAGAAAAGGGGGTGGGAGGGAGGGACCAATGGGTCCCTCCCTCTCCCTCCTCCATGGTCTTCTTCCTCTGGGAAAGTTTCCTCCAGGTTGTTTCTTGCCTAACCCTCAAAAGATTCTTATCAGAGGAAGACTGGTTAAATGTGACAAATTTAAAGGGGGGAAACTGCACCCACATGCATGGTCTCTGGAAGCACCATGTGAAAACCACACACACCAGGCCACCATTAAAGATACCCTTGTCAATTCTGTATTCCAAAGAAGAAACGTAAAAAATCGTACTCACTGTTCCTTCATTTCTACATAGTCTTCTTCATCATGCTTTGCCAGGTCAGTTTCACTAGCATCCTCAGTGTCTGAGCAAAATTAGGGAATAAGGGTTTGTTAAAACCATAATTCACAGAGTTGGTATCGTTTGATATAGTGACACTTGACAGACTTCTGAAAAATGAATTTCTACTCAATGCAGACCTGCGTGAAGCCATCAAAGAAACAAGAAAGCGCCATTTCCAACTTGTATACAGCCAGACTTATAAAAGAGCTTTGCCTTTATCTGAACTGCAGCCAGAGAACACGGTGCATCAGACACAACTGGTCACAGTCAAGGCTGTAACTTTGGCAGAAACAACACTGGCAGTTCAGGAAAAGGAGATGTGGGTGTAAGACTGGAAAACTGCAAGCGGCAAGCTTTGCTCCTACTCCAAACAACCTAATACATGCCTCCTCTTTTGGTATATGCCCAATTTGAATCCCTATGAGATTTTACATCATATATTCCAGGGGGCACAGTGGTACAGAATCTGCCTGCCAATGCAGGAGACTCAAGAGACGGAGGTTCGATCCCTGGGTCAGGAAGATCCCCTGGAGAATCCACTCCAGTATTGTTACCTGGGAAATCCCATGGACAGAGGAGCCTGGTGGACTACAGTCCATGGGGCTGTAAAGAATCAGACAGAACTGAGCAAGCACATATACAAAGGAGAATCCACACCAAATAAAGGAACTCTAACTACAGAAATATTTTCAAAGGGAGAAGGAAGGGGACAAGAATATTAAAACAGAAGCTGTTTCAGAAGACTTTAAACAGTTTTTAGAGTAAGCAAATGGCTGGAGTGTCTACCTAATTTCAACAGTCCTATTTGAGGGGGAAACGAATCAATTTTTGCTTCACTCCTCCCCCTTGTGGGCATTAAAAGCAATACAAGGGATTCACCTTCAAATTCTCTGGTTAAGCCTTGCTTTCAACCAGAATTGTAGCAAGTTCCTTCAACTTTGTATCTGCACACACAGCTGCCTTTTTAAAGCCTGCTGCAGATCCAATCCTCCATCCCACCTTTCCTCCCTCCTTCAATGAAAGAGCCTACCCTGAGTGGTTACCTGTCTGCCACTCATAGGGAGATGATTAATAAAACATACTCCTGATTCCAGACAGCTGCTCTAGCTTTTGCTCCACCGTGCTATTTTGAGCCAGACCAGTCTACCCAAATGTTTCTCTTTATCTCTCTTCTTTCTTCTCTCTTGTCCTTTCAAAACTTCTTCACCTTTCTCCTCCTGTGGCCAGCTCCTTCCTCAGTTCCTCAAAAAGTGTTCCTCACACTTGCCAAACTGTGGAACTGAAAAAATAACACCTGAGCTGCTGCTGCTGCTAAGTCGGTTCAGTCGTGTCCAACCCTGTGCGATCTCACAGACGGCAGCCCACCAGGCTCCCCCGTCCCTGGGATTCTCCAGGCAAGAACACTGGAGTGGGTTGCCATTTCCTTCTCCAATGCATGAAAGTGCAAAAGGGAAGATGAAGTCGCTCAGCCGTGTCCGACTCTTAGCGACCCCAAGGACTGCAGCCTACCAGGCTNCCCTGGGATTCTCCAGGCAAGAACACTGGAGTGGGTTGCCATTTCCTTCTCCAATGCATGAAAGTGCAAAAGGGAAGATGAAGTCGCTCAGCCGTGTCCGACTCTTAGCGACCCCAAGGACTGCAGCCTACCAGGCTCCTGCGTCCATGAGATTCTCCAGGCAAGAGTACTGGAGTGGGTTGCCATTGCCTTCTCCAACACCGGAGCATCATTAAGCAAATCCATACCTCCTGCTCCCTGAGCGTGTTTCCCCAATGGTAAACACTGAGTATTTTTATCAAGGACCAGTTCACATGCTTTAAGCCAGGGGTGTGCTTAGTTAAGTCCTCGTTGGCTCTTTTTACGACCCCATGGACTGTAGTCCACCAGGCTCCTCTGTCCATGGGATTTCCCAGGCAAGCAAAATGGAGCAGGTTGCCATTTCCTTCTTCAGGGGATTATCCCCACCCAGGGATCGAACCGGTGTCTCCTTCTGTATTGGCAGGCGGATTCTTTACAACTGAGCCACTAGGGAAGATCTGCTTTAGGCCTGAAGCTCATTTAATCCTGGCACCTACGCTAGGAAGCAGGTACTACTGCGAGCCCCACTGCTGTTAGAAAAATTGAGACTCAGAAGCTTAAGTAAATTGCCTGATATCATTAAGCTGGGTTCACTGACCCAAATTTAGATCTAATTCGATCTGGTCGATCTCCGGTCTCCTTTTAACCAACCTGTGAGCGGGGCTGACTTAAGCACTACCCGAGGCGGCGGGGGGCGCGGGGGCGGTGCGGGGGGACACTTCGGTAACTAGGAAGCTAAACCGGGCTTTTGCTCAGATCCTCTCAGGAACTAAAAAGCGAGGAGTGATCAGTAGACCCAATGAATGGCGGCTTTCACTCCAACCCGTGAAAAGCTGAAGTTCAAACGGAGACAGCTGGAAGGAGACGAGCAGAACCTTAAAGGGACCTACAAGCTCTGACAACAGCTCCTTAAGACCCTTCTCCGCGTTAACTGTCGGCAACCAAGTCCTCAGAGGTTCCCCCTTCCCCAACAGAGGTCGCGGGAACTTCCGGGAGCCGCGCTCCTCCGGGCGGCCCCTCCAGCCGAGCCCCAAGGCCCAGAAGTTGCCCCGCCCCGCCCCCAGACAGCCCCACCCCTTCCCGCAGCCGTCCCACCCCCGCCCGGGGCTGCCCAGCCGGCGGGAAGACGGACCTTCGTCCGACTCGCGACCCCGGCAGCTGCGCTCGTCATCCTCGGCGCTCTCCAGTTCTTCGTCCTCCTCCGGGTAGTACTCCGGGGCCGGCGGCGCTCCAGCCGGGGCCGGAGCAGGCGCCAAAAGCCCCGCAGCACTCATGTCGCCTCCGCCCAAAGCTGAGCGTGCCCCCCGGGAACCACAGCCACCCGCCCTCCAGGCTCTACGTCCGCGTCGCAGCGCCTGAGGGAGCCGCCGACTCCAAGAGCCGGAGCGCCGGCGACCCCGTCCCCGTCTTCGCCAAGCTCCGCCCCGCGCGCCCGCTCTCGGCAACGGGGGCCTCGCGCCTGCGGCAACTTCCGGGTCGCGAGCTGCCTGACGACCGCCTGACTCCGCCATCCTAGAGGGAGTGGCGAGGCCGCCGGTCGCCCTTTTCGCCTTAACGCCATCTCCTTCATCGCCGTCTTTAAAATCCTTGACGGGTAGAGGGGAGGGGCACAGACAGGCTCTCGAGTTAGGCAAATTCTTGGGCAGGCCGAACCGCGGCTAGGACCCTAAAGCTCAGAGGCACCTACGGAAACAGCCACCAGGCGGCGCCTGGAGCTAAAACCAGAGATGCTTTTTTTAGGGATTTGGGAGGCAAAGGGTTCCCAGGGCTCTACTACGTAGGTGGAGGTGGGTCTCTCCCACCTCTTCCATTAAACAGGTGAATGGCATGAACCATCCCGTTTATAGGTCGGGAAACCTAGACGTTTAGAGTTTGCGTGATCATCCGGAAGAAAAGGAGCCCAGCTCCTCGTCTGACTGCTTAGAGCTTTTGAAGAACTAAAATGAAAACGAAGATGCTAATATTCCATGCTGGAACCAGCAAAACTGTATTTTCCCAGTCGGTGGGAGGACTTTCCGCTTGTGTAGGTTTGCTCAGTACGGTATTATCTCGATTTTACAGATTAAAAAGCTGTCAATTTCCTTTAAAAAAAAAAAGGTAACGGCCAGCCTGCTTTGTTTAGATTGTCACCCCTAGGTCCCCTGCAGTACAGCTGCCTCATATTTCTCAGAATATAAAATTTTTTAAAAGGTTGTTTTTCCCAATCCAGTAACTTACTAACCAACTCTCAACTGAGCAAGTGGAACATGTGCCTGCAGAAAATTAATTAGACACAGGTAAGGAAGGTGCTAGCTGGTAACTTGGAAAAAAGAGAGTTGAATATCTGTATGAATTCATTTGTGTGATTACTCTGAGTAGAAGGGGACATGGTATTATAAGCTTTGCTTAATGAACAAATTGAGATTGTTCCTCATCCAGGTGTGTGTAGTAAGAAAAGGGGCCCAGAGATGTTTCACGGTTTGTCCAGAGTAATACTGTTCTTTATGTTGCACCCAAATCATAGGGCTTCCTTGGTGACTCAGTAGTAAAGAAACCATCTGCCAATGCGGGAGACTCGAGTTAGACCCCTGGGTCAGGAAGATTTCCTGGTGAAGGATATGGCAGTCCACTCCAATATTCTTGCCTAGGAAATCACATAGTCAGAGGAGCCTGGCAGGCTACAGTCCAGGGAGTCTCAAATCAGTCAGATACAACTAAGCAACTAAACAAGTCTCCATAGGAAAGAATAGTGTACAAGCAGTAAAGTTGAACACAGATGTAAAAGCCAGGATGGAACCCAATATCAGATCCTTTGTGACCAAATGTATCTCTAAACTGGTCCCCATAGAGACTTTTCAAAAAGAAAAATTTATTTCTCATCCCATTTAACATTTCTTATTTTATGCTTTGTTGTAAATAAAATCTTGGCTCTACTTCTGACAGATTCTTCCTCCCAACAAAACTCAAAAATTTTCAGAATGGAATGCTGTAATGTCTTCCCAGAAGTTCAGAGATCTTCTGAAGCTCCTAAATAAGAGGCATTCGCATGGCTCCGTATAGGTCCACCATCTATTTTAAAACTAAAACTTCAAAACTGTCTCTTGTCCAAAGGATGAAGTCATTTTCTTTTTTTATGCTGTTGGGTCACGTCTAAATTATTTGTAATCAACTATATTGAGCAACTAGAGTTTCCATCAGTAGCAATAACACCAAACAAAGCACCAAAATTTTAGAAATCAGAGTTCACTGATACAATGATTTTTTTTTTTAAAGAGTTGATATCATTGCTAATCGGTTTCCTTTCAAGACACTGGCATGTCTATGTTGCTTACTTTTGTCTACTTAACTGAAAATAGCATCTGTTACTGATCATGCAGTTCTTTTTTATGTAACTAGACAGAACTGAACACTTGCATGGTGCACTTACCCCATCTTTTCCTATCCATATTGCAATTAGTAGGATGAGCTCTTGGGCTTCCCTGGTGGCTCAGTTGGTAAAGAATCTGCCTGCATTGCAGGAGACTTGGGTTCAACCCCTGGGTCAGAAAGATCCCCTGGAGAAGGGAATGGCTATCCACTCCAGTATTCTTGCCTGGAGAATCCCTTGGACAGAGGAGCCGGCGGGGCGAACACTTTCACATTTTCAGGATGAGCTCTTAACTAATAAATACTTTATAAAGAAAGAGGACCTAGTCAAAAAAAATTCTCTCATGACTTTAGTCTTATCCAACATGTATAGTTGTCTAATATGATTTTGGACAGTCTTTCCCTAGGCCTCTAAAAATCAAGTTCCCTTAAACCCAAGTTTTACCACCTTGAAATCTCTGCATCCCTTCCCAAAAAGGCACTCAGTCACACGGCTCAAGTGCTATCTACAGTATGATCTTAGATCAGTATGATCTTAATTGGAATGAGCATTACTTTAAATAATGATTTTAAATCATACTGTGCCATCCTTCCCCACTGGCCCAGTGGTAGAGAATCCACCTGGCAATCCAGGAGACTCAAGAGATGCAGATTTGATCCCTGGGTCGGGAAGATACCCTGGAGAAGGAAATGGCAACCCATTCCAGTATTCTTGCCTAGAGAATTCTGTGGACTGAGGACCATGGTGGGCTACAGAGGACCTCCATGGGGTTGCAAAGAGTCAGACATGACTGAGCGACTAACACAACACACAACAATGATTTTTAAATGCTAGGAAAAACCTGAATATTGTTTAGAAAATTTTTGTTAGCAGAAGTTAAAAAAGAGTTAATGATGGAGACTTTTGTAAGAACAAAGTCCTGTATACATCTGACAAGGTTTAGGAACAAACTGTGTTCCTAAAATGAAACAATGTCTACACAAAAGGCTGAATTGTCAAAGTCCATAAACTTGAAGGTTTAGGGGTTGACAGTAGCAGTTTTAGGTTTAATTGACTTAGTCAACATAGCCAGTTTCACAAAAATATAAAGAATGACTCTGAGTTAATAGGATGCACTTTCACCCCTGGCAAGCATCCTCTTGCCGCTTGGGTCAAGATGGGTCTCTCTGGTTATCACAGGTTGCTTTTGGGTCAAAGTTCATTATACTTTGGCCATTAATTCCCACCAAATCATTAAAATCATTTCATGTTGCCCTGAAAAAAGATATGTTGAAGCCTTGCTAAAGCTAGCAAGAGTTTCCCTAGCACACAGTTCCTGTTCCTACTTGTCAAAATGATTATCATAACCCACAAACTTTTCTTAAGCTTTGTCTTTGTACCTATCAAAATGTGCCCCGTCAGTGTTGACTGCCTAGTTGTGCAGAGTATGCATGTAGTATATAGACTCTCTTCCCCCCAGCAGCATCAAACTGACGTCTGTAGAACGCAATGCAAGGAAGGGCAACTCCCTAGACAAAGATATTAGAGAGTTTAAATTCAGGAAACAGTTACAAGTCCTCAGTGAATAAATGCCATTATCAATTTTGTGACAGATTTACTTAGAAAGCTGTGCCAGGCATGACGGGGGAATGGGGACCCCAAAGACCCTTAACAAAGTGGCCCCAGGGAGTTTCAAGGGGCCTCAGCCTTTGGGAGTATCCCAAGAAAACNCGTTTTCTGCCATCACGATGGTGTCATCTGCATATCTGAGGTTACTGATATTTATCCTGGCAATCTTGATTCCAACTTGTGCTTCCTCCAGCCCACCACTCTGTATATAAGTTAAATAAGCAGGATGACAGTATACAGCCTTGATGTATACTATTTTCCTATTTGGAAACAGTCTACTGTTCCATGTCCAGGTCTAAGTGTTGCTTCCTGATCTGCATACAGATTTCTCAAGAGGCAGGTCAGGTGGTCTGGTATTCCCATTTCTTTCAGAATTTTTCACAGTTTACTATGATCCAATCAGTCAAAGACTTTGGTATCATCAGTAAAGCAGAAGTAGATTTTTTCTGGAACTCTCTTGCTTTTTCGATGATCTAGTGGATGTTGACAATTTGATCTCTGGTTCCTCTTCCTTTTCTAAAACCAACTTCAACATCTGGAAATTAATGTTTAATGTATTGCTGAAGCTTGCATTGGAGAATTTTGAGCATTACTTTGCTAGTGTGTGAGATGAGAGTAATTGTGCAGTAGTTTGAGCATTCTTTGGCATTGCCTTTCTTAGGGATTGGAATGAAAGCTGACCTTTTCCAGTCCTATGACCACTGCTGAGTTTTCCAAATTTGCTGGTGTATTGAGTGCAGCATTTTCACAGCCTCAGCTTTTAGGATTTGAAATAGCTCAACTGGAATTCCATCATTTCCACCAGCTTTGTTCGTAGTGATGCTTTCTAAGGCCCACTTGACTTCACCTTCCAGGATGCCTGGCTCTAGGTGAGTGATCAGACCATCGTGATTATCTGGGTCATGAAGATCTTTTTTGTTCAGTTCTTCTGTGTATTCTTGATACCTCTTCTTAATATTTTCTGCTTCTGTTAGATCCATACCATTTCTGTCCTCTATTGAGCCCATCTTTGCATGAAACTTCCCCTTGGTATCACTAATTTTCTTGAAGAGATCTCTAGTCTTTCCCATTCTATTGTTTTCCTCTATATCCTTGCACTGTTCACTGAGGAAGGCTTTCTTATCTCTTCTTGCTATTCTTTGAAACTCTGCACTCAAATGAGTATATCTCTCCCTTTCTCCTTTGTTTTTTGCTTTACTTCCTTTCACAGCTATTTGTAAGGTCCCCCAGACAGTCATTTTGCCTTTTTGCATTTTTTTTTTCTTGGGATGGTCTTGATCCCTGTCTCCTGTACAATATCACAAACCTCCACCCATAGTTCATCAGGCACTCTGTTTATCAGATCAAGTCCCTTAAATTGATATAAACTTACCAATTTGTTTAAAAATGCAGAATGCCATTTTTTGGGAATTTCATGGAGGTACATATGTGAAAATATAAACTGTTGCAAAACTTTTGCAAATTATAGACTCTATAAATAGGTATGATCTATTCAGAAAATGTCACTTTTTTATTCTCAATTTTCACTTTGACTTTTGAGAACAGTTATTTTCAGACATTTCAGTTAAAGTACTGTGTTACATTGCAGCATGGAAGGTTATGTGCCACTCATGCTGCATTAAAAAAAGCAGAAATATCAGTTGAAAAGCGTTTCTTAAAGCTAGACTTAAAAGGCATTATGATTTATAAACATGGTTCAATCAAAAAACATTTGAAGATTTATCTTTTATGTGGATGCTACTAGTGACTCACTGATGCTTTCACCTCTATCACTAAGGCCTTTTCTACAAAAGAGCAAAAGTGGTTTGCAGTGACAAAAAAAAAAAAAAAAAAAAGTAGTGTTAGGAATTTGTTATTATTGAAAACATAAAACATTCAGTTCTGGTTTTACCTTCTTTATCAACACTTTAAACGACATTTAAAACAAAAAGATAAAGAGATTGGGTAATTTTTTTTTCTTTTATGACAAAATTTTAGTTGTCATTCCAAATGTTTCAAAATAACTCTGGGCCAGTACAACTTGGTGGTGTATAAATAGAGCTCTTAGCTGAGAATATACTGAATCTTAAAGTACAGACTATTTAAATATTCTTGGGTTCATCCACAATTTATGCAAAGCTGAGTAAAGCTGTTCCACTGTGTCTGTCACATCTAACTTATGGTTGTATTACAACCATATTAATTAAGTTCTACTGCATACATACATTTATTTTACTTACTATTCAGAAGAATAAAATATAACTGTACAGACCAATGCAGAAGATTCCCAGGACATATAATTATAGGAAAAAGAAAGTGTTTGAATCAATTACTTTTTTTTTTTACTTTACAATTACTTTTTGTAAAAATATATTAATAATGATATAACATGAACTAATAAATTTAAAGCAAAAGTAGAAAGCATATGTAATCATATTTTATAAATGCAGAAGTTTATTTTTTTCCATGCCACATAGATAAAGATATGGTATAAGAAACAGATATTTAAGAAATTACATTTGCAATTGAAAAAAAAATATTACCATGTTGCACCTATAAATTTTTAAATGATTTTAAATTTTACGATTGTATGTTTTTTCCTTCTTTATATCAAAGTGTTTAATTTGTGACCTTATGGAGACACAGTCTATTTGCCAAGCTAATTTGGGGATATTCTCAGAATTCTTGGCAATGAAACTAAAATGCATTATTCACCAGATTCACATTTCAGGTTACATTAACTGAAAATGAACTAAGGCTAAAATAATGATTATTTAGGTTAACCTATTTGAAAGATACATCTAATGAATAGCAAGAGTCAATTAGAGCCATTGTGAGATCATTAGAAAATGATTTGTCTTGATGTTGTTATAAGAACCATATTAATTTACTACCATAAAAATCTATTCTCTAATCCTATAGTGGTAATTTCCAAAAAGTCATTACATCTACCTACTGGTAAATGCTACCTGCCTTGCTCATACTGTTAAGCTAACGGCTTAACAAATGGTACCTCCTTTACTCCTCCCATTTGTCTTAGGAGGTCAGGATTATTATGCAGTTTAGAAGAGAAAATAGAAAGGTCAGTTGATCTGTTTACAGTCACATGTCTGGAAATAGATGAAGCATGGGCCTAATACAACTCTGTCACTTCTAACCATCCTTTACACTTGACATCTCTACTGTTTTGCCTCTTTTCTATGTTTTTTTTTTTTTTTTTTTTTTTTTATNATGCAGTTTAGAAGAGAAAATAGAAAGGTCAGTTGATCTGTTTACAGTCACATGTCTGGAAATAGATGAAGCATGGGCCTAATACAACTCTGTCACTTCTAACCATCCTTTACACTTGACATCTCTACTGTTTTGCCTCTTTTCTATGTTTTGTTTTGTTTTTTTTTTTTTTTAGATAGGAGCAAATCTGTTATCAGAGCCCAAGTTAGATGTTAGATTTAAAGTAATGATTACATCTTTGCCTCTGAATAAGTGAAAAAAAATTGTGTTAATATTTCTAAATTTAAAAATATAAATTGTTGTGTTTTGATGCCTAAAATTTTTAAATGCACACATTTTAACATTATAATTATTAAATTCAGCTATTTCCTGACAGGCATTTTAGCTACAGGCTATGTTAAAATGGTAGCTGCAGACTTATGTAATTAGAGGATAATTAGAAATCATATCATAAATATTTCTACATACATATCCCAAAGCTTGGCTTCATAAATGAGAAATATCACATAGCAAGAACAGTCATCTTTCCTAGAGTTAACTTTTGGTATTTCTTCTTAAACATACCAAAAAAGGCAACTACAGTAACAGTTTGGTCTGTTTGATATTTTGCACATTTGCCAGTATCAGCTATCCTATGAGATAGTAATACAAATTACATGAGATAATATATAATGTATTTAGAACAACATCTGGGTGTTGGTTGTCCAGGGAATGTAAGCGTTATTTCAGGTACTGATCTTACTACTTTTTACCAAGTGACCTTGGTGGTCAGGAGTAATGTAATAATGTTTTTTTCTCTTTGTAGAGTCTAAAGTGAAAGTGAAGTCACTCAGTCGTGTCCAACTCTTTGTAACCCCGTGGACCATAGCCCACCAAGCTCCTCCATCCATGGGATTCTCCAGGCAAGAGTACTGGAGTGGGTTGCCATTTCCTTCTCCAGGGGATCTTCCCAACCCAGGGATCGAACTTGGGTCTCCCACATTGCAGGCAGACACTTTAACCTCTGAGCTACCAGGTAAGCCCAAAGCAGAATTTAAATCATAACATTCATATAAGTTTGTGAGGATTTGAGATATTTAAATTGGGACATGTTTTGGTTAAAATAGCTAATCAAATTTAGGAGAAAGTTTACAAATACATATTAATTGTCTTAAAATATTTTTTAAACATTTTTTATAGAGTATATGAAGAAGTGAAGTCAGTCAGTCAGTCATATCCTACTCTTTGCAACCCCATGGACTGTAGCACATCAGGCTCCTTGGTCTATGGGATTTTCCAGGCATGAATACTGGAGTGGGTTGCCATTTCCTTCTCCAGGGGATCTTTCCAACCCAGAGATCTAACCAAGGTCTCCCACACTGTAGGCAGATTCTTTATCGTCTGAGCCACCAGGGAAGCCCATAGAGTATATAGTATCTATGTACTGGTAGATATTGCCAAACTACTGGTTCTGTGCTCAACACTTAAAAGCCAATACTTGAGAAGCAAGATTTGGTGGAAAGGAAGGTTACTTTACTCAGAAAAAAACTGGTGACCTAAAGGAAAGGGGGCTTATGTCACAAAATCAACTCTGAAAATTCAACTCAGCCATGACAGGTTTTTTTTTTGTTTTTTGTTTTTTTTTTTTTGCTTTCCATTCATTATTATTAATGGTGCTATATATCTTATGTTCGCAGAATAGTTCTTGGAAATTCAAAGAATACAGATAGTATAAAACAAAGCAAATTCCAGTCAATCATTTTAAATTAAAATATATTAAAAATGAAGGGATCGGATTTCATAAATGTTCTTTCAAGTTCTCAGGGATGGGAGGCAGGTACAGAAGTAATAAAATTAGGTCTCAGTTGCAAATTGCTAAAGCTGAGGGATACCTATATCGGTGCTCACAAGTCTAGTCTCTCCACTTTTGTAAATGGTTGAGACTTTTCATTATTGTAAAGTTTTTAAATAAAACTTTAAAAAAGTGGCTGAATGAAAAAGTGCCAAATTTCAAACTCTGTGAAACTTGGTGCAGCTTCAGGACAAGTTTAATGAACTGAATCCTTTTCCTCAATATAAAAACAAAGTTACACAACTAACTTTGTGCCTGGTGACTTCAAGCAAACACCATAACATCCTTTGTCCTCCCAAAAAAACACAGATACCCGTGAGGGTTTGAGATTATGTCGTACTTCCAAGCTAATAAGAGATTGTTACTAATTTATGAATATTGGCAGGGGGTGGGAGGCTCCTGGGTCATAGAAAAACTTGCTTGCTCAAGGCACAGCAAGCGGCATGAGTATCAAGTCCTTGCCTCGGGTCCCGTGGGAGTGAGTGACACGGAGGACCCCAGAAGGATGTAATACACACAGCAGGTTTGTGCTGCAGAAGAGGAGTGATGAACTTGGGAATTCACAAGAACTTGGGCTCTTCCACGTCGTTCCCTCCCATGGGACCACGCCAGCACTCTTGCCTGGGAAATCCCATGACAGGTTTTAAAGAGAAAAAAGGGAGTATCTCAGTTAATTGTTGAGGCCAAAGAGTAGGTTTTGTGTCATTTTTTCATTGCAGGCAGGCTGGCTGACTCTTTATGATCTTTCTTCAGATGCTATCTTGCCCAAGTAGCCTACCTGCAGGATTGCTCAGATGGTTGCCCAGGGTAGAGAGCCAATCATTCTTTAACTATTTAATTCTGATTCCCACTTCTTTTAATCTAGGAAAAAAATCAACAATTTCAACAAGGTATTGTGTGCATTTAATAGAGCATAAGTCAGGAGATAGGTTAACTGTTACTAATACCTATTGATCTCAGGTTTATAAATAAGTTTAATGGGACTCAAATAGATGAACAAGAAAGGGGTAAAAGAGCTGTTTAAAAATAAAATATCCATTAGAGGCATATTACATAAAAGGACAAGCTAAGACCTAATATAGTTCAGCTCTCTCTTTTAGTTCAACTCAAAACTCCAACTCTCTCTGCTCCTTCCTTAGCATTCTAAATTTATATTTATCTACAGTTTACATTGTCCCAAATGATAACACCTTATCACATGTTCCTGAACATGTGAAATCTAGTTGGTTCAAATTTAGAGATACTGTAAGTTGAAATACACACTATATTTTGAGGTTATAGTGCAAAAAAACAATTAAAATAGTCTTAATATTCATACTGTTGTACAGTTGCTAAGTAGTGTCCGACTATTTGTGACCCTATGCATTGCACCACAACAGGCCTCTCATCCCTGACTATCTCCTGGAGTTTGCCCAACTTAATCTCCACTGAGTTGGTGATGTTATCCAACCATCTCATCCTCTGCTGCCCTCTTTTCCTTTTACCTTCAGTCTATCCCAGCATTAAAGTGTTTTCCAATGACCTGGCTCTTTGAATCAAGTGGCGAAAGTATTTGAGCTTCAGCATTAATCTTTCCAATGAGTATTCAGGGTATTTTGAGGTTATAGTGCAAAAAAAAATTAAAATAGTCTTAATATTCATACTGTTGTACAGTTGCTAAGTAGTGTCCAACTATTTGTGACCCTATGCATTGCGCCACAACAGGCCTCTCATCCCTGACTATCTCCTGGAGTTTGCCTAACTTAATCTCCACTGAGTTGGTGATGTTATCCAACCATCTCATCTTCTGCTGCCCTCTTTTCCTTTTACCTTCAGTCTATCCCAGCATTAAAGTGTTTTCCAATGAGCTGGCTCTTTGAATCAAGTGGCGAAAGTATTTGAGCTTCAGCATTAATCTTTCCAATGAGTATTCAGGGTTGCTTTCCTTTANGATGTTATCCAACCATCTCATCCTCTGCTGCCCTCTTTTCCTTTTACCTTCAGTCTATCCCAGCATTAAAGTGTTTTCCAATGAGCTGGCTCTTTGAATCAAGTGGCGAAAGTATTTGAGCTTCAGCATTAATCTTTCCAATGAGTATTCAGGGTTGCTTTCCTTTAGACTTCAACGATTTGATCTCCATGCTGTCCAGGGATGATTAAGTCTCCATGCTGTCCAGGGAACTCTCAAGAGTCTGTCTTGACTCCACCTTGTGCTTCATTCAGCCCAGCATTTTGCATGATGTACTCTGCATATAAGTTAAATAAGTAGGGTGACAATATACAGGCTTGATGTACACCTTTCCCTATTTTGAACCAGTCCATTGTTCCATGTGTGGTTCTTTTGCTTCTTGACCTGCCTATAGGTTTATCAAGAGGCAGGTAAGGTGGTCTGGTATTCCCATATCTTTCAGAATTTTCCACAGTTTGTTGTGTTCCGTATTGTCAAAGGCTTTAGCATAGTCAATGAACCAGAAGTAGATGGTTTTATTCGAGTTATCTTGCTTTTTATATAATCCAACAGATGGCAATTTGATCACTGATTCCTTTGCCTTTTCTAAATGCAGCTTGTATACTTGGAAATTCTTGGTTCACATACTCCTGAAGCCTAGCTTGAAGAATTTTGAGGGTTACCTTGCTAGCATATGGTAGTGTTTATATGTCAAACCTGAGCNAAATGCAGCTTGTATACTTGGAAATTCTTGGTTCACATACTCCTGAAGCCTAGCTTGAAGAATTTTGAGGGTTACCTTGCTAGCATATGGTAGTGTTTATATGTCAAACCTGAGCCTCTAGTTCTAGCCTGGAAACAAGCTCATGTGTACCATCTTTCTGGATTTGTTTTTCTCTTTCTGACATAATTCATTCCATATGACAGGCTGTAGGTCTATCCACATCACTACAAATGACCCAGTTTCTTTCCTATTTATGGTGCAGTAATACTCTATTGTATATGTATATCACATTTCTTTTATCCATTCATCTGTAAAAGGATACTTAGGTAGCTTCCATGTTGTGGCTATTGTAATAGTGCTACAATGATGATTGTATACATGCATTTTTTTCAATTTTGGTTTTCTCAGGGTGCATGGGCTTCTTGATGGCTCAGATGGTAAAGAATATGCCTGCAATGTGGGAGACCCAGGTTCAGTCCCTGGGTCGGAAAGATCCCCTGGAGAAGGGAATGGAAACCCACTCCAGGATTCTTGCATGGAGAATTACATGGACAAAGGAGACTGGCAGGCTACAGTTCATACAGTCAAAAAGAGTCAGACACGACTGAGCAACTAACACATGGTATATGCCTAGTAGTAGTATCATTGGATCATATGGTAGTTCTATTTTTAGTTTAAGGAAACTCCATATTATTCTCCTAGTCTATATTATAATTTATTAGCTAGTTATACAACTTATTTATGTTATATAATTATATAATGTATATTTAATATATATTATCTATCTTATAGCTTATTTAGGAACTGAACTGAACTGATATAGTTTTTTGCAAAACATGAACCGTGACCTTCAAGATGTTCAAGCTGGTTTTAGAAAAAACAGAGGAACCAGAGATCAAATGGCCACCATGCACTGGATCATCAAAAAAGCAAGAGAGTTCCAGAAAAACATAAATTTCTGCTTTATTGACTATGCCAAA
>SJYX01016729.1:249275-261462 GCA_006410675.1 Oreotragus oreotragus | reverse complement strand
TGGGTATTGTTTTTGCTTTGGCTCCATCCCTTCATTCTTTCTGGAGTTATTTCTCCACTGATCTCCAGTAGCATATTGGGCACCTAATGACCTGGGGAGATTCTCTTTTGATATCCTATCATTTTGCCTTTTCATACTGTTCATGGGGTTCTCAAGGCAAGAATACTGAAGTGGCTTGCCATTCCCTTTTCCAGTGGACCAATTTCACTCCTGTGAGGAAATTTCTACAATATAATTATTTTCTAGTTTGTGGGTTGCCCACCTGGGTGGTATGGAGTTTGATTATATTGCAACTGCTCCCTTCCTACCCATCTCTTTTTGTGTGTGTGTTTTGTTTGTTTGTTTGTTTGTTTTCTTTAGAACTTACCAAAAGAGATACTCTACATCCTGTCTTTTTTAATTGATTGTTTATTGTTAATTGTAATTTGTTGTTCTTTTGGAAGGAGGTGAGTTCACAGTCTTTCTACTCCACTTTTCTTTAAAATTCTATTTTCAAAAAAATGTGTAGTTTTTATGTTCATCTATATAATAAAATCTGTCATTTCTTTACTGTTATCAATCAATGAAAAATCTAATATGTTCTTAACATGGTTTTGTTCCTTATTTTTATATGAAAATTTCTTTTAAATACTACCATAGTATATGGCTACTTTTAATGTTAGAAACATTTAACTAATCTACTGCGTTTCATCAATAAGGATACATATTTTTAAAAATTCAGTCTAAAATTAAAATTTTAAAGTTTCTTCATAATGCTTATTATAAATATGTTGCTCACCATAGAAAACTAACAATATAATGATTTTATTTAAACAGTATCCATCCTATTCAATTTCTTATGTAAGTTCCAATTTTTACATAAGAATAGTAAGGAAAAGCTTCTGCTTCTCAGTTTCTGTTTGTGTGAAAACTTTATTTTAAATTTGAATTAAATTTAAATTTTGCTCTGGCCAGGTTAAGTTGGTCAACTTAGTAACTATTATTTAGAAGTTGATCCTATTAATTACAGAATATGAAATGTTAATTCATTTGCATAAGCTCTCAGTATTCTCTGAAAAGAATTTTTTAGCACTTTTTCATAATGAATATTATTACCAAAAAATACATTTGACTGAATGTTTTCAGATATTCTGTTCCAATACAGAGAAGCTATTATTAATTTTGAAGTGTTTCTAAGTTAAATTTTAGGTTTTGATTTGCTGTGTTCAAGTTAATTCTCAGATAATAACTCCAAAACCTTTACAAAAGTAATTTTGAACTTAAGTAATGAAATGCTTTTGAGGAAAACTGATGATGTTTTAGGGTGTTGATTTCTCTATATGGAGGCTAAAAGAATGTCAAGTATATTGTATTTTCCTTGGTTTTCAAAATATGTTAACACCAGTTATAGACCAGAGACTATTCATACATCTTTTTTTACCTGAATGTTATTGTCCAGAGAGGAATAACTGGCCACAGGCATTAGTTCTAGCAAAAAATCCATGACCAATAATGTGCTATTCAAGGAGATTAAATTTGCTACTAAGATGCTGTATCTACTATTGTCCTCATTATTTATATAGTGAAGTAGCTTGATAATACAATCATTTCATTTGTCTTTCTCAGTGCTAATTAAAAGACATTCCAATATAATCTTTCTCAGTCTACACTTCTTCAATCTATCTTAGCCATCTCTTAGCTTGAATGGACACTACACTGCACAAGCTACTCAACAGCTTTAAGTATCTGTAGAGACAGTCCAACGTAGGCTTTAAAATTCCCTGCATGTTAATACTGATTCTGCCAAGAATTCAAGACCCTTAGTGCTCATTAACTGGACCATTTTTCAGTATTAGGTTTGCAACAAAAATCTTTAGAGATGGAATCATGTCTTCTTGACAGAGAGCAAGCTTGCTTCTACCCACTGTAAAATCAGAGAATTCTCTAACGCTGTGATCTTTCTTGTAGTGTAACCCATTGCATGTAGAGACATTTTTCATCAGCCCTTTGATTAAGACCTGTAGGGATTGCAGGAAATTGGAAGTGACATTAACAAATATGCACTTCTGATTACTCCTTTTACTATGAATAATTAAGTTGTTTGTCTTTTATTCATAATTCTTGGGTCTCCTGCACATGAAGTAGTAACTAGCTACCTTATAGGGTTGTAAGTAGAGCAAAATACTAGACTATTCATAATTCATGATATTAAGAAGGAATTTCAATATAATGTAATACTTCAATATTGGGGACCAATATCATTCATTATTCTTACACCATCAAGTAGTAATTCCCAAACAGTTTGTCTCCTCCTCAACTTATTTGAATGAAATTTATGAAATAATCCCTTAAAATGTGGAGCTAATTTTAGTCATTAAATAAATATTTTCTAAGCCCTTAAATCCTTTAGTAGGAAATAAGAATTTAATTTCATTCTTGAGAAGCTTCTAGTCAGTCATTTGATGAAAACCAGAATGTCTTCTCGGGGACGGCAATGGCACCCCAGCCCAGTACTCTTGCCTGGAAAATCCAATGGACAGAGTAGCCTGGTGGGCTGCAGTCCATGGGGTCGCTAACAGTCGGACAGGCTGAGCGACTTCACTTTCACTTTTCTCTTTCATGCATTGGAGAAGGAAATGGCAACCCACTCCAGTATTCTTGCCTGGAGAATCCCAGGGATGGGGGAGCCTGGTGGGCTGCCGTCTATGGGGTCACACAGAGTCGGACACGACTGAAGTGACTTAGCAGCAGCAGCAGCAGAATGTCTTCTGAAAAGAAGTGATAGTTAACAAGAAAGAAGAGAGTTGAGAGTTGCTTGTGGGAAGTGTTATTGTTAGTCTAAGTTGCTCAGTCATGTCTGATTCTTTGTGACCCCATGGATTGTAGGTGGCCAGGCTGCTCTGTCTGTGGAATTCTACAAGCAAGAATACTGGAGTGGGTTGCCATTCACTTCTCCAGGAGATCTTTCAGACCCAGGGATAGAACCTGCCTCTTTTGCATTGAAGATGAATCCTTTACCAGCTGAAGTCACCAGGTTGAGGGAAGGTTGTGGACAATTCGAGGGAAAGGAAACAGTGCATATAGACATCAATAATGATAACATAATGTATTGTGCTCTGAGTAATACAAGTTCATAAGAGTACATATTAAGTTGCAGTTATGAAAAAATATATTTTCCTGACTAGTAAGTAGCACAGGACTATTGACACAACAAAATATCCCCCTACCCACCACATCCTGTTTGTTTCTGTAAGCCCCAAAGAAACTAGAGCCATGCCCCCTCAAAAACAAACAGTAATAGTTGACATTTATGGAGCATTCATTATATGATATTATAATATGACATGATATATTTTGATGAAAGCCTAACTTCTAAATACATTTTACTCTGATTTATTAAATTCAAGCATCTCTTTGATATCTATATTTTGATATTTGAGAGGCTTCTCAAAATTTTTTTTTTTTTTTTTTTTAAATGTAATATCACATTTAGAGACAGAAAAGTCAGAAGATTTGATCACATTTACTTTGTTTTGTAATTTTTTTTCTTTAGTAGTAAGGGTAGTTTACTTATTAAAGTATAAAAATAAAATATCTTAGGCATGAGGTAATAATTTATGGGACTACTCCAGTCCAAGAGGTGAAATTAGATGAAGTAGGCAAGTGTATACTTTTTTAATATCTCATACTTTGTATGTCATTCATAATATTTTATAAACCAGGAAAGCTACCTTAACAGTTTTTCCCAAATTTACTAGACTCTTGGAACATGGATTAAACGAATTGTGTATAACCCTGACTTCTAAACTCCTGGTATTTTATGTAAAGTCTTTATCTGTAAAGTCTTACGATGGTACATAGGATTGTTGTTGCTGTTCTGTCCCAAGTCGTTTCCAACTCTTTGTGACCCTGTCGACTGAAGGCATGCCAGGCTTCCTGTCCTTCACTGTCTCCCAGAGTTTGCTCACATCCATGTCCATTGATTCAGTGATGCCATCCAACCATCTCATCCTCTGCTGCCCTCTTCTCTTTTTGCCTATAGTTTTTCCCAGCATCGGGGTCTTTTCCAATAAGTCAGATGCATAGGATACATTTTCATTCAAGAAGCATTGATTGATCTGGGGACACTATTCTTTCTAACATATAAAAAGGAAATCAAAACCTTCAAATAATCTTTGAAATATGATCATATTGCATTTTTTTCTTCATATTTATGAATGTTAAAAACCTAAAAGAGCAAATTAGGTAAATTTCAGTATTCACTGATAAGGAGGACTTTTGTGATTGTCTGAGCATTCTTTTAGCAGTCCAAAAGTATCCCCCTCGAGGCTGGATGGGGGTGGGGCAGAGGAAGTTGCTGGGGCTTCACAGTAGTGACCGATTATTGCAGATTGTATGGCTGCTTCCCCAGACACCACTCATTGGAGGGAAAAGTGGTAGTTACTAATTGCATCCTACTAATTTGTACATGTTTATTTAACTAGTTATAACTGCTTGCTGGTTTCACACACAGGTGACAAGTTTTAAACTTCTGAATTACTTGACATGTGCTTAATCTTCTTGCGTTTACCACAGTCATATCTGTTATCTTCATTCGGCAGAGATCACACTGACTCTTTTGTGAAAGACCATGTGTTAGCAGAAAAAAAAAAAAAGAGAGTGGTGAGGGGAAACAGAACTTGAAACTTTAACTGCTTTACCCTCTAGTGAAGAGTATTGCAGAGTTAAAACGTGAAGTTTTAGACAATCTATATAAAATTGTATTTAGACAATTTATATAAAAACTATTAAAAATAATCATCTCCTGTGAAGGAGTTTGCAGTTCTCAGTTGTTCTAGTTCAGCCTGAAATTGAGATTCTTAGTGTTGCAACATAAAAGGAAGCTTTGTGGAGGAAATATGACATCTCTGCCCAGATGCATAAGGAGGAGAGTTATTTTTAAAAATGTTTTCTTATGAATATATATATTTTACTGAGAAGTAGCTTTAAAAAACTAGTTTCTATTTCAGGGTCATTGGTAGGAGTTACATAGGTTGCTCAGGTCACTGGAATTCTATTAAGAAAATATATTTTTAAAGCATTTTGATGTTACCAATCAGCCTAATTTGTCTTGACCTGGCCTATCTAAGTAACATTTTTTTTAATGTGAATCAAATTAGATGTTGAGATCCTGTTAATACCATGAAATAGTCGTGTAATATGTGTCCTCCTACAAGAGGAGACAGTTCACTCCCATTTCATAGCAGTGTCTCACTCTCCTCCAGGAATAGTATAAGGAAAGGTTAGAGATGAGTCCAGAAATCTCTCCATTTGTATCTTTGATGCTCCTCCCAAACCCTTTGACTCTGTGAATAGCATGCCACCCTTCCTTATCTCTCACTTTTGGTTTCACTCACATATATGTAGGATTGGCAGTGTATTCTAATGATTCACAAGAGCATGTCAGATGAACACGTCTGCCCCTTACCAGGTCACTAGGTTTGTGACCTTGTATAATTCTCTGAACTCCCAAAGCCTCGGTTTCTTCACTGGTGAAATGGGCATAATCATAGTATCTCCCTTGCAAGATTGCTATAAGGATTAAACGAGGTGTGTATTAAAGCACAAGTTTGGTTACACATTGTAAAGGAAGAGTTCAGTGAATGATAGCAGATAGGGTTATTTTTGCTGTTTGGGAACGTTTTGAGTCTTATGCACAGCTCTACCAGAAAATGATCTTGAGAGGAGGTATGAAACAGTGCATGCACCTGTGTACAGATAGCAGGGTCAGTGTTGCAGTAATAGAAGAACCCGAAAAAACTGTGGAGCATGCGAATGAAATCTGTAAATCTTCTTTATGCCATTTCTGTATTTACTACTCTCTAAGGAGAGTGGAAGCAGGGAAGAGTTGACTGTAGACTTAAATATTTAGTAAAAAGAAAATATATATATGAACCTGCTAAATTTGGCTTTAGTAACGTTTTTCTCCTTGTTTTTCACTTCTCAGAATTTCTTCCTAATTTGATAGCACAACTCAGGAAAGCAACATGGCAAAATTTTGATTTCTTAATTCATTTTCTCATGAGAGTTTGTTGGTTTTTTTCAGACTGGCTCATTACCAGATTAAAGTCAGGACTATGTTTTTAGATTTTAGATAAGCTGGGGAAAAAACAAAAACAAACCAGGTTGGGTTTTCAAGGGATGTGTTAGTTTTTTTGGTTTTTGTTTTAGGCGGAGGGGGACTAGAACCGGACTATAAAGAACATACACTTGAATGTAAAGAAGAATGTTCTCTGGGAGTTTATATCCTGTGACAGGTTAATTAATTTTGTATTGAAAAATGTATTGAAAACAAATGAATTTTTACCTAAACAGATTTTCATGGGGCTGTATTAGCAAAACAGTTGTGAAATTAGGGAGCACCTTCAGTAAATTTACTAAACAAAACAATGGAACTACTTACAGAGAGAGTACTTGCAAAACCTTTAGGCCTTGTGGAAGTATTTCTAGTGTTTGAGATGTCCAGGTTTTAATCTGTGGTCCGACTCCTTTACCTTGTAGCCAATCCCTCGGTTAGTCTGTGCTTCATCCTTGTTTTTCTGATATCCCTCCCGATTTTACAGTCTCAAGGCCCATCACATTGCCACTAAGAAACACTCTTTGTGCACCTATCCCACTCATACCCTTTTCACCTCATTCCTGGATTACTACAGTTGCCTTCCTTCACTTCCCTCTTTTTTCCAGCTCATCTTGATTAACCTTCTTTAAATGCTACTGCTTTTAGCACACCTCTCCCCTTACTGGAAAGCTTCATTGGTTCCCTGTTATCCACCACATTAAGTCTAACCTCTTCTGCCTGACTTTTGATGCCCTGTCTAATCTGTCCCATGCTAGTCATCCATCTTCATTTCCTGTGTTCCTTGGCCTGTTCTTTCTGCTGTTGAAGTCAGTCTGTCTCTCGAACGTTGTGCTGATTCAAATGTTGAGCCTCTGTTACTATTTATTTCGCTCAAAAAACCTTTCTCCCTTGTCTCTGCTTTGTCACATTTTACCTTTTCTTCAAGACCTTGTGTAAAATTTACTTCCTATTTGAAACTTTTCCTATTCAGTTCTTACTGTTTTGCTGCAAACTCCCAGGTGATTTTTTAAAATTGAAGCATAGGTGATTTACAGTGTTGTATTGGTTTCAGGTGTATAGCAAATTGATTCCATCATACAAACATATATATGTTTCTTTAGATTTTTTCCCTCATAGATTATTATAAAATACTGAGTATAGTTCCCTGTGCCATATAGTAGGTCCTTGTTGGTTATTTATATTATATGTAGTAGTGTGTATATTTTGGGGAAGGCAATGGCACCCCACCGCAGTACTCTTGCCTGGAAAATCCAGTGGACGGAGGAGCCTGGTGGGCTGCAGTCCATGGGGTCTCTAACAATCGGACAGACTGAGCGACTTCACTTTCACTTTTCTCTTTCATGCATTGGAGAAGGAAATGGCAACCCACTCCAGTGTTCTAGCCTGGAGACTCCCAGGGATGGGGGAGCCTGGTGGGCTGCCGTCTATGGGGTCACACAGAGTCGGACACGACTGAAGTGACTTAGCAGCAGCAGTGTGTATATTTTAATCTCAAACTCCTAATCTATCCCTCCCTGTCCCCTTTCCCCTTTGGTAACAGTACATTTGTTTTCTGTGTCTGTGGGTCTATTTCTGTTTTGTGTATAAGTTCATTAGTATCATTCTTTTCTTTTTAGGTTCCACATATAAGTGAAACCATATGATATTTGTCTTTCCCAGGTGATTTTTAAATTAGCAGTGCAGTGAACGAAAATGAGCATAGCATTTTACATTGTCCGTTGTCTTATCTTCACTAATGATGTCAGTATTTTGAGTACAAGGACAATATCTTAAATATTAAATATATTAAATCTTTTAACAATTCCTAGCATAATGCTGAGGTACCTAACTATGACTTGAAGGAAAAAAAACAAAGTAGTAAATTTATTTCATCATACCAGTCTAAAGTCAAGTCAGCAATCCTAATAATATTGAGGGGACCTGAATATTTTTCCAGCTTGGTGCAGATCTGTCACTTCATTTATAGAAATATGCAAGGCAAATGAAGACAGTTTTATAAACTGGTTACAGTTTGGCATATTTGCATTTCTTTATGAGAAACTATGTGTGTGTGTGTGTATCTGTATGATTTTATTTTCTTAAAATGGTATAGCCAGCCACACGTGGAGAGTTTTAGTTCTGATATTAACCTTCAGTGTTTTTCAGAATAGGTTAAATATGATCAATACATTTTATATAGCCAAGAAACTTTCTTGCCCAGCTGTTTAAATATATTGTAATTAAGTGCCTGCTATGTGTAAGGTTAGGCTCTGTAAAGGTATACTGAAATTAATTGCATATGATTCCTGCTCTTAGGAAACTATCAGAATTCTGTTAGGGAAGACAAACTATATATTCAGAATCTGAAACATAAGAATACTTGTTGAAAATCTTGCTTTCATTCTCAGTCTCCTGTTGTTTGAAATAGTAAATGCCTTCCTTTGTATTGATACCAGAGAGCATTTATGAGCCCCCAAATGAAAACTTTTTGTTTTCCCCTTTATATTTTTCCAATTTTTTTTATAATTGACATATAACAGTGTATTAGTCTAAAGTATACACTGTAATGATTTGATATATGTATATATTATGAAGTGACTACCATTGTAAATTTAGTTAACGTCAATCAAGGGATGTAATGTAACATGATAAATATAATTGACATTGCTATATGTGTACATGATAGTTTCTAAAAGAGTAAATCCTAGAGAGTTCTCATTATATGCATGCATACACACACACACACTATCACTTTTCAGTTATGATTTTTTTTCCATTGGGAGAGAGATTTTAAGATTTACTCTTAGCAACTTTCAAGTATACAGTATACTGAAATGAGAACTTTCAAAATACAAAATGTTTTATATATGTAAAAGTACATGTATTTGGAAATGTCTTGTCAATGCTTTGGATTTTGTGTTGATAACTTGGTTGTAAATACAGCCAATAATAACACTCTTTATTCATTTGTTTATTCAGTAAATATTTACTGAGTATCTATTTGTGTCAGACCTTGTGCTAGTGCTCAATAGGATTGTCTTTTCTTTAACTGATGAGCAAAAAGTTAAGCTTTTTGGCTAATGCAGTACTAGAGTGCTCCATATGATGCTATTTAACACATAGGAAACATACTAAATCATCCCCTATCCTGATTACCTGAAGAAGTGTGAGCAAAATATCTATTTTTTATTCCTGGTTATGCTTCAGACTTGTTAACTTAGACCAATTATTTAAACCCATTACTCCACAAAATGGAAGTAATAATAAAAACTACTGATTATTGATTGCTTGCTAGGTACCAGATACTGCAATATGTGCCTTATATATCAAATATCTCAATGAATCCTATAACTCCTTTACTAAGTAGGTCTCTCTGTCACACACACACACACATGCACACTCACACAGACACATACTTTATAGTACACTGATGGTCAGAGAAGTTAGGTCTTTGCTCAAGGTCAGTGCAAGAACCTGGACTGAAACTCAGTCCTGTGCTTCTGGTCATAACCATCATTTTATGTTACCTTTCACCATGAAGATTAGAATTAAATAAGTTTGTAACATGCTGTACTACTAGTGCCCATAGGATAACTGCTACAAGTCCAGGATGCCATTCATATTTGACAATAAAAGCTGGTTAGATAATGTGCCAGTGATAAAAGCTGAAGTTATGGACTATTCAGTATAGCTTACAATTTTAAAAAATCATTTTAAGTATAGAAAATGACAATAAGGTTTTTCAGTTTATATGAAAGGCTTTATAGTTTACATTATTTCATGAGTCTCACAGCTTTGTGAGGCATTAATTATTCTCACTTTATAGATGAGGCTGTTGAGGCTTAGAGATGTTAAGTAATGTCGTTAAGATCACACAGCTGGTTAGTGGCAAAAATAACTCAAACCTAGATTTGCTGACTCAAAGGTCAGACTTCTTTTCAACTATGCCACAAATACAAATCAAGTTATTCAGGAGACCAAACTCACAACTATTTTTTCTTTTCAGTTAAGCTAAAATTCACATAAAATTCATCATTTTAAAGTGTACAATTCAGGATTTTAGTGTATTCACGATATTGTGCAACCATCACCACTGTCTAAATTCCAGAACATTTTCATCACCCCAAAAAGAAACCCTGTACCTGTCAGCAGTTACTCTCAATTACCTTCATCCCCTGGCAACCACTAACTTACCTTCTGTCTCTGTGGGTTTACCAATTCTAGATATTTCATATAAATGGAATCATATAGTATATGGCCTTTTGGGTCTGGCTTCTCCAGGATAATGTTTTCAAGGGTCATCCGTGTTGCATATATCAATACTTATTCCTTTTTATGGCTTAATTCTATTCCATTGTGTGGGCATTCCACATTTTCTTTATTCATTCTTCAGTTGATGGACATTTGTTTCTACTTTTTGGCTTTATGAATAATGCTGTGAACATTCATGTACAAATTTTTATATGAACTTATGTTTTCAATTCTCTTGGATATAGGCCTAGGAGTAGAGTTGCTTATTTTTGTAAAATAATTCAAATTAAAGCATTTTAAGTCCTTTATTAAATACCAGCCCCACAAGACACACAAACACACACACACACACTCACACACCATTGTTTATTTAGCTTATTTGTTTCCCAGGACTTTTCTTCAGAAATAAGGCAGAGGCAAACTTTAGCTCAGATTCTGGAGTAGTCTCTCATTCTAAATGAATATAATCTATACTGCCTACTACATTCAAGACACTATGGAGGACAAATAAGTAAATAAGATTCCTACTGCTGGTCATATTCAATTAATGAAATTAAGAAATGTCCATGTCCTTTCAAATCAAGACAGAATGACTTCAGTGCTACAAAAAGTTGTCAAGTGCTTTCTACACATGAAGAATGAAGAGATCATTTCTGTACCAGGGAGATGGGGTAATTTTGAGATAGAATTGGAGCTGAGTTTAAATACTTAGTAATTTCTTCAACAGGTGTGATAGGGTATAATTAATGTATCTTTTTTTTTAAATCCCAGTTCAGACATTGTGAATAAAGTGTAGAATACTTAGGGATAGTATTCTGTCCCTCAGATCAAAGGCCTTCGAATCACATACCAAGAGGTTTGAATTTTAAATACTAGGTGTTGGAGAGCCATTTACAGTGTTTGATTAGAGACTGGTACAATCAGAGCCTTTGAAAGACTATCCCACCAAGAGTTCCTAGAATGCCTTAACAGAAGAAAGAGATTGGGAATGAGAACTTGGACTGGGAATGAGGTTCTGGAATTAGGACAGCCTCCAGGTAAAGAAGAAAATCAGTCTGTAAAGAGATTGATTGAGGGCATCCACAGCTTGGGAGAGAGAGCTGAAAGCATGTCAGATAAATAAGAGAAAGTGTAGAGAGGAGAGAAGAGGCCCAGTACAGATGCTGTGTTAAGAGGTAAGAGGAGGACAATTAAGCAGAGATGGTTGGAAAGAAACCAGTAGAGCAAAGTGCCATATGTACCAAGAAACAAGAGCCTTGTAGGGAGACACTGCATGAATGTCGTGGAAGGATCCAACTGAGAAGGATCCTGTTGGGTTTGGAGACGAGATTAGGAGTTGGTGAGTTTGTTAGCCCCAGGGCGTCTTCCTGTCAGGGCAAGTTCCCGCCTCTCCCCTCAATAAATGATACCTTGAGCATATTGTAGGCCAAAAAGAGTATATGAAAAGGAATGAAAGATTTAAGTAAATGGAGAAAAGTGAATTAATGAAATGAGAAGGTAGTAGGCTACAAAATTATGAGGCCGTTTCTTGGGCAGTGATGGGAAGAGATAGTTTAACCTGAAAAAGGAAGCCTGAAGGGTGAAGAGAAAGAAATGGAGAAAAACTGAGGAAGCAAGTATACACTGAATGGCCTCAGTGTAGAATTTTTAGTATTAATGCTTATTAGTAGGAGTTCGAGGAAGGCAATGGCACCCCACCCCAGTACTCTTGCCTGGAAAATCCAATGGACGGAGTAGCCTGGTGGGCTGCAGTCCATGGGGTCGCTAACAGTCGGACAGACTGAGCGACTTCACTTTCACTTTTCTCTTTCATGCATTGGAGAAGGAAATGGCAACCCACTCCAGTATTCTTGCCTGGAG
>SJYX01016729.1:207889-242594 GCA_006410675.1 Oreotragus oreotragus | reverse complement strand
GCTTACTCCTTGGAAGGAAAGTTATGACCAACCTAGATAGTATATTCAAAAGCAGAGACATTACTTTGCCAACAAAGGTCAGTCTAGTCAAGGCTATGGTTTTTCCAGTGGTCATGTATGGATGTGAGAGTTGGACTGTGAAGAAAGCTGAGCACCGAAGAATTGATGCTTTTGAACTGTGGTGTTGGAGAAGACTCTTGAGAGTCCCTTGGACTGCAAGGAGATCCAACCAGTCCATTCTGAAGGAGATCAGTCCCGGGTGTTCTTTGGAAGGACTGATGCTGAAGCTGAAACTCCAATACTTTGGCCACCTATGCGAAGGGTTGACTCATTGGAGAAGACCCTAATGCTGGGAGGGATTGGAGACAGGAGGAGAAGGGGACGACAGAGGATGAGATGGCTAGATGCCGTCACCGACTCAATGGGCATGAGTTTGGGTGAGCTCCAGGAGTTGGTGAGCTCAAGGAGGCCTGGCGTGCAGCCATTCACGGGGTGACAAAGAGTTGGACACGACTGAGCGACTGAACTGAACTAAAAACTGGATTTGTTCTTCTTAGAACAAATTGAATTCTAACTATCCCTGACAAGGTGAAGGGGTGCATGGGTATTAACAGCAGGAGAAAGTTAAATAGAGGACATATGATTCATTGAATTAAAAACTGAAGTATAAATACAGCATGGGGCTTCAGACTAAAAAGGCATGACAGAAAGAGAACCAGTGTTAAGTATGGGACAGTAAATTATTATCATCATAAAGGCCATAAAACTATTCATAATATTATTAAGATGTTATTAACTGATCATGACTTATTTTACAGTTAAGAAGGAGCCTTACTAATAAATTTTTTTTGACTAAGCTTTCTCCATCATTTCCAATATGCATTAGGAGAATAGGAAAAAAGAGAGAGGGAAAAAAAGAGAGGGAGAGACGTATGCAAGTGACAAAAACAAAACAGGACTGTGGGATCAGAAAGTTCTAATTGCCACATCTTTCATGTTATTGAACATATTGAAAAGTGATAGTGCTGATAGCACATTTCTTAGATATTTCCATCATTGTCAAAAAGTGAGTAGGTATTGTTGATGTGAACACTGCTTCTCCCTTGTGAGGCAGGTAAGATGGATGGGTAGGTTAGAATGTGGTATTCCATCTGTTTTGTACATTAACAGAGCTTTACACCTGTACTTTTATATAACAACTGAACAGTTCGACTCTATGATTGCCTTACCACAATCTAGTGAATTATATTTGCTTTTATACCTTCATTTACTTTGTTTTAAAAGAATCAAGAACTTGAATTTTTGTATTTTGGTAAGTCAGAAAGAAAATTTTGGAATGTACCAGGATAAAGTGCAACTAGTACATGACAGACTCTGGGAGAAAATGAGTGACATCAATATAAACAATAAAAATAAACAGGATTAGAAGTCAGTTCATTGTCAACATTCTAAATTTTCAAAGTCCATGCAGGGCTTTTCTTTTTATGTTGTAGAACTTGGAACAGTTTAAATCCTGGGAATTTTTTACAAGATTCTCCGAGTTTAAAAGAAAATATTAAATCTCAAAATTTTCCATCTCCAAATTACTTTAAGCACTTCTTTTAAAACCAAATGTATTAATGGTTTAATTTGGTATCATTCTGGCACTTGGTATTTTATAGTTTGCTAATGCACCTAATACAGTTGCCTACACGTATCAAACACTCACTAAGTGCTGTTAATTATTTTACTGGGCATTCTAAGCCCCAGGCTTAATGTAAAGTGTCACACATGTGGAGTGCACAGAGACTCCTGAATTTCCATAACAAACTTTTGCTTTTAATTTACTCCATAGTGAACTGCTCTCTAGAATTTACTAATGGGATATTGGAAGAGACCATAGTATACTTTTTTTAAACCTAGGAATTACCATTAAAATTTGATATGCAAACTTCAGATGACCTAGTAATTTCTAATTACAGTATCACATAAACATCAAGTATTTTATGTTACATTTTAAATTTATTGGTAGTATTCAAGTTTATAACTTTTGTTGTAATAGCATCTAATTAAAGAGTCTATAGCATTTACTATGTTGATTTCTGTAAGCTTCTGTGACATAAAAGATACTAACCTTTATTATTTCAGATCTTGAACTAAATGTGATTTTACTCGTATAACAAGATCTTTTCAACATGGAGAAAATATTAACTTTAACCTAGCTTTATAAAAGGATAAAATCCAAAGTCATTCATGTTGTGCTAATAAAACTTGTACTGATTATATTTACATAGCACTGTCTGTCAACAAATTAAAACATAGTCTGTAGTTGTCAGCAGATTATTTCTCACACTAGCTTTCTCACTGGAAACACAGTATTATAATAATCTTGAAGCTGCCAACTGTCTGAGATGAGGAAGCCACAATCCCTCCAAACTGTGAAATCCTATGATTTCAAGTTAATTTCAAGTGAAGAAGGAAGTATTTGGCCAGAGTAAAACAAGGAAAATGTTAACACACAAGTGAAAGATTACAAAAGAGTTTTCTTAGCATGATTTAGTGGATTCCCTTATTAAAAACCTTAAGATCATTATTATAGGTAGTTTTACACTTAAAACTGACCAAAAAAGGAAGTGTTTTTAAAACAGGCAAAAATGAAATCAAACCTCCGCCCATCAACACTTTTTTTTAAGTTTTTGTAGCACCCATATCAACATTATCCTTCTAGGGTGACTTAATCTGGTTATTCACTCTAAGATTTAATTATTTAAATTAATTAAAATTTCTAAGTTCCATTTCTAAAGCATATTGAATTATTGACATTAAAATAAAATTTTGACAGATCAGTTAACCACAATATATGGACCTAAACTTTGTCTCGTATAGAAGACAATAGAGCAGAAAAAAAAATTATGAGGCAATCGGGGAACTTCAAAAATTTGGCCTTATTTTTGATGACATTGAAGTTGATTGTTAAATTTTAGTTATACTGATGGTATAGTTACTATGTTTTTAAAAGTAGTTCTTTTAGAGAATCAGTTTGAACTGTTTAGGGATGAAATGGTATATCTAGGTTATGTTTCAAAATAATGCGGAGTGGACAGTGAGTTGATAATTTAAAGCTGAGCCCTAGGTGGTTCATTATATCATTCTGTCAGCTTTTCATTATATGTGACTTTTTCTATAATAAAAAAATTAAAAAATAACTTTTAATACTCATCTGTGAGGCTTTATATATAAAACCATTTTAAAAGTCTTTATTCCTTGTAAAATGAAAGAAAAGTATTGCCTACAATAAATTGCACACCTCACCATTCTCTTCTCTTCCCATAATCCATATTCCTCTCTTTGCTGTTAGAAAACAACTGTTAAAATTGTCACACAGTGGAAAAAGAAAGCAAGGGGTATAAAGTCATCTCATTCTACCCGAAGGAATTGTGTTTAATCCCTTTGCTCTTCCCTTTCCAACCTGGCAGAGAGTTTTCTTTTTTGCAGGGCGTGAAGGATGGTGGGGTGGTTCAGCCATATTATCATCACATTAGAAAGATGCCATTCAGTTGTATTGATGTTTTATCATAAACAAGTACTACATGTATGCTGCTGCTGCTGCTGCTAAGTCGCTTCAGTCGTGTCCGACTCTGTGCGACCCCATAGACGGCAGCCCACCAGGCTCCCCCATCCCTGGGATTCTCCAGGCAAGAACACTGGAGTGGGCTGCCATTTCCTTCTCCAATGCATGAAAGTGAAAAGTGAAAGTGGAGTTCCACATAGCATCAGAGTACTAAAGGCTTGTGCAGGCTGCTAAGTCGTTTCAGTCGTGGCCGACTCTGTGCGACCCCATAGACAGCAGCCCACCAGGCTCCTCCGTCCCTGGGATTCTGCAGGCAAGAATACTGGAGTGGGTTGCCATTATATACACAGAAACGTGTGGAAAGTACTTATAGTTATTCTCTTTAATTCACATTTATAATTCTCTCCAAAGATCAATACTTTATTTACTGAAGCTATAATTTGCTGTTAAAATAGTCATTTTTGATGTCAAAATATTAATAACATGCAAAATTTTGTTAAATATAAAAATTTATTATTTCAAATTTTTTTAAATTGATAAGGAAATTTCAAAATAGAAACAAAACAGCATACTTCTATGCTGTACTACAAATTCCCCTCTAAGCACTGCTTTAATTGCATCCCACATTTTGATGTCCCATGTTTTCATTTTCATTCAGATCAGTGTATTTTTTATTTCCTTGAAACTAGTTTTTTAACTCATGCAGTGTTCAGAAATGTTTAATTTTTAATCTAAGAGTTTCTTTGTTCTGTTATTGATTTCTAGTTTGATTTCATTGTGGTCAGAAAACATAGTCTGCATGATTTTTAGTTAATGTAGATTTGTTGAAGTTTGTGTTTTGACCCAGGATATGGTGATGTTCTATAGGCACTTGAAAATAATGTGTATTCTGCTGTTATTGGGTCAAGTATTTTATAAATGTCAATTAGATCGTATTGGTTGATGGTGTTCTTCAACTCTTTTATATCTTTGCTTATTTTCTATTATTTAATAATTCTACCAATTACTAAGAGTTGTCTGTTAAAACCCTTGTTTTGACCCAGGATATGGTGATGTTCTATAGGCACTTGAAAATAATGTGTATTCTGCTGTTATTGGGTCAAGTATTTTATAAATGTCAATTAGATCGTATTGGTTGATGGTGTTCTTCAACTCTTTTATATCTTTGCTTATTTTCTATTATTTAATAATTCTACCAATTACTAAGAGTTGTCTGTTAAAACCCTCAAGTGTAACTGTAGACCTTTTTCTCCTTTTAGCTCTCAGATTTTTTTGTGGGGTTTTTTTTGGTAGTTTTTTTTTTTTTTTTCAAAGCTGTTGTTTGGTACATGCACAGTTAGGATTGCTATGTCTTCTTGGTAGATTGATCCATTTGTCATTCTGAAATTACCCTCTTTGTCCTTAGTAATTTTATATTCTCAGTCTACTTTATCTGATAGTAACATAGCTACTCCCTCTTTTTTATGCAAATTAGCAAAATATATCTTTTTCCATGCTTTAATATTTTCATCCTACTTATGACGTTATATTTGAATTGAGTTTCTTACAACCATCATATTGTTTGTTTATGTATTTTCATTCATTCTTTAGTCTTTTATGATGGCCAGTTTAACAGCTTTCTTAGTTCCAGTTTTTGATTCAGCTTAGTATTGACATCAGTTGATTGTTTTTTCTCATTCAAGTTGTGATTTTTGGTATGACAAAACACAAAAAGTTCTTACTTCTTTATTGTTTGCTAAAATAATGGATATTATGTTTGCAACTACTGATCCTCTTTAAATCTTCTATTTTTCCAGGCATTTGCCCTGTTTAGGTTTAGCATAGGTTATACATGTGGGTGGTAGCTTCAATGACAATTTAGTTTTGAGTCTTTTTTTCAATGCGACTTTGGTCTACTTCATTCTTCTGGCTCCACTTGAGCTCCCTGCTGGATCCCTGCTGATGCCACCTTTGGGCATGGATGGCACTCCCCTAGACCTCCTAACTTACCATCGTTATTAGGTAGGGGGTGTGAGATCCTGAATTCTAGGATGGAGAGCATTTCTCCTAGTTAATATTTCTCTGATGGTGCTCCTGGAGAACACCCTTCTGCAGCCACTTTCTGCTGCTGATGGAGGGCCAGGAGCTAAGAGTTCTGGGTGGCTTCTGCTACCGGGTAGAAGGCAGGAGACTCTGGACCTGGTTCCCCTTCTGCTTTTAAGTGAAGGGCTGGGAGATGGCCAGGGGCCACTAGTTTTGGGTAGTTTTCTGCTGGATGAAAAGGGGGAGACGTCAGGCCTCCTTGGGTCACTAGAGTGAGTGGAGCAGCACGCCTGCTACCACCTGCTGTGGGACAAGAATGGGTTGGCCTGCTTGGGTTTTGCTGTGGCTGAAGGGATGCAGACCTCTGCCATATACAGACTGAGATAAAAGAGAGTGAGACTCTATCAAGATGTTCTTCAAATTCTGAGGTTACTCCCTCCTTCTTTCTACCTTTCTGAGTCCACTGTGGTTATCTATTGAATTATTGACAGTTTGTATAGTTGTACTTGGAGGGGAGGAACAGGGAGAATTGAGCCATCTCATCCCCAAGAAGAAACTTATGTGGATTTTTTAAAGAGAAATGTTATACAGCTAACACTAAAGCAACACTGAACGTAACCGGATTTCTAATAATGTATTTGTTGCTTCAGGATTTTACATGATTCCGAGTCATCATTATGAAAATCTTTTAACCAGAAGAACTTTATTAAAATAAACTCATACAAAGGAAAATTTAAAGCATGGGTTGTTTTTTTTTTTTGTTTTTTTTTTTACAATCAGTGTAGAAAATGGCAAATTTACCAAACTCATTTTTTTATCCTGAGATAACCACGATTTCCCAGTTTTTGTTGTAACAAACTTGAGGTTCTGCTTAGCCTCTCAGTTCTTTCTCTTTAAGCTGAACTGGAGCAGGCTAACCAATATGGTGGGTATCAAGGAAATTTGAGGTGTTCCCCAGTCCCATCACAGACATGGACCCCCTGAATATAATTTTTAACATGTAGTATAGAGAAGGAGCTGTGGTTGAATTTGTGATGGTTAAGTGATGTAAATCTGTAAGTTATAATATGGTTACTTAGTATGTGTTTCTGTTTTATAAAAGCAGAATTCCTTTTTTTTCTTTTTTAATTTTGGGTTTTCTAGTCACATCAAATGGGACAAAAGAGACTTTAGATCACATTTAAATGATTTCAAAAATTTAATTTAAATAAAGAAACTGATTACATGATCTAATTTTACCACCTACTCACACCATTGCATAGTAGACTATGCATGCCGTTCTCTTTATGGAAAATTATATCATTGGGCAATGGGGAATGACTAATTGACTTAATGACAAGACAACAGCATAGTTTTTTTCTCTGTGTATTGTAAGGAATGAATACAGGAAAAGAATTGTTTAATGAAGATACTTTATTTATTCTTATCTAATTGTAGCCTTATACTAAAAGACGTATAAAGTATGAGGTGCTACTGAGACGTCAGTTGGCCTACAGATAGAGGAGAAATTTTTCTCTAATGATACTCAAAAAAGATGATTAATTTTAAAAAGAGAGAATTCTAAAAGACGGGTATATTAATGATTTTTTTTAATGGACATGAGTATCTTAGAAAAGATAGCTTTGTTTATAACCACAGTATGAGAAAATAAAGTCATATAATAAAAAATGAAGGCTGGATAGTTTTGGGGGTGGAAGCAGGCCGATGATAACAAGAAAAGCCATAAATAAAGATGATCTTTAGTTTTAAAAAAATAAACAGTATAAACCATAGAGATTCTTCCTTATTTTCTCTCCTATTCATAGGTATCATAGGTGTTAAAAATAAATTTATTAATTTGTAATGTGATAATCATACTTTACCTTTATAGGTTTCAAAATGCTTTTACTTACTAACAGATGATATTTTATAGCAATTTCTAAGGCATCTTTATGTACATTATTTTATCCATGAGACTATCATAAGGTCACATATTATTATCCTCATTTTAGGTAAACATCTGGCCCAAAGTCACAGGGTAGATGGGACAGAATCTAGCTTTTGGGTTCTGATTTTAGTGTGGTAGAATCGTTTTCTGGGACCCCCTGCTGTCTGCCTCTTACATCAACTCCCTTTCTACATCAATTCAATAATCAAAGGTAAAACAGTATAGACTTCTTTCTAAAAGAAATGCAACTGAATTCCCTATTACATTTCTCTTCTCTAGTAATTACTCCTCTTAAAAAATACCAATCATATATACATATGTTTGTGTGTGTGTGTGTATAGGAAGAAACTCCCCACAACATAAAATGAGACCACAGACCTGTGCATGCCGTATCTAGAGTTGGTAGTGCTTCTTGGTCTGTTGATTGTTTTTAGTAGGTGGCAGTTAGTTAGGCATAGATCCAAGAAACCCAACAGTCTCATTCTTCACACCAAAGGAAGCACCCAACATTTTCACAAGGTCTGTGGTAGTTTCAGACTTAGGAACCTCCTAAACATAAATGAGAATTGTCAAACCAAAGGATCATTGTTCACCAAGATTGCCTTCTGTACCTTTTTCCACATTTCTGGCTTTCTTCCTCTCTTTTCCCCTTCTTTTTTTTCTTTTCCTTCTTTTTGTCCTCTGGTTTTCTCTGTTTGGCCTCTTTTCTTTAATGATTTCTTCTCCGTATCTTTTTCTTATCTGCCAACACATTTAAAATTTAATAGCCAACTGTCTTCTTTTGTAATCCAAAGGGTTGCTGTGCAGTATACTTCCTCTTTGCAAGAGTTTCCTCTTTGTTCTACTATCAGCTGGAACCAGATATACGCAGACATTGTATCTTAACTATCTGAAGAGTGCCTCAGTTCACTTCAGTCCCTCAGTCCTGTCCCACTCTTTGCGACCCCATGAACTGCAGCACATCAGGCCTCCCTGTCCATCACCAACTCCTGGAGTTCACTCAAACTCACGTCCATCGAGTCGGAGATGCCATGCAGCCATCTTATCCTCTGTCGTCCCCTTCTTCTCCTGTCCCCAATCCCTCCCAGCATCAGGGTCTTTTCCAATGAGTCAACTCTTTGCATGAGGTGGCCAAAGTACTGGAGTTTCAGCTTTAGCATCAGTCCTTCCAAAGAACACCCAGGGCTGATCTCCTTTAGAATGGACTGGTTGGATCTCCTTGCAGTCCAAGGGACTCTCAAGAGTCTTCTCCAACACCACAATTCAAAAGCATCAATTCTTTGGCACTCAGCTTTCTTCACAGTCCCAACTCTCACATCCATACACGACCACTGGAAAAATCATAGCCTTGACCAGATGGACCTTAGTTGGCAAAGTAAACGTCTCTGCTTTTGAATATGCTATCTAGGTTAGTCATAACTTTCCTTCCAAGGAGTAAGCATCTTTTAATTTCATGGCTGCAATCACCATCTGCAGTGATTTTGGAGCCCAAAAAAATACAATCTGACACTGTTTCCACTGTTTACCCATCTATTTGCCATGGAGTGATGGGACCAGATGCCATGATCTTAGTTTTCTGAATGTTGAGCTTTAAGCCAACTTTTTCACTCTCCTCTTTCACTTTTATCAAGAGGCTTTGTTAAGTGAGCTTTGGAAAGCATCACAACGAACAAAGCTAGTGGAAATGATGGAATTCCAGTTGAGCTATTTCAAATCCTGAAAGATGATGCTGTGAAAGTGCTGCACTCAATATGCCAGCTAATTTGGAAAATTCAGCAGTGGCCACAGGACTGGAAAAGGTCAGTTTTCATTCCAATCCCAAAGAAAGGCAATGCCAAAGAATGCTCAAACTACTGCACAATTGCACTCATCTCACATGCTAGTAAAGTAATGCTCAAAATTCTCCAAGCCAGGCTTCAGCAATATGTGAACCNAATTCAGCAGTGGCCACAGGACTGGAAAAGGTCAGTTTTCATTCCAATCCCAAAGAAAGGCAATGCCAAAGAATGCTCAGACTACCACACAATTGCACTCATCTCACACGCTAGTAAAGTAATGCTCAAAATTCTCCAAGCCAGGCTTCAGCAATACCTGAACCATGAACTTACAGATGTTTAAGCTGGTTTTAGAAAAGGCAGAGGAACCAGAGATCAAATTGCCAACATCTGCTGGATCATGGAAAAAGCAAGAGAGTTCCAGAAAAACATCTATTTCTCCTTTATTGACTATACCAAAGCCTTTGACTGTGTGGATCACAATAAACTGTAGAAAATTCTGATAGAGATGGGAATACCAGACCACCTGACCTGCCTCTTGAGAAACCTATATGCAGATCAGGAAGCAAGTTAGAACTGGACATGGAACAACAGACTGGTTCCAAATAGGAAAAGGAATACATCAAAGCTGTATATTGTCACTCTGCTTATTTAACTTTATATGCAGAGTACATCATGAGAAACACTGGACTGTAAGAAGCACAAGCTGTAATCAGGATTGCTGGGAGAGTGCCTAGGGCCTGAGTTATGATAATAGAGTTTCAGTCATGAATTTGAATACTACCTGAAAATATGCAAAGCTGCTTTGGCATAGTTTAAAAATTCATTCAGAAGTGGGAAATTTTTTTTTTATACCACCAGCAAATAGATTTTTATTCAGTTCAGTTCAATCACTCAGTCGTGTCCAACTCTTTGCGACCCCCTAGACTGCAGCATGCCAGGCTTCCCTGTTTATCACCAACTCCCAGAGTTTACCCAAACTCATGTCCATTGAGTTGGTGAAGCCATCCAACTATCTCATCCTCTGTTGTCCCCTTCTCCTCCTGCCTTCAATCTTTCCCAGCATCAGGGTCTTTTCAAATGAGTCAGTTCTTCGCATCAGGTGGCCAAAGTATTGGAGCTTCAGCATCAGTCTGTCCAATGAATATTCAGGACTGATTTCCGTTAGGATGGATTGGTTGGATCTCCTTGTGGTACAAGGGACTCTCAAGAGTTTTCTCCAACACCACAGTTCAAAACCATCAATTCTTTAGGGTTCAGCTTTCTTTATGGTCCAACTCCCATGCATGACTACTGGAATAATCATAGCTTTGACTATATAGACCTTTGTTGGCAAAGTAATGTCTCTGCTTTTTAATATGCTGTCTAGGTTGGTCATAGGTCATCTAGTTTTCTTCCAAAGAGCAAATGTCTTAATTTCAAAGCTACAGTCACCATCAGCAGTGATTTTGGAGCCCAAGAAAATAAAGTTTCTCACTGTTTCCATGGTTTCCCCATCTGTTTACCATGAAGTGATGAGACCGGATGCTGTGATATTCATTTTTTCAATGTTGAGTTTTAAGCCAGCTTTTCACTCTCTTCTTTCACCTTCATCAAGAGGCTCTTTAATTCCTCTTTGCTTTCTGCCATTAGGGTAGTGTCATCTGCATACCTGAAGTATTGGTATTTCTCCTGGCAATCTTGATTCTAGTTTGTGCTTCATCTAGCCCAGCATGTCACATGATGTATTCTGCGTATAACTTGCTGTTTATGATTCTGGCAAATATTTCACATTGATCTTAGTACATTGTCTCTTTTTCCCCTATTTTATTTTCCCTAAATATATTCTGAAATAAATGATAATTTTGATATTTTGCTGAGTTTTTAAAGATTGAGAATCAATTTGCATTGATTTGGAGTTCAAGTCTTTCAGGACACAGAATCCTAGGGTGTTCCTGTGTTAATTCTGGAGAAAATGATCCTAATTTCAAGAACTAAATCACTATTCCTAGTAGAAAGGAATTGCACACTATTTCCTTCAGGAAGCATCACAAACTCTGTTATCCAATATGTTGATTGTGTTTATTAGTTCTGAACTCTGTCATGCTCTCTTGCCTCCAGGCCAGTGTGTTAGTGCCGCCTGCCTTGAATACTTTTTGGGTTCTCTGGAACTGCCTTACTCTCTTTCCTCAAGAGAGTAGTTTAGATAACCTTTATATGTGCTACACTGTCCTGTTTGGGCCCGCTTTCTCACTAAATATAAACTCCTTGAGGCTGCTGATACTGCTGCTAAGTCGCTTCAGTCGTGTCTGACTCTGTGCGACCCCATAGACAGCAGCCCACCAGGCTCGCCCGTCCCTGGGATTCTCCAGGCAAGAACACTGGAGTGGATTGCCATTTCCTTCTCCAATGCGTGAAAGTGAAGTCACTCAGTCGTGTCTGTCTCATAGAGACCCCATGGACTGCAGCCTACCAAATTTCTCCATCCATGACAGAAATCTGAATACATTCACAGTTATGTCCTTATCTGGCATGAAACCTAGCAACAATAAGTATTAAGTATTTGCTGAATATATGAATACAATTTATAGGAAAAATAATGTTGCTTAATTTCATATTTCTTTAGAATAAAAGCCATCATGGATCCCATATACCAAGATATATGTTACCTTGTTAACACTACATTTCTTCATACAAGTGGAAAGTTTCAATAGTTTGGTTATATTTTAAATTTGGAACTGTCAAAATGGATTTTTTAGTAAGAGATCTCCAGTTTCCTTTGAAGAAAAAAAAAGTTGTAGCTCATCTACCCAGAGGAAATAATTAGTATAACATGTTACCCATTAATGTGAATTTCTGAAATAGCTGGGTTGTTTGTTTTTTTAATAGTAAGTGACAGAGTTTGCTGTTGCCAGTGTAGAGCTTTGAGCTTGAATGGGAAGTAGAGTCTGGTTCTCCATCCCCATGAAAGTGATGGGTAGATCAGTAAATTAATTGTTTCTTCTGTAGACTACAAGCTTCCTGGAAGTAGGGTGTGGGGCTGTCACATTTCTGTCTAGTACCCAGCACAAACTGTTCATTTTAAGAACTCAGTTAAAATTTGTTGTATAAATTCATGAAAGAAGGGGAACCTTACAGTGGCAATCTTAGGTTTTTATATGGCCAATTTCAAAAGTAGAACTTACTATCTAAATATTATAGTATGATTTCTGGAAATAAGCAAAAAGGTCCTATTGGGATTAGGAAAACCACAACTTTGGGATCGGTTTTATACAGTATCATTACTCTTTCAGGCCTAGAGAGTCTAAAATTAATCCATAAAGAGCAAATCGACCTTTCAAATTTTATCTACCAATAAAAATTGAAAAGGATAGTGTTTGTGGCCTCTAAGTAGATCTTTATTCAGGAAGACATAAAATGGAAACTCTAAATGCCAATAATCCTGAGACTTATTGTGAACATTATATTTTAAGATTTTTATAAAAGTTCGTCTTCTGCCAAAAAGGAAACTTGAGTTTGAGAACCAGTCTCTAAGGACTTGATATTGAACGAACTTAACTCTTTGTTTAGCACTGGTTGGCTTCATTATTTTTGGCCCAAGATAAAAATAGCTTAGACATAGCATTTATATGTATGTTTTGAGAATTTTCCTTCACTATTATTATTTCTTAATATATGTAAGTATGTTTCTTTCAAAGTGATATATTTTACATTATATAAAAAAGTGGTTCAAACTTGTTTAGACTTTGGCTTTCCTGCTATAATTAGAAAGTTAGCAAAATGAACTTTCACTAGTCCTGGTTCTTAACCTTTTCAGAACTTCAGCTTTTTCCTCTGGACAATGGGAATGAAAGTATCTATCTCTTAGGATTTTGGGGGAATTAATTGACATAATATATATAAGTCCTCCAGCACCACAAAATAAGCATTTCACAGATAGGTAAGTGATAAGGTGGAGTCAATAGTCATTTTTGTTATTAAAACCATATACAGGAATTGAATTAGGTATTTTGCTTTGCTTGTTTGTTTTTGATCATGTAGTCCTAAATTGGTCTAAATATATCTTTTAAATAAGAAATACCATTAGGGAATACTTTGCAGTAATCTTGTAGGTATCTCTTTAGGCTGATACGTGAAGATGTAAGTCAGGAGGTTGCAGATTAGTATTACAGTATGACTTCATTAGTGTAAGAAAAAGGGGTCAGTCATTATACGTATTGATAGAAAAATTTTGAAGAATACACAGTAGTTTCTTAGGAATTACCTTTGAGGAGTGAGAATAGAGATACCAAGGAGAGAGAGAAACCTTTTCTTTTCTCTGCACCCTTTTTTGAGCTGATGTTGTTCAACATATTACTTTTTATTTTTTTTTAAATGAATGTTTTAGCAGCAATTGGTAGAGCGAAGATTGTAAATGAGAATAAATTGGTGAATAAATGTGCTGGTGAAATCTAAGAGTAAGTTATCTTTTTTCATAACATCATCAGAAGAATTAAACCCATGATCATAAAAATGAAGATATAGAAATGAAGGATATAGAAATGTTGATGTTAAAATTACAATGAATTAATCCCAAATACCTGACAAAATGCTAGGTACATTAAAGATGCCATGCCATGAGGCTTATGGGTTCCTACTTTCCTAACCAAGGCTTAACCCCAGACCCTCAGTAGTGAAAGCACAGAGTCCTAACCACTGGACTGCCAAGGAATTCCCTGTCATAGTTTTAATTCAGAGTACTTCTTTTCTATAAATAATGCAAACAACACATAAGAGTTGAAAGTGGAGTTCCTCTCTAGTAACACCATCACTAAAGTTTATTTACTGTTAACTACTTGATGTATATTTTTCTGGAATTTTTCCTTTGGGCATACATAAACCCACATAAAATTATATACATACATTTCTTAAAATGAGATTTCATTATATGTGTTGTTCTGCAGCATGCGTTTTTTCACTCTGTGTATTTATGTAAGATCAGTACATATATAGTTAACTCTCTTTTTAACCTCTAACCTTTTGTACCATAGTTTATCTAATCAATGTTATTGATGAAAGTTAAAGCTTTTGCATTGCCTTGCTGTGTCAAACACTCCTATCCCATTGTGCATTTCAGTAGAACAAATGGCCCGAAGTAGAATTGCCAGATGACAAGGTATCTCTATTTTCAAATTTGATAGACAGTGCCAGATTGTCCGCCAATGAAAATTCTATTATTATACAACTTGCACACCCACCCATCCACCCACAGGGCCCAATATTACTTGTTCCAGCACTTGAATGTTTTGGCAGCAATTGGTAGAGCAGAGATTGTAAATAGAATAAACCACTGAATGTGCTGGTAAAATCTAAGAATAAGTTATTTTTTGCTGCTCTGGGGAAAGACCCTGATGCTGGGAAAGATTGAAGGCAAAAGGAGAAGAGGGCGTCAGAGGATGAGATGGTTGGATGTCATCACCGACTCAATGGACATGAGTCTGGGCAAACTCCGGGAGATAGTGAAGGACAGGGAAGCCTGGTGTACTGCAGTCTGTGAGGCTGCAAAAAGTCAGACATGACTTAATGACTGAGCAACAACAATAATAAAGAAATCAGTATAGGATTAATTTACATTTCTTTGCTACTGTGGTTAAAAATCTCTTCATATGTTCATTAGCCATTTATAGTTCTATAAACTGGCTATTCACCTTCTTTTGCCCATTCTGATACCTTACCTTTTTTTACTTTCTCTTTTTGAATTATAAGTGCTCTTTATATATTTAGGATAATGACAATCTTTGTAGTATATGAGATAGACATTTCCCCAATTTGTTGTCTTTCTATCTTTTAATAGTGTTTTATGCCAAAGAAGCATTAATTTTTTATGTAATCATGTTTATCAAAATTGTATGTTTATGCACTTTAAAAAGTAAGAGTTTTCTTCAAAGTTAATAATGATAAACAGTTGTCTTCTGCCTCACATTTCTCCTCCCACTCCCAAATCCTGCTTGCCAGAAGTAACCACTTTAAAGTTTAATAGAGGTTTTCTCTATTTTTTTCCCCTCTTTCTAAAGAACATATTTAGACTGCCATCTCAGTATTCAAGTCTTAGATAAAAGATGAAAATTTAGCTTTTATACATGCCTACATATATACACATTTGACTTCCATCTTTGAGATATAGTTATAATTTTTGGTTGGCTCAATAGATAATACTTCCATTATTCTGATTCTGTATATTATTTACAGCTGTGATTTTTAGTGTATAGTGATTAAATTTGCTTTTTCTGTATAACAGTTCATTTTCCCTAAACGATTGCTTCATTTTTCTTTTATTAATATGTGTTAACTAATCACCATATTCTATGCCAGAATTATAAATATCCTCTTGATATATCCATTTAGTATACTCAGATATGTTAATCTATTGGTTTCATCTTCTTGAAGACTTCCCTGTAGGATCTCTGTGTCCTGCTCTGATCTGGACTGGTTGTCTCCATAATACTACTGCACACTTAGTTACTGTTCGGAGATTTCCCTTCAACATCATTCTGGAGGTTTATGTTTTTATTTAGCAAAATTAATGTCTTTAATTTTTTCTATTTTGTATCTGAGATTTTAAAAATATTTGTTCACATTGGTAATGGTTCACTGTTATTTTTTTCTACATAAGCATCTAAATTATTTTGGCGTAAAGAATGAAGTAGAAGTTTATTATTTTTTTTTTACTTTGGATGAATAGGTACTTATCTTTATATCATTTTAGTGAATAAATAAGTCATCTTCCCACACTGATTGGAAGTGCCACCTATATCATATGTATTTGGTTGTTTTTGAGACCACCATTCTGCTTCATTGATCTTTTTGTCCTTTTCCAGTGCTAGATCTCAATATTTGATATGCTGTAGTTCTACAATTTGTTTCAGTACCTGATGGAAGGACTCCTTCTTTGTTACTCACTNGCTTCATTGATCTTTTTGTCCTTTTCCAGTGCTAGATCTCAATATTTGATATGCTGTAGTTCTACAATTTGTTTCAGTACCTGATGGAAGGACTCCTTCTTTGTTCCTCACTCCCGCCCTCCCCCCCCAGAGTTTCCCTGACTATTTCAGTTCAGTTCAATTTTTCAGTCGTGTCCGACTCTTTGCAACTCCATGAACCACAGCATGCCAGGCCTCCCTGTCTATCACCAACTCCCAGAGTTCACCCAAACTCATGTCCATCGAGTCAGTGGTGCCATCCAACTATCTCATCCTCTGTTGTCCCCTTCTCTTCCTGCCCTCAATCTTTCCCAGCATCAGGGTCTTTTCAAATGAGTCAGCTCTTCGCATCAGGTGGCCAAAGTATTGGAGTTGCAGCTTCAACATCAGTACTTCCAGTGAACACCCAGGACTGATTTCCTGTAGAATGGACTGGTTGGATCTCCTTGCAGTGCAAGGGACTCTGAAGAGTCTTCTCCAACACCACAGTTCAAAAGCGTCAGTTCTTCGGTGCTCAGTTTTCTTTATAGTCCAACTCTCACATCCATACATGACTACTGGAAAAACCATAGCCTTGACTAGACGGACCTTTGTTGGCAAAGTAATATCTCTGCTTTTTAATGTGCTGTCTAGGTTGGTCATAACTTTCCTTCCAAGGAGTAAACGTCTTTTAATTTCATGGCTGCAGTCACCATCCACAGTGATTTTAGAGCCCCGAAAAATAAAGTCAGCCACTGTTTCCACTGTTTCCCCATCTATTTGCCATGAAGTGATGGGACTGGATGCCATTAGACATTTATTCATCTAGATTAGAACTTGGCAAACTATAGCCCACAAACCAAATCTGTCTTGTGACCAGTTTTTGTGTAACCTGCAAACCAAGAATAGTTTTCAAGTTTCTTAATGATTGGGAGAAAAAAAATCAAAAGAAGAATAATATTTCTTGAAATTTATAAATTATATGATTCAAATCTCAATGTCCATAAGTTTTTATTAGAATGCACACTAATTTATTATCTATGGCTGCTTTCACACTACAGGATAGAATTCACCATACAAGATAGAATTGAGTAGTTTTGGAGACAATATGACCCACAAGACCTAAGAAGTTACAGATACTTTATAGAAAATGTTCTCCAAGCCTTGTAGTAGGTTAAGTTTTTAATAGTTAAAAAGGAAAATCTATTGGAATTTCATGTGATATATAGGTTCAAGAGAAATAGTATCTTTTCAGTATTGAAAAGGACAAAAGATATTTCATTTATTTAGATTTTCTATTATATCTCTTAGCATTTTATAGTATTTTCCCATCTAGTTCCTATATATTACTTCTACTGAATTTATCCCTGAACTTTTGGGGGTTGTTATTATAAATACAGTTATTAAAGGGATCTTTTCTTATACTTGGTTTTTTTTTCTTCTTTATCTGTGTCTCTGTGTGTATGCTTTGTTTTTTAAAAAAAATGTTTAAAAATACATACTTACAAAAATAATGAAGATGTATCATAAGAACCTCACTGATTAAAAATAAGATTTCTGCCTCAATCAGATAAGTGAAACAACAGATGTAGAAGTTGTTTACTTAAATTATAACTGACAGTAAGAAATTATTTTCCTGGAATTTACATATTTTTTCTTGAAATATTTTAAAATCTAACTTATTGCATTTGCACACATTTTAATTGAGTCAAAGGCAAAAGTATTAATTTTGTTGCTTAAAATTATTTTTAATTAAAGATACTTATATTTTAAATGATACAGCAACACACAGTATAGAAAATAGATGTCCCCAATCAAATAAAATTTACCTATTACATATTACACTAAACTTTTCTCCACCAGATATAGTCACTAAACAGTTTGAAGCATATTCTTCTAAATTTTTCTTTTATCTCTAACATTGTTAATATTATTGATGTTATTTTTAATTGTAATCATATCATGCCTATTACTATTTACACTCAGTACGTTAGTAAACATCTTTGCTATAGATCTGTCTCTGGTTCTGTTAGGTACACAGTCTAATGTAATTGTACCAGTTTCTTTTTGATGGACATTTGGGTTGTTTCCAGATGTTTTCTATTATAAACCATGCTGTAATTATCATAAATAGCAGTGTGATTCATTTTCAGTTCATCTACTCTGACTCTGAAGTATTACAGCTTGAGGACCCTATTTTTTCCTTGAACTTCATCAGCATGAAGGCCTCTTTACTTTAAAGCAGTTGCTAACAGAAAGTCCTTTTTTGTTTGTTTCCTGAATAATAAGAAAGGGCTCTGCCTGCCAGTGTGGGAGACCCAGGTTTGATCCCTGGATTGAGAAGATCCCCAGGAAAAGGAAATGGCAACCCACTCCAGTATTCTTGCCTGGGAAATCCCATGGACAGAGGAGTCTGGCGGGCTACAATTGGACACATACACGTCCATGGGGTTGTAAAGAGTCTGACAGGAATTAGTGACTAAACAACAATAAAACAGTTCTTATATCAATGAGCTTACAGTTCAGTGTGGTTGACCATCATGTATCAAATCTATGATAATTATTATAAATTATAATTTATAAAATGTTGGTCATGACTATGAGCTGATCACTTACTTGCCCTGGGCCTCCAACAGATTGCAGGGAGCCAGGCTGATAATCAAGTATGTGAAACAAAGTGTATAGGAAATGGTACCAAGATGCTGTTTATTGGTGGGCTTGTGCCCAAACAAATCTCTCATCTACTAGGCAAATATACGTATTTTAATGGGGGAAACAGAAAAAAAAGAGGATGTAATATCACCTGATGCGAAGAGCTGACTCATTTGAAAAGACCCTGATGGTAGCAAAGATTGAAGGCAGGAGGAGAAGGGGATAACAGAGGATGGGATGGTTAGATGGCATCACCAACTCAATGGACATGAGTTTGGGTAAACTCTGGGAGTTGATGATGGACAGAGAGGCCTGGCATGCTGCAGTTCACAGGATCACAAAGAGTCAGACACGACTGAGCAACTGAATTGAACTGAACTGAATATCCTATTGGGTATCCTGGCATAATCAATATACTGTCATGTTTCATTATTCATGTGCTGCCAGCATCAGTTTCAAGAAGTGATGGTTTAAACTTCTGTAAACTTAACTTTCAAAACATAAAAAAGTCATAAGCCTTTACAAGATCACTAAGTTTCACTAGACCTGTGATGCTAGACATAGTTGACTAGACATGTGATTAAAAGAGATTACAAATAGTTTCTCATTAAGTGGGAAAATGTTAAACTTTATTAATAATCTGAAAATATAAATTAGAGTAAGACTATTATAATTATTACAAATATATTTTTTATTTTTTAATTTAAGAATAATTACTTTACAGAACTTTGTTGTTTTCTGTCAAACCTTAACATGAATCGGCCATAGGTATACACATATCCCCTTCCTCTTGAACCTCCCTCCCATCTCCCTCCCCATCTCACGCCTCCAGGTTGATAGAGAGCCCCTGTTTGAGTTTCCTGAGACATAGATCAAATTCCCGTTGGCTATCTGTTTTACATACGGTAATGTAAGTTTCCATGTTACTCTCTGTATACATCTCACCCTTTCCTCCTCTCTCCCCATGTCCATAAGTCTGTTATCTGTGTTTTTTTCTCCATTTAGTTCAGTTCAGTCGCTGAGCCATGTCCGACTCTTTGCTACCCCATAAACCACAGCACGCCAGGCCTCCCTGTTCATCACCAACTCCCAGAGTTCACCCAAACCCATGTCCATCAAGTCGGTGGTGCCATCCAACTATCTCATCCTCTGTCATCCCCTTCTCCTGCCCTCAATCTTTCCCAGCATCAGGGTCTTTTCCAGTGAGTCAGCTCTTCGCATCAGGTGGCCAAAGTATTGGAGTTTCAACTTCAATATCAGTCCTTCCAATGAATACCCAGGACTGATTTCCTTTAGGATGGACTGGTTGGACCTCCTTGCAGTGCAAGGGACTCTGAAGAGTCTTCTCCAACACCACAGTTCAAAAGCATCAATTCTTCGGTGCTCAGCTTTCTTTATAGTCCAACTCTCACATCCATACATGACTACTGGAAAAAACCATTACCTTGACTAGACAGACCTTTGTTGACAAAGTAATGTCTCTGCTTTTTAATATGCTCTCCAGATTGGTCATAACTTTCCTTCCAAGGAGTAAGCCTCTTTTAATGTTTCTCCATTCCTGCCCTACAAATAAGTTCTTCAGTACCATCTTTCTAGATTCTGTATATATGTGTTAGTATACGCTATTTATCTTTCTCTTTCTAACTTACTTCCCTCTGTATAATGTGCTCTAGGTTCATCTATCTCATTAGAACTGACTCAAATGCATTCCTTTTTATGGCTGAGTAATATTCCATTATGTGTATGCACCACATCTTCTTTATCCATTGATCTGTCGATGGACATCTAGGTTGTTTCCATCTAGCTATTGTAAATAGTGCTGCAATGAACAATGGATACATGTGTCTTTTTCAAACAAATATCTTTTGACATATCAATTCCACTTGTAGAAATGTATCCCAAGCAAATAATTATGGGTATGTCACCACCTTTCTTGAACTTTTTTGACATCACAAACAGAAACTCTATATCCATTAAGCATTAACTGTCCATTCCCCATTCTTTACCCAGCCCCTGGTCAACCTCTCATCTACTTCTGCCTCTATGAATTTTTCTAAGATATTTTATGCAAGTGAATCATGTAATATCTGTTCTTTTGTGTCTGTCTTATTTCAATTAGCATATTTTCAAGGCCCATCCATGGTATATCATGTCCCAAAATGTCATTGCTTTTTTATGACTGTATAATGTTCCTTTGTAAGTTTAAACCATATTTTGTTCATCCTTTCACCTTTTGATGGACACAGGCTATTTCAACCTTTCTACTATGAATAATATTGCTGTTAACATTGATGTACAAGTATCTGAGTCCCTGTTTTCAGTTTTACCTAGGAATAGAATTGCTGTATCATTGCTAGCAATACATTGCTCTTAATGCTATGTTTAACTTTTTTAAGGAATGAACAAAGTGTTTTCCACAGCAGCTGCACTATTTTGTATTTCTACCACCAGTGTAAGAGGGTTCAAATGTCTTCACATCTTTGCCAACACTTATTTTCCATTATAAAAAATTATAAGGACTTCTCTGGTGGTCCAGTGGTTGATACTCCACATTCCCACTGCAGGCAGCAGGGGTTCCATCCCTTGTCAGGGGACTAAAATCCCATATGCCATGAGGTGTGGCTAAAATAAATAAAATAAATTATAGCCATCCTTGAGTGTGAAGTGGTATCTCATTCTGGTTTTGATTTACATTTACCTAATGACTAATCAGAGAAGGCAGTGGCACCCCACTCCTGTACTCTTGCCTGGAAACTCCCATGGACAGAGGAGCCTGGTAGGCTGCAGTCCATGGGGTCATGAAGAGTCAGACATGACTGAGCGACTTCACGTTCACTTTTCACTTTCATGCATTGGAGAAGGAAATGGCAACCCACTCCAGTGTTCTTGCCTGGAGAATCCCAGGGACGGGGGGAGCCTGGTGGGCTGCCGTCTCTGGGGTCGCACAGAGTCGAACACGACTGAAGCGACTTAGCAGCAGCAATGACTAATAGCGTTGAGTGTTTCTTCAAGTGATTTTTGGCCATTTGTCTGTCTTTGGACAAATATGTGTTTAAAACCTTTGCTCACTTTTAAATTGTGTTGTTTTTATGTTTATTGAGTAGCAAGAGTTCTTTCTATATTTTAGACACTAGCATTAGGCATAAATTGAGAGGAGATCTAAGAAATCAAATAACTAGAAACCGCCTTAGGTCACATATATGCGATGTCCCATCCCATCCCCTTGTGATCTTTGCCAGTACCCTTATTCACCTTTGTATCTCATAATAACCTTCTTTTCTCAGCATCCTAAAAAATATCCAAGCAGCAGTCAAACCATCTTTTTAGCAGTACCTACTAGCTTATGGTGAACTTGTAGAATTATCCAATCCAAAATTCACAGTCTCCTTTATTTAGTATTTTTTCATCAATTTTTGTCACTTATACTTATTTAATTTTACTCCCCAAACTTTTCTCTCTCATGTACCTATACATAATTCACTCTTTCCTAGGGCTGTCATAATTACCTCAAATAACTGTTCAATCTAGTTGATTTTTATATCTTCCTCTTTGGTGGAGAGAAGGATTTTTTTTTCTATGTTAACGTGTTTCAAACTTGTGGACTGTAATTAACATCTATGAACTTCTCTCTCAGAATTAATTTTAAAAAAATACAGTGTTTGGGAACTGAAGTCTTCTTTGTACCCCTTCCCCGTTCCATTCCTTTTTCCAAGATCTGTCTAATCTTCTGAAGTTGGTGTGTTTCCCTCTCCTTCCTATTTGTACTTTATTACATGTGCTTTTCTACAAGTAATATTTAGGCTGTGTTGAAATTTTCATCAATTTCAATATATCCTATGTGTATTTCTTCAATTTGGTTTTTCTTTCATTATGTTTTTGAGAGTTACATAGGAAATAGTTAAATCAAGTTCACTGATTTAAAATCCAGTATGGCAGTGACTTCCCTGGTGGTCCAGTAACTAAGACTGTGCTTCCAGTGCAAGGGGTATGGGTTCTGATCTCTGGTTAGGGAACTAAGATCCTGCATGACATGTGGCACTGCCAAAAAATAAAATAAAAAATTTTTTAAACTATAGTATGGCATTTATTGACACATCAGTTGATTATGCCATAATTATTTTTCCCCCTGTGGATAGATGTCTTAAGTTGTTCTCATGTTTTACCATTACAAACAATGCTTTAATGAATTGATGTGCCCATATGACAGTCAATTGGTATACTCATTCCCAGCTTCGCTAGATAATGCTAAATTATGCTGATAAAATGGTTACAGTAATTTTTTCTTTTTACTTTATTTCTGAGCAAAAATATGGCATTGATTATGACTGCTGCTGCTGCTAAGTCGCCTCAGTCATGTCTGACTCTGTGCGATCCCATAGATGGCAGCCCACCAGGCTCCCCCGTCCCTGGGATTCTCCAGGCAAGAACACTGGAGTGGGTTGCCATTTACTTCTCTAGTGCATGAAAGTGAAAAGTGAATGTGAAGTCTCTCAGTCGTGTCTGACTCTTCACGACCCCATGGACTGCAACCTAATAAGCATTATTATAATGGAAAAGATGTGTGTGTGTGTGTGTGTGTGTGTGTGTGTATGTGGGCCCTCAGTCATGTCCAACTCCTTGTGACCCCATGGACCATAGCTCACCAGGATCCTCTGTCCGTGAGATTTCCCAGGCAAGAATACTGGAGCCGGTTGCCATTTCCTACTCCAGGGGATCTTCCTGACCCTGGGATTGAACCAGGATCTCCTGCATTGGCAGGCGTATTCTTTACCACTGCATCACGTGAGAAGCCCCAATAATGGAAAAGATACTAGTTGAAAATTAGGATGGGGTTTCAGTTCCAGAACTAATTGGTTGCATAACTTATATTAAGTTATTCCATCTGAATCTATTTTATTCACCTCTAAGGTAAAATTGAATGTAATCTCTGAAGTCTTTTCTAACCTTGATTTTCTGTGGTTTTAGTGCTAATGATGTATTGTGTGTTGAGTGACAAAAGAGCCGTACACTTTTTAATGAAATTTGATTTAATACAACGCTAATGTCAGCAGCATCTGGTCCCATCACTTCATGGGAAATAGATGGGGAAACAGTGGAAACTGTCAGACTTTATTTTTTTGGGCTCCAAAATCACTGCAGATGGTGACTGCAGCCATGAAATTAAAAGACGCTTGCTCCTTGGAAGGAAAGTTATGACCAACTTTAGCATAGATAGCATATTGAAAAGCAGAGACATTACTTTGCCAGCAAAGGTCCGTCTAGTCAAGGCTATGGTTTTTCCAGTGGTCATGTATGGATGCGAGAGTTGGACTGTGAAGAAAGCTGAGCACCGAAAAATTGATGCTTTTGAACTGTGGTGTTGGAGAAGACTCTTGAGAGTCCCTTGGACTGCAAGCAGATCCAACCAGTCCATTCTGAAGGACATCAACCTTGGGATTTCTTTGGAAAGAATGATGCTAAAGCTGAAACTCCAGTACTTTGGCCACCTCATGCGAAGAGTTGATTCATTGGAAAAGACTCTGCTGCTGGGAGGGATTGGGGGCAGGAGGAGAAGGGGATGACAGGATAAGATGGCTGGATGGCGTCACTGACTTGATGGACATGAGTCTGAGTGAACTCCGGGAGTTAGTGATGGACAGGGAGGCCTGGCGTGCTGCGATTCATGGGGTCGCAAAGAGTCAGACCCTACTGAGTGACTGAACTGAACTGAACTGAATGTCAGCAGTCCCTAAAGTCTTTAAGTAATCAAAAAGTTCAGTTCACAATAGTCTCAAGTCTCCACTTGCTATGTCATTTGTATGTACTCTTATCTTAATTCAAGATAGAGCTTTGAAAGTATTACTCAATTCAGTATTTTCTGATTTGCATAATTAGTTGTATCTCAACTGTATTTTTTAAAGATATTTTAAAATGCAAAATAAATATTAGATTTGCATTATAGTTAATAAACTTTGAACTAACTTACATGTCTTATGAAACATTGATTTGTGGGTAAAAACAGATACTTAACTTGGAAGCAAACATTTGGAACCCAACACTTTTGCAAACGAATTTAACATTAGTTTCAGGAAATCCTAGACAAATATACAGTTCTAACTCAAGATATATGGATGGTGTGTTCTGTGATGGAAAATTAAAATGTCACTGTGAAAAGATTTGCATTTTGTGGTCTTGGAAGGGCCTAGGACTTCCTTCTTAACGCTTTGTTTTCTCTACCAGCAGCACCATTCATTTTACTACTTCTAGAGAAAGGAAGACAAGATTAAAGTCACGATGTGGAGAAAATTTTAGCAAATACTAAGCAGAAAAGCCAATAGAACTTCAAGAGCAATAATGGTAAATAACTACTCTGAGTCACCAAATTAGACAAACCATTATTTACTCTTCTTCAGAAGAGGTTGTCTTTGTTTTCCTTTAAAGTAAAATGTTGAGTTTTCATTTCTTTAAATTTTTGGCCTCAGATTATTGGACAGTTCAATTCAGTCACTCAGACATACCCAACTCTGTAACCCCGTGTACTGCAGCACACCAGGCTTCCCTGTTCATCACCAGCTGAGACATGTCCGACTCTGCAACCCCATGTACTATAGCACACCAGGCTTCCCTGTCCATCACCAACTCCCACAGCTTACCAAACTCACGTCCATCCAGTCGGTGATGCCATCCAACCATCTCATCCTGTCGTCCCCTTCTCCTTCTGCCTTCAGTCTTTCCCAGCATCAGGATCTTTTCCATTGAGTCAATTCTTCATGTCAGGTGGCCAAAGTATTGAAGCTTCAGATTTAGCGTCAGTCCTTCCAATGAATATTCAGAGTTGATTTACTTTAGGATTGACTGGTTGGATCTTCTTGCAGTCCAAGGGACTCTCAAGAGTCTTCTCCAACACCACAGTTCAAAAGCATCAGTTCTTTGGCGCTCAGCTTTGTTTATGGTCTTACTCTCACATCCATACATGACTACAGGAAAAACCAAAGCTGTGACTAGACAGACCTTTGTCGGCAAAATAATGTCTCTGCTTTTTAGTATGCTGTCTAGGTTGGTCATAGCTTTTCTTCCAAGGAGCAAGCATCTTTTAATTTCATGGCTGCAGTCACCATCTGCAGTGAATTTGGAGCCCAAGAAAATAAAGTCTGTCACTGTTTCCATGGTTTCCCCATCTATTTGACATGAAGTGATGGGACCAGATGCCATCATCTCCATTTTCTGAATGTTGAGTTTTAAGCCAGCTTTTTCACTCTCCTCTTTGACTTTCATCAAAAGGCTCTTTAGTTCCTCTTCACTTTCTGCCATTAAGGGTGGTGTCATCTCCATGCTGCTGCTGCTGCTGCTAAGTCGCTTCAGTAGTGTCCGACTCAGTGCTACCCCATAGACGACAGCCCACCAGGCTCCCCCATCCCTGGGATTCTCCAGGTAAGAACACTGGAGTGGGTTGCCAGTTGTTTCTCCAATGCATGAAAGTGAAAAGTGAAAGTGAAGTCTGAAGTCGCTCAGTCCTGTCCGACTCTTCGCAACCCTGTAGACTGCAGCCTACCAGGCTCCTCTGTCCATGGGAGTTTCCAGGCAAGAGTACTGGAGTGGGGTGCCATTGCCTTCTCCAGTCATCTCCATAGCTGTGGTTATTGATATTTCTCCCAGCAGTCTTGATTCCAGTTTGTGCTTCATCCAGCCCAGCATTTTGCATGATGTACTCTGCATGTAAGTTAAATAGGCAGGGTGACAGTATACAGCCTTGATGTACTCCTTTCCCAATTTGGAACCAGTGTGTTGTTCCATGTTGGGTTCTAACTATTGCTTCCTGACCTGCATACAGATTTCTCAGGAATCAAATTGTATGTTAGCAATTTGATCTCTGGTTCCTCTGCCTTTTCTAAATCCAGCTTGAACATCTGGAAATTCTTGGTTCATGTACTGTTGGACCCTCACTTGGAGAATTTTGAGCATTACTTTGCTAGTATGTGAAAGTTAGTCATTCAGTCATGTCCAACTTTTTGTGACCCCATGGACTGTAGCCCACCAGACTCCTCTGTCCATGCAATTCTCCAGGCAAGAATACTGGAGTGGATTGCCATTTCCTTCTCCAGAGTGAGAATTTTGAGCATTACTTTGCTAGTGTGTGAGATGAGTACAGTTGTGCCATAGTTTGAACATTCTTTGGCATTGGAAAACTGACCTTTTCCAGTCCTGTGGCCGTTGCTGAGTTTTCAAATTTTGCTGGCATATTGAGTGCAGCACTTTAACCACATCATCTTTTAAGATTTGAAATAAATCAGCTGGAATTCCATTACTTCCACTAGCTTTGTTCATAGTGATGCTTCCTAAGGTCCACTTAACTTCACACTCCAGGATGTCCAACTCTGGGTGAGTGGTCATACCATTGTGGTTATTTGGGTCATGAAGATCTTTTTTGTATAGTTCTGTGTATTCTTGCTACGTCGTCTTAATATCTTCTGCTTCTGTTAGGTCCATATCGTTTCTGTCCTTTATTGTGCCAGTCTTCGCATAAAATTGTCCCTTTGTATCTCTAATTTTCTTGAAGAGGTGTCTAGTTTACTGGACATCTAGTAATCTCTAGATTACTGGACATTTTAATGATTTCTCTTGTGTAAAAAATTACCATTAAAGTATCTAATACAACCTTGTAAAGGTGTTACTATTGACGATAATCTTAGGTGTCCCAGATAGGTGAAGTTAGGAGATGGTCTTTCTTTCTTTGTAATACAGCTGAAAACACCTTCTGTAATGTCAGGCCTGACCTTTCTACTAGGATCCACCATTTCCCCGAGGTGATTGGCTCCCTATTATATATGGGTTTTAAACTGTCATTTTTAGAAGATTTCATTTTGTTTTCTTTTAACTCTTTATTAATTAGCTGTTCAGCATCTTTTCTGCATTTTCCCCTTCTTCAATAATAGGAATTTTTTTTTTTTGTAAAAACAAAGAAACTCAAGTTTTTGATATAAGACTCAGCAGAATAGTCTTATCAGATAAGTGCTTTTTTGACTGATGGAATTCTCATCTGTTGTGTTTCCCAAAATGTATTTCCCCCCCAGTCTTTCAGCATTCTCCTCGTGATTTTGTTGTGCTAGATCATGATACTACAGGCTCTGTTTTAGATCAGTGTTATTCAGTAGCCAAAATAATATGAGTGCAAATTTGTGACTAAAACTGTTAGAGACAAAAAATTCATAGTAGAAGTGATACTCTTCTGTTCCTGTTGATTCAGTATGCAACTTAAGCCAATTAGTTTCCTTTAGCTTTGCTTTCATTTCTTCATTTGTAAAATGAAGCTAACAAGCTATCTTTTAGATTTTGTAAATAATTGAATTATAAAACATTTGTAGCTTGTTATGTCCATTGAATTAGATATTAGTCATAAACCTATAATATTATAAATAAATAATTGTAAGAAGCTATTCTCTCACAACTGTCTATGTCCCTACCCCAAGAAAATTACCTTACTTTATTGCAGCTGTTTAAAACATGACTGGTTAACAGCAGAAACTAACACAATACTGTAAATCAACTATACTCCAACAAAAAAAATTTTTTTTTTAGCAACAGAAATTTTTAGAAAAAGAAAAAAAATTTACTTAACTGGTTATAGGTTATAGAAACATGAGTAACTAATATATTCCAAAATTATGGCATTGTTGCTTATTTTAAAAATCACAATTTCTTATATGATTTAACTTTTTCTTCTATGAAGTTGTAACTAGTCTTAATAAATGTCAAACCATAAGGTAGTAGATTGTCTTAAAAAATGTAATCCTTAATACTAAGGAATCACTTAGGTTTTACAGTTTTATTCAGTTAATCTGTTTTAATTTTCTATAATTTTTATCTATGGTTTCTTTTATAAAATAAGTAATGCATACATGAAAAACTATTGTGATGATAAATGTTAATTTTTAAACCAATAATTCAAGTGGATAAATATTGGATTGATTGTAGTCTTTAGGTTGTAAATATTTTCCCAGCCTTAGTCTTGAGCCTTTCTTGTCTGAATGCCTGAAGGATTTTTTTTTCTTTAATCTTTGGAATTTAGTAACTTAATTAGGACATGTTTCAGTGTTTAATTATTCTGTGTTCCTTTTCCCTGGCATACTGTGGACCCTTTCAATCTGTATGTAGCTTTAAGTCTTATTCTTAGAAAGCTTTTTTTTTTTTTAATTATCTTAATTTTAAAATTTTATTATATTTTCATCCTCTTCCCAGTTACTCGGGGAAGGCAATGGCACCCTATTATGAGTATATTCGTTGCTAAAAGCTCTAATTCTCTCTGATTTTTAAAACTTTGTTCAGGGCTGTCTGGTTAATTTTCTCAATTCTGTGCTACATGTCCCTTACCACGCTCCTTCAGCTTTGCACATTTTCGTCTTGCTTCCCAGTGCAGGCTACATTTCAGTAGTGGTTTTATTTTATTCTCACATCTCTCTTGACTTCTGCCACCTCATTTTTCATTCCCTTTTTGGGTTTACTCTTATATCCCTGCCATGAGCCCTGATTTTATATAGCAATTACTTCATTGAACACCTCCTTTTTTTTTTTTAATTCTGCTTCCATCTGATCTATGACAGCATATTTTATTAGTATTCATTTTTAAATGAGATCAGCTCTCCTTAGTCTTGTGAGATTCCTATGAGGGGTGGCCCAGGACAATGTTTTATTACAGTGCTAGTAAAAATTTTTCCTACTTACTGGTGGAGATCCTTTTGGCAAGCTTATTTATGCGTTATTTTAGCCTTTATTTTAACTGAGATAAATATCATTAGAACAAACCTATTTCTGAGTCCTTTTAGTCCCTACTTTTACTGAAAGAACAAATTTGCAACTTTATTGTGTTAATTTTGAAGGAAAGACCAATACAGACCTTTTCTTGACATAATTTGTTAATTACATTTTAAAAAGAAAAAAAATAGGGAATTCCTTAGCTGTCCAGTGGTTAGGACTCTGAATTTCACTGCCAAGGGCCCAGGTTTGAGCCCTGATTAGGGAACTAAGATCCTAGAAACTTCATGGTATGCTCAAAAAAACAAAAACAAAGCAAAATTGCATGAATATTCACAAAACATAAGAACAAGTAGGAACTATAGACAATCTATGAATATCTACACTAATTCTGTAGGTATAGCCAGTAGCTATTATTCATAGATTTATTGAGGAAATAATATAGTTGCAAAATGTCTTATGAATGTGATTAGTTTTCCAACAATCTTGAAACTCTAAAACTCAGAACATATTAACGTCATCTTCACTATATGACTTACATATTCTTGACTTCTTTCTGTCCCATTCTTTAAATCCTTTCTCCATACTCTCACATAAGCAGAAAAGAGCTGGCAACATCACCAAGCGCATGTGTTAAGCCTATTTATATGACTAGTAACAATATAATAGAAGGATGATTATAAGCATTTAACCAATTATATCAGAGATCATATATTAAGTAGACAAATAATAGAAATCTTCCCAAACAAAACTATGGATACTTTTCATATTTCCCTTTTAAACCATTTTAAAACTATGTAGTACCAAGAAAGGAAAGAAAAAATTTCAAGGACTAAATTTGAGAGCTCAGTTAATTATACCGAAATATAAAGAAATGAGTCATAGTTTTTTTCTACAGTGTCCACTTTTTCCCAGAGCCATTGTTGGGTAGCACTTTTGCCATGTAGAAGGGTTGGTATACCAGAAAAACATGAGAAACTGGGAATCAGATGCCACTCATAAAAAAAGTCAGAATAATCATAACATCTTCTTGTCTTACCAGGATGTTACAATAATTGAATGCAATTAGGTATGTGAAGGTGCTTCCCTGGTGGCTCAGATGGTTAAGAGTCTGCCTGAAATGCAGGAGACCTGGGTTTGATCCCTGGGTAGGGAAGATCCCCTGGAGAAGGGAATGACAACCTACTCCAGTATTCTTGCCTGGAGAATTTCGTGGGCAGAGGAGCCTGGAGGGCTACAGTTCACAGGGTCATAAAGAAACAGACATGACTGAGTGACTGACAAACAGGTATGTGAAAGAAAGCATTTTATCCCAGTGTAAGCATTTATATTGTTATTTCTTAAAATGAGAAAAGAAACCAAGCTTAATTCTAACAGTCTCTTTCAAGCAGCTATTGAGAACAAGTAGTCTTTTAAGGAAAGAGTCCCTGAACTTCACTAACAATTCAGGGAGGAATTACTTTTAGCTAGCTGTGGGACTCTTCTGTCAAGTGCTTGAAAAACGTATCTAACAGGAAGAAGAAGGAAGGGGTAGGTATAATTGCTCTCCTAGACCCTGTGAAACACACATACACATATACCCTCTCACTGCTGTGTGATAACTAAATGCAACAGTTCCTGTTTCCTATTGTGGTTCTCTTTCATTCCTTCTTAAACAAAGACAGCCTGGTCAAGAGTTAATTGAATGTGACTAGTCTGAGGAGAAGGTACATTATAGAGATGGCATTGGTGGATATACCTCCAGCCTAGGGTCAGAATTAGGCTACTGGTTAGATTTTTAGATCTTAGCTTTTTGTTTCACAATTGATTTCAAAGAAAGAGTAGAGGCCACAAGTGATGGGGGGGAGGGAGAATATAGTGGAAGGTTGATTTATAAAGTGGTCAAACAGTACTGAAACTTAAGTACTTCTTGCACAATTGGTCAAGATGCGTCAGCATTTCCTGAGGCAGTGATACAAGCTTTATAGTATAGTTATGAGAATCATTATTATTTATTTTCAGTAATAATAACCAGTGTTTTTTGAACTGTCTAGAACTGTACTGTCCAACTGGTTGCTGCTCACTACATAGCTATTTAAATTACAGTTTAATTGAAATTTAACAGAATTACAAATTCAGTTCCCCACTCACACTAGCCACATTAGCCACATGTGGTACAGGCTGCTGTATTGGACACTGCAAATATAGACTGCTTCCATCATCATGAAACATTCTAACTGAAAGTGCTGATCTAGAACAAACTGTGACAGCAAAAGTGTAATGTTAAATATATGTACTTAGAAACAAATGACTGAAGTCCAAAGTATAGTATGTTAAAAAAGTCTTTTTTTTTTCTTGATATAGCTCTTTTATTGAAGTAGAGTTGACTTACAGTGTTTCAGGTGTGCAGTAAGATGATTCAGTTATACATTTACACATTTATTATTTTTCAGATTATTTTCCATTGTAGATTATTACAAGATATTGACTACAGTTCCCTATACTATACGTAAACCTTCATTGTTGCACACCAATGTTTTTAATTAGAAATCTAGCATTCTGTTCATACTAAGTCAAATAAGTGGAATCAAAATGTCATAAATATTTTAGCTAGGCAAAATATGTTTATTACATATACTATTTTTAAAGATGGAACTTAACCATTGTGGCTTGATTATTCTAGGCATAAATAATTTTTCTAAAATGAACCATAGCGATCACTAAATACACCTGAAATGCAGGTTGTATTCATGTGACTTTGAAAAAATCAAAAGCCTTCAATCAATAGAGGTGATATTTATCAGAAGCTTGTTTTAACTTAATTTCTATTTACATTCATTTTTTAGAGAATGCTGCAGTCTTACAAACTTGTTAAGAAATGTTCAGGGAATTCCTTATTTGTAAACCTAAATTATAATTTTTTTAAACTGGATTATGAAGTAATACTCAAATATCATACCAAGAAGTCTAGGAAGAGGCAATCAATAACTGAAGACCAAGTTGTGAAGGGCTCTTTGTGGTTAATATATTTTGTAGTTAACCTAGTGTAAACAGTCCATGTCTATTCTGAGACCTTTGAGGGTTCAGGTACTCAGTCTGAGAAATCTCACCAAATGTGAAGTATCTGGAGAATAAAAATAAAAGTGAATTCTCTTCAGTTGTCTGTAGTGGAATTTCCCTCTGAGTGAAACGTAATACAGCAAGTTGAATCACTGAACTAATTTATTGCATTGTAACTCATAAAAGAATTCCGTTTGAAAACCACTGCTTGCCATTTCAACAACTTAAAGCCGTGGTCTATTCAATTACTTCATAACAAAGTAGTATGGAGAATGACTTCACTGAAACAGTGCCAAACCCTCTCCAGCAAAGTGGCATTGGCTGGAGGCAGCAAAAGGAAAAGGCAGGAGCAGGAATGTAAAGAAGAAGTAACTAGACTATTTATTAGCTGGCATTTAGTACATGAAAGCAATAAGGAAATAATTAAAAATAATACGTGGAGCTATATTCCAGAAAGTCACAATCTAATTGAAAGAAACCAATTCATATGAAATAATGTGAGATTTGCAAAATAACATTAACACAGGGAAAATGGTGCAAAAGTCCATGCAAAAGAAACTTTTCACAACATTGTTTTTGTTATGATGGGATTGATTTTACTCAGTTTTTCATCAACTGTATTTTTCATGAGTACTGTCTGACCAACATTACATCTGGAGATGCAATCGTGAACAAAACAGACTGAAAAACCTGCCCTAAGAGGTTTACATTCTAGAAAGGAGAGAGAAATTAAGCACATAGTGTATTTGAAGCTGATAAAAGCAGCAAGATGGACACTGGGGGAGGTTATAATTTTAAGAAGGGTAGGTAGGGTTTATAATATATTCTTTATTAAAATCATGTTAGTCTGTTAGAGCCAAAGTTAAAACAGGACCAAGCTCTTCTCTCTAGTGAAGAAACTGGTGAGAGGAAGTCAATGAAGGGATGAGACTGGTGTCAGGCACTTTGTTTACCCCTTTCCTGGTCCTAGTTGTATCCTTTTGTTTGGGTTGATGTTTAGAAGTACATTTTGGGACTTCCCTGGTTAGGAATGGTTAAGGATCCACTTACCAATACAGGGGACATGGGTTTGATGCAGTTAAGCCCATGCACCACCACTGCTGAAGCCCACATGTCCTCAAGGCCATGCTGTACAGCACTGCAACAAGAGGTAGCCCCCACTTGTCGCAACTAGAGATAGCCCATGCACAGCCACAAAGACCCAGTGAAGCCCCCCAAAAAAAGTCTGCAAAAAAAAAGTAAATTTGGTGTTTTGATAGTGCTGATTGGCTCTTGTGATAAAATGGGATAGAGAGAATGGTATTGAAGATATTTTCACTGAGTGTAGAGTATGGTTCCCTTCACCTTGCCCTGAGATCTTGGCACACACTGTATGCAAGCATAAAGAACACCCCTACTGAGTAGTGTTCAGGAGAATGAGATTTTCACTTTTAGAAAAAATGTTTTGTCTATCCTCTTAAAATCTTGTGAAGTTATCATAGTTAAGAAAAATCTTCCTCTTCCATGTCTCTTTATCAAACCGAGCCTACCGAAGTATTGATTAGTTTAGTTGTTCATTCACTGAGTGACTAATTTGTACAAAATATATTTTCTTTTCCAAGTATATCTGAGTATTTCTTTTTCACAGTTTAAAAAATCAGTGAGTAAGTGAAAGTTGCTCAGTTGTGTCCGACTCTTTGAGATCCCATGGACTACATTGTCCATGGAATTCTCCAGAATACTGGAGTGGGTAGCCTTTCCCTTCACTAGGGTACTTCCCAACCCAGGGATCAAACCCAGGTCTCCTGCATTGCAGGCAGATTCTTTACCAGCTGAGCCACCAGGGAAGCCCAGGAATACTGGAGTGGGTAGCCTATCCCGTCTTCAGCAGATCTTCCCAATCCAGGAATTGAACCGGGGTCTCCTACATTGCAGTCGGATGCTTTACCAACTGAAGTATTAATTGTTCTTGTCTCTTCCTTTCCACTGACCCCTTCTTACTTTCTTTGAGGCAAGCACAATCTCTAATTCACCTACATAAACCAGTACTACTTTCTTATTTTGCTCTAGTGTGCCTGTAAACCACCTAACCCCACCCCCACACCCCACACCCCGC